>VWZS01004857.1:1184768-1240801 GCA_013397075.1 Rhabdornis inornatus
TTTTTTTTAATGTTTAGGTTTCAGGTCAGTAATTTCTGTTTATAGGAACTCTTCCTTTTGCCAATATCAATGTTTAATAAGCCGGTTTACTCTGAGTACCTCAGCAGCCTCCGTCTAACAGGTCTTCAGATGAGATCCGGTGGAGCATGATGCTTTACCAGAGGAATGCTTTTGAAGATGGGGCTCGATCACTCGAAATCCTGTAAAGTTCATTCTCTGTTCCGGGCAAACAGCCAGCTGTTTTCAGCGCGAGCCGAACCTCAGTTGAATCGGATTATGCTACTAAGAGATTCTCCTCTCTCCTATTCCCCCCACGGCAACCACATGTTTCCATAAGTGGAGAGAAGATGAGGTTCATTCTCTCTGGCAGCTCTTGGAAGTGGAAGGGACAGAGGCTCGGGAGCTGCAGCCGGGCGGTGCAAGGTTAGCTGCGGGGCTGGCAGCCCAGTGCTGCCGTCCGTGCTGAGAGCCGGCACCGCCTGGGTCCAGCTGTAGCATCTCCCAGCTCGCACACTCATCTGTGTCCTACGCACCTCTCGCACGTCTTTGTTAATGTCTCCATGCCTTTTGTTAAACAGGCTGTTTCTTCACACTGCGGCTGGAGGAGAATTCTGGAAGCACTCGTTGTGACGGTGGGAGAGGGTTCAGGTCAGAGATGTGTTTGCTTGTGGGAGCTCAGTGGCCATTTCAGACTAATCCGACAGCTGAGCGGATCAGAACAACACTGTTTGTGTAACTTTATTCCCGCTGATTAAACCAAATGAATGCATACCTGAAGTTCAATTTGGGATCTGCCCATAAACGGGGGGGGCTGTAGGGAGGTCCTGTCCTCAGACCAGCCCCCTTATTTGGCAGCCCCCTTTTTGGCAATGCGGAGAAAAACTGCAGGCTGTGCAGGCAGCCCTGCTGCCATTGTGACAAATGGATTTCTTGCACATGCAGGTCCATCATATATACGATGCCAAACTTTTGCTGTGTCCAATGAAATTGTTTCCAGTTACTTTCAACTTTGTCTCAGTACCACACAACACACATAGCATTACACCATCCCATGGCTTCATGCTTTTAATATTGCAGCTTAACCATGCAGTGTTTTTTCCGAGGTTAGACAAAAGTACTGGGAGGAGCAATTATACAGGATGCATTCTGTTTAGCAATATCAGCAGTGGACTGCATCGTACAATCAGTAGGTACTGATTGAGAGAAGCATTTTTTAACATTTTAATAATTGCTCAAGATGCTGTTCCTGTGGCTCAGTATCCCTCAGTCCTAGCACTCCTGGCCTGATTTCAAACAAAGTGCTAAGCATGCTCTGTTCCCTTGTAGGTGTTACTTCCCATGTTGACAATTCAACTATGGCACGTCTGGCATTTTCATTTATGTAACACCCAACTGGAGTACTTTTACCAGAATATAAGCATAGAATCCACGTAATTGTGAACATGTATTTTTGTGAAGCATTTCACTCCCCAGGTTAACATGCTAGAGGTTAGTCCGATGACTCCTTTTTGTCGTTTACCCTGAAGAAGCAATTTACCTTTTAGCATTGAATCTGGTTTCAAGTTTAGGTTTTCCAGTGTTGTCACATGAGCTTAAACCCAGACTCTCAAAGGCACTGAACTGTCTCAGCCTCTTTGTTCTCCAACAGACTCCATGAATAAAAGGAAAAAACTCTCCGTGGCCATCCAAGTTCACAGGGGATCAAATCCTTTTAACTTTTGAGTTTCTGTCAATAAAGGTGTACAATGCTGTTATAATAGCAACCTCAGTGACTGCCTAACACACTGCCCTGGGGCCTGGCCTAAGCCTAAATCCTCGTGCCTGGAGCACAATCCTTAAACTAGATGGGGAATCCTGTCCTGGGGC
The DNA here is from genome assembly GCA_013397075.1 of Rhabdornis inornatus. Taxonomy (NCBI): domain Eukaryota; kingdom Metazoa; phylum Chordata; class Aves; order Passeriformes; family Rhabdornithidae; genus Rhabdornis; species Rhabdornis inornatus. The sequence goes on from VWZS01004857.1 coordinate 1,186,635, forward strand.
TCCAATCTCACAGCTGTGCTTTGATCCCTCTTGAGACCTGGAAGGACTTGTGGCAGGACCAGAGGCTAACTAGTAACTAGAGGGATAACACAGTACCAGTAAAACTTGTAAATAGGGCAGCAGTTCTAATACAGAAGAAATTTTTATAAAGGCATGCTCCTATACCTCCAAGTAGGTTGAACAGTCTCCCTGGATGTGAGGACTTGGGCTCTCACCTCAGATTAGCCAAATTTTAAGCTCAGTCTTTCCTTTTCCCGCTGAGTCTCCCGGAATTGCTGAAGTTGCTTTTCCTGTGGGCATCTCTTGGTTCCCAGCTCCAAGAAAAGAACCCCAAATTTCAATGGTTACATTTCTGTGGAACAGCTCTGGGTGTTGTACTCTCAAGGCTGTTTGTCTCATGGGGATTCAGTCAGACAAACCAGACTCTTCTGTCACATTTTTTCAAGGACAGGAAAACTGAGGTACTGAAGCAGCTCTAGCCAAGACAGGACATGCACTGTCATTTCTCAATCAACTGCCAAGGATGCCAAGAGGAAGAATCATGATCTCTTTTTCATCCACCTGAATGACTATTATATATTTTCTGTTTGATTTATATCAAATTTTATGCTGATATGTAAATTTTAATATTTGATATAATATTTTATATTAAACCTTTTTGTTTTATTAAAACATTGCTTGATCATGACTAAGAAATCAAATATTACTTTTTTTTTCTTTATCCCTGGAATGAAATAGTTGCAGCTGGAGGGAATGAGATCTTTCATTAACACACTCTCCTACAACACCAGATGGATCAACATTAGCTCAGAGCTGTAGTTCATCCCACTTATTCCTGCACGGTGCTCCAGAGAGGGTTTAGTCATACTTCTGGTGAGTTTGGGTTGAGCACCATTCTGAAGCTGTAGTGTTCTGTCTAGTTTATTTGAAAGAAACCCGGGTACGTCTACAGGCAGAGCTGCATTGGGAAATGGTGACAGCCTTTTTTGTGGTGCTTTTGGGGGACAAGCAACAGCCACGGAGGCAAAGTATTGGTATGCACAAAAGTCCTTTGCTGAAAATCCTTTCCAGCCTCTTGGGCAGAGTTAATTAGCAGAGTCCAACTACTCCAGCCACGTCCCAACACACATGAGAAAGATTCACAGAAGTGACAAGTTTCCAATGTGGGATGTTGACTATGACAGAAAAAAGGGAGGGTAGAGCATAGCAGCACAACCTTCACGTTATTCCTCAGCCTCCATGTGCCACTGTCCCATTTTGGCACCATTGTTAGAGATAATCGTGGCCTCACAAGACAACTTGTTATGAGATGGGAAGTCATCAGTCACGAATCATGAGCCTTGTGTGTCTATTCATACATGTTAGTAGATGAACATCTATGGAAAGGCAACATAGCTGTGGGGAATATCAGCACACAGCTCACGTACAGTTCCCAGCCAAGAACTCTGCATCTCATGAAACAAGAGGAGAGGAGCACGGAGGCACAGACAGAGCTGCTCTCCCCACTGGTTCTCACTTCCTTGCCTTGCATGCAATGTGAGACACCCCACCTGCACCACAGAGAGAGTGAGGAAGGTTGTGGGTGGCAATGTATATTATTCACATCCATCATAAAAATACTTTATATTTTTCATTAGCTGTGGGATGGAATATAACAACTGACTAATAATTTTCATTCTTGTAGGGGAATATTCACACGCACGCACAGAGACAGGTAGAATCGCCTTGCAATGCCTTTGGAGCCTGAGACCAAGCAGCTGCATCCATATAAAGAAGATAGATTATACAATACAGAAAAGGTAAAATTAAATAGAATTTATTCATTTCCATCACCTTGGGTGAGCAGCAAAGGCACAATAAAAAGTACAATAAATAATCTGTGAATGCCTGAGCTTACAATAGTGCAAGATTCACAAGCATTTCAGAAGCAGAACATCTGGAATAGCTCAGTTTCTCTGGAGGAGAGTGGGGAGAGCTCCTGCCTCACATGTGATTGCCTCTTCTTTGAGATTTCCTTGCTTCACTGCTGCAGCAATCATTTCAGCACTTTGTCATAGCCGTGCAATCACCGGCAGCTTTTTGACAGTTGCAGACATTTACCTACTTGTCCTCTTCCTAATTTGCATAAACATAAATGAATCCTGCAGAGATTAATTAAGAACAGTATTAACTTTCCTGCTTTGCTTGTAGCATAGGTCACTCACAAACTCAAAACCACAGTCTGGAAAGAGAGCTGAATCTCGAAAGCAGCAGCTCATCAGCTCATCAGCCCAGGAAGCTGCGGGGAGCCAGACTGCTATTTCCCTTGCTGATATTCAGTACCAAAAAAGCAAGAGGGAAGAAGTCCCTAACCTGGTAGCAAAAGAGAAATGAACTTACAAGAAACCATGTGTTGCTGGTTTTCTGCAGCTCATTAGCATTTTCAATCTACTTGTTCTTTTCAATAAAACCACATTAAAATTACCTTTATTTTATTGTGTGATTCCTGTCCTTCCTCATTGCATTAGTAAATGTTAGCCTGCAGCATGCTCTGATTTAAGTGTCTCTACTTGTCCAGAAATAACACATTTTTTAAATAATCCTGTTCTTCTGTGGGAAAACAATAACTTTTTTCAATCTGTTACTGTTCAGCAATCAGAAAACGTGATACGCAGATGAGAAAAATCAAACCAATTCCTTTTGATTTTGAGGAAGCAAGTCTTGGAAAATCCACTTCAGGAGAAATATGACAATTTTATATTCCTTTATTTCCTTATTTATCTGTACTTTATAGAAAACTCCTCAGTCCTTCAGAATCTTCTCTGCCTGGGGGATTTGGGGAGCAGGTTGGAGGAATGCTTTAACACACAACTTGGGAAACATTTTTGGAAATTACACACCTCACAGCAGAGGTGGTTTATTAGTCCATTTGCAAGTCAGATATTTAAGAATCTGTCAAGGAGAGACCTGGATTTCCAAGGATAAAGTTGCTGCTGGACTGAGGCATTTCACTGCCTGGTTTCAACATATCATCTCCACAGAGCAGTAGCAGAGTACATGTACTCCATGTACTCCACAGAGTACATGAGATCATTTAAGGTGATCTCAAGGTCCTCCTGGCCACACCCTGTCTGGGTAAGCAATGTCCAAACAAGTACTCAAGGTGAGATGTGAGAGATAGAAAATGACAGAATCATTTCAGTCAGAAAGGACCTTGAACATCAGCAAGTCCAGCCATTAGCTCAGCAATGCCCAGCCCACCACTAAACCATGGCCTCAAGCACCACATATACATGGTTTTTAAATGCCTCCAGGGCTGGTAACTCAACTACTTCCGTAGGCAACCTCTTTCAGTGCTGAACAACCCTTTCAGTGATTAAATCCTTTTTAATATCCAATCTAAATCACACCTAGTGCAACTCGTCCTGGCAGCCTGGTGCTTATTATGTGTGCGAGAGACCAACCCCCACCTTGCTGCAACCTCCTTTCAGGCATCTGTAGACAGCAATAAGGTCCCTCCTAAGCCTCCTCTTGTCCAGGCTAAACAACCCCAGCTCCCTTGGCTGTCCCTTGCAAGACTTGTCCTCCAGAGCCTTCACCAGCTCCGCTGCCCTTCTCTGGCCATGCTCCAGCACCTCAGTGTCTCTCTCTTTTAGTGAGGGGCCCAGAATGAACACAGGATTCAAGGTGTGACCTCATCAGTGCCGAGTACAGGGGGGCAATCACTGGTACTGCTGACCACACTGTTTCTGATACAGGCCAAGACTGCCACATTCCAGGGCAAAGAGACACAGAAGTTTTGCTGGACAAGAATTCCATTTGGGAAAAGGATTTAAACATTTAAAGCAAATCACCTCAGGAGAAAAATGAGAGTTCATTTTGTAAGGGACAAAAGCCATTAGATGGACTGTGGAGAAATTAAAGGGGCTTCCCAAACAGTAAATGTATTAACCTCTAGAGAAAACCAACCATACATATTGTATGCCTTAGTGGTATTGTAATACATCTCATTGACAGACTTTTGTCCTAGTTAATAACACCAGAGGCCTCTGGGTTTCTAATTATTGCTGCCATAACTCCCACGGGGAAACAAAATGGTAGGGCTGAAACCTAAATTAAACCCTTTGGAGATGCAAACAAGTCCCAGGAGTGCAGCCCCAGCCCTGACCCAGTGCAGGTGCAGTGTGTTGCTCCCTCCTCCCCCAGGGCCATGGGGAGAGGGGTGGTCCAACTGAGGACAGGCTGCAGAAGACAGGAGCAGAAGGGCTGTGCTTTCAAGCAGTGGTCATGATAGCGGTGCAGGTTTAGCTTTTCCCTCTTCATTTCACCTGCACACACTGGCCATTTGAAATGGTACTGCTGTGACCACAGCCTTGCCTTTGCTGGCAGTGCCTACCCTTCACCATGTATTCAAACTTCTCGTGTCTTCTCTCTCTGGCCTTGTGTACATCTAGCCCCACCTGCCTCACCTCCCCTGCACAGTCCTACCTTCTCAGAGCTGATCCAAAAATCTGTGGCAGACAGCACAGCAGCATTTTAGTTAATGCAACAGGGGAGGAGAACGACTGACCTTTGCACTGCCTTTCCTCTTTTCTATCATTTCTAGCTTCCTGAGACTTCCCAGGACTGTCAGAATCCTGGTTACACCTTGAGGCTGCCCTAGAGTGTGGGAAATACAAGAGCAAACCTGCTCTTCTTCTAGCATGACAATGCTCTAAAGGCATCAAATCAGAGCATCTTTAGCATAGAGATTACAACAAGCCAGGTGCTTTGTTAACTCCATCAAGTAATGACACAGACTGCCCAGGATAGAAAGTCTCCATCCTTGGAGATTTTCAAGATCCAATTAGTGAAATCACAAGGTACCTGGTTTCACAGGAGGTTGGACCAGAGTCTTTCTGTGTTCCTTTCCAAGGAAAGTCATCCTACAGTCCTGTGAATAAGGATTTTAGTTGTGCCAAGTTATGTTTCAGCAGTATGTGTATGTGTAACTGTGGGGTCAGAAAATCCAGAGGGGGAAATAGATGGGAAGAGTAACCTTTTCACTACTTCTCATTTTATTAGGATAAAGTTACAGGAAAACATGAAAGGGTGAGGATCTATGAGGTGACTCCCACACGGCATTCTTCCAGAATGAAAATAAAATGTATGTAAATAAAGCAACAACAAAGTGCTTGACAAATGCAAATTCTTAGTTACTCAAATTTATTGGAAGGAACAGCAGAGATTCAGCTCTCTTGCCATATTCCTTGATGGACTGGAGAGAAAAGCACCTCTTAGAATTATTGCCTCAGTAGGATTCAGTATGTATGTGGCTGACTGTCTGTTTTAGTGCATCCATCAACAGGGGTAACAACTGAGAAAAACAGATAAAAATCAGAATACGTCCTTTGGAAACAGCACTCTTTAGGGATATTTATTATTGGTTTCTGGTGATTCTTTAAATCTGGTACATTTTTGTGAAATGTCTTAATCTTTTAAAAATAAAGATCAATCTCCAGGTATTAACAAGTTCTCCTTTCAAAGTGTAAAGTGCCTTTCCATGTTATCTTTTTTTTATGTGTCAATTTGTTTTGCAGGCCTTGTTGGCAAGACATAACTGCAATTCTACAAGTGAATGAGGGGACAAATTGTTGTTAATCCAAGTCCAAAACCTAGTGTGCTGAAGGAATTAAAAATGAAATGCATAGCATTTTGGGGCAAGAAAATCATGCCTGCTAGTCACACTTTGCAAATTGGTGAACTCTTTGGGTAATTAATGCAAGTTACTGTCAGGTTCAAGGCCTTATTAAATTATTATTTATTATATTAGTTCTGAATTACTGAAATAGCAGCAGGGGACATGATTAACAGGACAACTTGTGCTTAAGAAGGTATCACCTAATGAAGTCATTATGTCAACATCATCAGCAGTGTTCAAGATAAAGAAGGATACGTGGAAAGTGGAATTATTTCCATGGCTAACTCTGATTCATTCCAGAGGTTACATTTGGTGATTAGAGAAGTCATGTCCCACACAGAGTCTGAGAACATGCTAATGGTTAATAAAGGATTATCTGAATGAACACTGAATTTTGAAAAGAGATATGGAAGCCAGAGTCTATGGGCAAAAATGTTGGACCAAATTCAGTTATTTTTGCTGACTGGGATGTTAACTTCTCTTGACTTGGTAATTTTAACTTATTCCCAGAGCATGTTCAACTAGCTCCCATGCTAAACAACTGATGCAGGACTTGGGTGGAAATTTTACTTGGTTCAAGAGTTTTGCTGCAGGTGCATAAACTGCTCTCACAAACACGATATTCTGATTTCTACACACATTTGTGCCAAATGGCAGAGCTGAAGCCTCACCCTTCTCTGCACTTACAATGAATAATGTGCTTGTCCTGGTGTACAATCAGCCAGGATTTGCTTCTTCCTACACTGGGATTAATGAACATGCCTATCATGTTCTGGAAAGTATTTAACTGCCGTGCCGACACAAGCAAGCGCTATCCTCAGTGATAAGAACTACTTAGCAGACAGATATAATGCCTGTGTTGAAGTAAAAGCAAGTAAATCCCACCATAATGTGCTCCTGTACATACTGTGAAATCCTTCTCAAGGAAGCACAGCCTGGGTAACAGAGTTTAAATCCAGCTGAGATGACTGGGACTGCTTTTCAGCTTTCTCTGACTCAGTAACCCAGCACAGACCTGGAGAGAAAGTACCAGAAGGATAGTAGACATGCAAAATATTTCACAGCATCACTTGATGACTGACTTGCACCCATTAAAATGTATTGCCTGACAACTAATCCTGTAAACTACTGCTTACTGCCCCATGAAAAGCCTGCCAGATAATGCCAACCTTTCTGCTTGCTCCCCTTCATTGGACAAGCACAGACTGCATTTGCAGTTTGAGATTCAACTCCCTCCACCTCCAAAGAATTTACCAGAAAGAAAAATAGGCAGCAAAGCTAATGTTACTGAAGGGGAAGTGTCCTTTCAAATCTTACATACAAGACTTCTAGTAAAGAGTGGAAATCTGTGATACAATAAACATAGCCCACCTTGTGCTTGAGTCCCTCTGGATTTGAATCTGAGGCCTTTTGAAATTACAAGGAAGGATGGGTTGATGCAAGGTGCAGCCTCAGTACTGTGGTCCAGCAACAAAGAAACCACAAGTCCCCTGCAGTACAGCATCTGCCATTCAGTGAGTGTCAGCAGTTCAGTGCTTTGTAGATTAAAAGAGAGATTCTTCTGTTCTTCAAAATACCATAAGTGGTCAGTACAATATCTGCACATGGGATATTTGTTTGCTCCAGATGAGGATCTCCTGTATGATAAACATCTGCCATGTGTCCAAGCCATGACAAGACAGCAACTTGTCAATTCACATTGAATCGAGAGTGTACAAAAGTGTACAAAACCTGTACTGAAAGCAATTCAAAGAATTTAGTGGATGAGAGGCTGGACATGACTGGGCAATGTGCACTTGCAGCCCAGAAAGCCAACTGTGTCCTGGGTTGAACCAAAGGCAGTGTGGCCAGAAGGGCAATGGAGGTGATTCTGGTCCTCTGCTCTGGTGAGACCCCACCTGCAGTGCTGCATCCAGCTCTGGGGTCCCAGCACAGGAAGGACATGGACCTGTTGGAACATTTCCAGAGGAGAGACACCCAGATGTTTAGAGGGATGGAGCACCTCTCATACAAGGAAAGGTGCAGAGAATTTGGTTTGTTCAGCCTGGAAAAAAGACAACTTGGGTGAGCTAACTGCAGTACCTGAAGGGACCCTGCGAGGAGGATGGAGGGGACTTTTGACAAGAGTATGTAGTGACAGGAAAAGGGAGAATGGATTCAAATTAGAAGAGAGATTCAGACTAGATATTAGGAGGGTTTTTGTTGTGAGGGTGATGAGGCAGTGGAACAAGTTGCCTGTGGAGTTGTGGGTCCCCATCCCTGGAAGTGTTCAGGACCAGGTTGGATGGGACCCTGAGAAACTTGGTCTAGATGAAGATGTCCCTGCTCATGTCAGTAGTGCTGGAACTGGATCACCTTTAAGGTCCTTTCCAACCCAAACCATTCTATGATTCTATGAATAATACCATAATTGATTATGGTATTTCCACCTGCTGGAGCAGCTGCTGGGTTAGGAGTCCCTAACACACATGCACACATCCCATGTGACAAACATCCCTGTATAAGGGGATGAGTATAAGAATCATTGGCAGAAGTTATACTGCAGTCATTCCACTTAAAAGAAAAGAATTTTACAAGTGAAAGAAAAGCTATGTGCCTGTCCTTCCTGAGGGGCTAGATTTCAGACAGAGCGAGACATTGTCTTCTTGCTTTGTAGATTATTTCAGAACTGCAGTACCCAGAGGAAGTGTTTGCAATGAGTAGCTGTACATGAGCTCTGGAGCTGTGTCCAACGGTAATGCAGCACTAATCTGTGCACAGAGCAAGATAGAAATCTGGGTAGGCCCCTTACAAGCTGTGAGGTTATGTCACAGTAAGCAGTGCAAGCAGCTGCAGTAGCTTTCTGAAAGGTCTGGGGAGTTTAATAGCTACAGTATGGCAACAAAACATACCCAGAAAATGTCAGTGTGACAATTTTGTAGGCTTTCAGCATAAAGCTTGGAGACCCCCTGAGCATACGCTGGAAGCCAAACCATTTTTTTTTCACAATCTCTACCCTGTGCCTGAAGGTCAGCACTGCTGATGTTTCTGACACAGAGAGCTCTTCAGGAGTCTCTTGTGGTGTTTTGGGATGATTTTGCAGCAGGTGAAAAGGTTTTTTCAGCGCGGGGTATTGTCTATGTACAGCAAAAATTAAGGATGAGAAATGACAGCTAAATGGGATGGAAAATACAGGTTTACAACAATCACTGCTGCTCTGAAATTTTCCTGCTTCTCAAACCCTGCCCAACTGTGTGTGTTTTGCCCATATCTATGCCTCTGTGCCATCTTCTTTCCCTTCTTCCACCATTTCACTGCTTTTTGCAACACACAACATGATATCAACAAGATCCATTTGTCTCCTGCAAAGAAAGAAAACCTAAGCTTTGACTTTTTTCCTTTGCCTTGTGACTTTGCCAGCCTGAGTGCACTGGTTAAAAAAGAATCATGATTGACATTCATGATAGGAGCCGAACTGATGCAAGATAAATCAATAGCAACATGGGCTAAACCGGCTTCAGTACATCTATCATAGTAATTTACCTAAGTTTAAATCAATTTAATTAAACTGACTCACTTTTCTGGTAGGGACAAGGCTTTACAGTGTGCCAACTTTAATCCATTGACTGGATTAAAATAATAAAAAAGGAGTGGCTGGCAACTTTCAGGTTCGAGATGGTGAGTGACTGGTAGTGTCATGGAGAAGGAGCCATAGGAAGGTATCTGGATGTGATCTTAAAAGAAGAAAATTAATCAGAATGAAGAAATTTCCCTTAGAGTGCAATGTTGCATAGCAAACACAGTCTGAATTGCTAACCCTGTGCATTATCAATATCCCTGTAATGCTTGCTTCTGGTGGACAATCACCTCTTAGCAGAGTAAAAGCCTTGCATGCTGACAGAGACAGCATAGCTGATCATTTCATATTAATAGCTGGTCACTTTACCAAGTAAAACTTTCTGGTTTAAATCCCTTTCCCTTTTAAACCACTTTTTTCTAGGGTAAGTCTCACCCCTGGTGAAAGTGGAATAATACAGCTACGAGTTTCGCTTTGAAATTTATATCAGTGTGGAATAATACAGCTACGAGTTTCGCTTTAAAATTTATATCAGTTTAGGCATCTGGAGATTTAGTTCATCTCAGAGTGTTAGTGAGAGAGCTTCCTAAACTGTAGTTTGAGTCTCCTAAAGTCTCTAGGCCAGCCTAGACTTTGCTGCCTCTCTGCAGGACTTTCAAGTAGACTGTTTTGCACAATTAGTCTCCCATGGGATATTTTGGGATGCAGCACCAGAGGTCTCTGATTGAAATGCTCACAGGCATGGAAGGCTATGAAACCCTGCCCTTTCCATGGAGAACATTTTGTTTATGGCTGGGGTCATTTTTACCAAACCCAGTTTTGTAGAGATCGTCAGTTGCAGTGAGACGAAGAATGACTTCGTGTGAGAGCTCTTCATCATCCTTCTTTTCCAGCCGACAGGTGACCTCCAAGCAAACATCATTTTCAAGCCCCTCCATTACAGTGAAGCTGACTTATTGTCATGCCATTATTGCTGGCAGTGCCTCTGCCTGCACTGTGGCCACTCAGAGGCTCACATCAGACACTGAGGTGAGGTTGCCAACTGAGGCTGTAACTGAGGTTACACAACTTAAAATTTTCCCCTGTAGAAGGGTTGGGAATTTTGCGTACAGACCACATAATGATACAAACCTATTTGCTTGATTATTCCCTAGCTCCCAAAATCACATCTCGTTCTCTAGTGCACAACCCACTTTGAAAGCACAGATAATTTGTATGAACCTGACAGAATGTGTTACATAGATGTGGCTTTCTGTTGCTTGTCTGCCATTCCTTCCTTGCCCTAAAACCACGAGGGGAATTTAAGTGCCTTGATGAGTGATGTTTCTTTTAAGACGAACTATTGAAGACTGTTTACATGGAGTTTCTCATTCTGGGTGAGACTAAATTAATTTCAACAGAGTCTTATTTCCCAGAAAAAAAAACCCAAACTATTCTAAACTCAATGATAACAAGTCCTAAAAAAATTTCAAAATCTGGGTTTTGTCTCTGAGAACATATAAGATTTCACTTTAGCCCACAAATGTTCTCATACAACTACTTCTGTTTTTCTGATTGCTGATTTTATTTGGTCCACTTCGTCCTGTCTGGTTTCTGAGTTCTTCTTTTTTTCTCCAGAGTCTGTCTGATGTCTAAGGAGTGAATCACAGCAAATAGCTCCTGTCTTGTCTAGCTAATTGCCACACTGACACTATGAGCAACAGCAAAAGGAAGAAGATGGGAATTTGAGCAACAATAAAGTGAAATGTTTGGTAAAACAGGCAGAAAAGGAAAAAAGACAAGACTAGGAAACCATGAGTGTTGCACTCAGTCCCTCCTACCATGTTTAACATTTCTTTCTCCTAGTAACAGAATTGATCATCACAGGGCTCCCTCAGGACTGCCTGCTATCTTGTACGCCAAAAATAAGTACATTTTGTTAGTGTTAGACTGTTGCAATAGTAGTGTGATACATTTATCCATCCTCTTCTAAGAAACATTTTTCTTGTGCCCTATCTGCTTTTCTTACCCTTCTTGGCAATGTGCAGTTTAGGATAAAATGGTCTGTGATAGCAAAGTCATATGTAACTGCTGCCAGCTTGAGTTTTGTGTGGAACACATTTTAAAGGTTCACCAAGCTTTTGCCTTGATTGGCAAAAAAATGAAAGTTTCACACTGAGTGTTTTCCATTATCGAGAAACAATCTTCAAACATATTTAGAGCTCTATCTCTTGTACCACCCTAGATACTTATGGCACAGGCTATTAGGACTCTTGGCAATAGCTAAGAAAATGCATCTGGAGTGTTGTTCAGCTGGGCTCTAAAAATTTAGACTGCTAAATGCAACCCCAAATCTAGGTATCCTGGACCAGTAAGCTCAATTGCATTGAAAATTTTGTTCTCAAATGAGGGAGGGGCTACTAAAAGTTGGACCATGATTTTGTGGCTTTGTAAGATATGGTCCTTGGTGGCAGCACCAGCCTGAAGTCCTTTCCTACTGTTCTGCTCAAACAGATTTCTGCCTGAGGCGCTGTTGTTCCACAACACTGTGAATGTGATGAAGGAACCAACAAACCTGCTCCAACAGTGACTTTAGTTGGTCATTTTTAGGCTGGGGCCAGTTCTGTGCTGGGTTTGCATGAAGGTCTGGTGTGTGAGGAGAGCTGGGCAAGCAGCAGCAATGGGGCAGCAGCCCCTTAGCACTGCTGATTGTGCTGTGGTGTGGAGACTTTGTGTCATGAAACCACAGCTGAGGAGAGAATTGCCGAGGGGCTGGGTGCCACTAGACTGCCAAGAGACCCCCCATCACTTGTGGTTTTCAGATTTTTACTCATTCAGTTAACACAGGGTGGCACTACATTAAACACTTGACTCTTATGGTCAATTAAGTGACCTCATTTGCAGAAGTGTAGCTCCTACGTGTGTCACATTCAGGGTTAGAAGTCAGATTTCTGGAGCTGCTTTCCTAACACAGGAGGCCAGGTTTGCCTTCTTGCAGAATGACGCCTGGCAGAAAGCGGCTTCATACTCAGGAAAATCCTGCCTGCTGCCTGAGGTTTGAGTAAGGAGATTATCTCTGCTTCCTCACCTGTAAAAAGATAATTACACTGCCCAACTTCCTTAAGAACCTTTGCATCTCCAGATAAAATATACTACAGAGGGGCTATGCTACATGAATTATTCAAGCTAAATTAAATTAATGAAGACTGTGGAAACTCAGTTGCTTTTGTTTCTTTTTTAATGCGCTAAGTTTGGATTCTGCAGTGGCCTGTGTGGTCTCAAAATATTCTGAAAGCAGAGCACTGCTAGCTCACAGCTCTGCTGAAAATATTTTCTTCATTGTCTGAAAATATATTAATTTAATTATTGACAAGTCCATTTGTGAGAGAGCTATTGAAGCATGACCAGCTCACCGCAGTGTTTTCTCTAACCATAGAATGCCACAGGGAGTGAAAAATGAAAAGTCAATGCAATCTCTGTGAGACAGCGAGATGGATTTATGAGGAATTACAGGCTGGTTTATAAAGAAAAAAATTATCATTTGGACAACAATGTAGGATTATAAGGACAGGTCTTGCAGTGCCCAGGAAGGCCCTAGACAGAACATGTACAATGTCACCCAGGATGCCTTAAATCCTTTGCATCAGTGCTTTTGGGTTAGCTGTGCTACCATCCCTGCTGTAGGCATCTCTAAGATCCCCTCTCCCTTTCTCTGTCCCCAAGATGCCAGGGGATAGCTCCTGCATAAAATTCTGCAATTCTCACTCCATTATTTGAGACGTGGAACTGCCAGCACTAGTGTGCTCAGCAGCTTAACTGAAATAAAATTATTATTTATTTTGCCAAAAAGTTGCACAGCTCTTAGCAGAATAGATTTAAGAGAGGTGCCTTATGCATTATATTTGTACTCAGCCTTAATTTTCCTTGATGGAGCATAGGCAGACATGGCATTTTTCCCCAACATGGAGAACTGGAAGCTGGCTATCAGGCTTGCAGCCTGTTTCCTGAGATTAATTTTTTTTTTTCTCAAACATATCTTTAGCCTGTCAGCTTTTCCTGGCTCATATAATTCCCTGCCCTTTTTAAGAATCTTGGAGGTGTTAGGGGCTCTTTTGAAAGCAGGCTTGGCTACTTGGCTACCTAGCCTGTCTGGGTAGAGACAGGACATTGTTATCGTCATTCCTTTGAAGCGGAGTACCTGAGGCTGGCTTAACCAGGTCATCATTTTACTTTTCCTTGCTCAGATCTGTAAAAATCCCATTGTTGCCTGCTTTCTGTTAACTCCATGAATTCAGACAAGCAGCAGTAGGAAATGTGGGGAGGGGGCAGGAGGAGCAATACAGCATTAATCAAAGGGTCCTGCAGGCATTTTCCCAGCTTGCCTCACTTTGTTACCACAGAATTCTGTGTGATCCTGAAAACATGGATTCTTGCCTAGAGCCTATAATAAACAACCTGTCATCGCTGTGTTTCTGTTTATTTAAATTAACAAAGGGATAATTTCTGTCTGGCTTGCAGCAGAGCAGAAAGGCAGGAGGGGAGCAGGCTCAGCCATGCCACCCACCTCCTGCTGCTTAGGCCAGGGTGGGCTGAGTCCCAGTGCCAGGCAGCCCCTGCTGTCCCCTAAACTGTGCCTGAGGCTGTGGACACAGCTTGGAGAATGCCTCTGTCCTGGGGAAGAGCAGGGGTTTTGTAATTCACTGCAAAGTACCTGCCCTACCTACCAGCCAAAACAACAGGTTTATTTTTCCCAGAGGCAGACCTCAGACCCAGACACACACTGCACTGCTGGAAAGGACAAAAGGGAGGGAGCATCACCTGCTCAAGGTGAGGTTTTGGCAGCTGCTTCTGCATCCACTGCTTCTGCATCCATTGGCATGAAAATAGAGCTGAATCCAGCCTACCTAAAATCTGAAGGGAAAGGATGAGGTTCAGGGAGACCCAGCTACCTATTCTCTCTGCCTTCTCCTCTTCCTTTTCTGGATCTGCTTCAGGTTAAAAGCAACAAGGATTCATGGGTCATGGTGTAGCTCTCGAGCTGCTGAATGCCCACAGGGAAACTTTTATATTAGGGTGCAGTTAGAGTATATGTTTTCCTGTGGTCTGGTCCATGGTGGACATCTCTGAATCTGCCCAACACCTCAGCCACACACAGTGAACCAGAACACAAAGGCTTTACATTTTGGGAAACACCGTGAATTTATTTTTCTGCCCCACAAAAATAAATCTCAATCATTAGGAATGTGTCTATAAAACCTATTTGCTATTTCAGTTTTGTTGAGGTGAAATATGAACAAAGTGGTGAGTGCATATGGATGTTCTTGGTTAACTACCTGGTGAGGAAAGGGTGTTTTTTACTCTCCTTGTTCCCCATGCAGTGAGCACAACAGAGTTCCTCACACTCATTATTTGATCACCTCCGAAAATAGATTCCTGCATATTTCATCCACCAGAAAACTTGCAGAGAGAGAAAAGACCTACTTTTCGTGTTTTTTTCCCTGCCAGTTGTGCCTGAAGCAATGTCACACTGAGCAACTACTGGACAGCTTTCATACTTCCTTCTCTTCACAAGGAATTGGCTACACAAATGTCAGGGCCCTGGGGGCACCAGGGGCCCTGCTGCTCCTGCCCAGCCTTTGCTGGATCCACCTGGGGCCAGAAGCCCCATTTCAGCCCAGCCTAGGGTCAGGCCCTGCCCCACTGACACCATAGCGGTGCCGGCTCTGTGTTGGGATCCCTCAGTTGTGCATCACAGCCTTGTCTCCCATCCTGTCTGCTGCATCCTCTCCTTCGGCTCTGGACAGGAGCTCCTGGATGGTCCTTGGCCCTTATTCATCACTTCCCATGTCAGGAGCCATTGGTGGACTTGGTTACAGCCATTGTCTCTGCCCACCACAGCCAGAGACTGTGGGGCAGCATCCACTGCTGAGGGCATGGCCTGAGCTGGGGTCAGGTCCCAGCTCGTGCCCCTTTGGGAAGAGCTGTGTCTCACTGAGGAAACCAGCTCTGACAATACAAGTGTGGAAAAGTGATGGCAATGAACCACCTTCATCGTGCAGTATTCCTGTGTTCAAGCAGTAAGGAGCATTACTGACTCTGTGCCATGCAGACAGAAAACATCTACAGCCTGAGTCATGTGCATTGTGGTGGCTTTGCACAGGAGCAGGGGGAAAGGGATGGCACTCAGACTCCAAGGTCTTCCTGCTTTAGAGCCATCTAAAAGTCTTTAAAGCACACATTAAACCATCTGTAATTATATTTTTATGGCTTACTAGTTATCTGTCTCATGATAATGCCTGGTTCTTAGCAAATAAAAGTCCTTTAAAGCATTTCCCCACTTAGTAAAGGTTTCATTCCCCTGCCCATCCCAGACAATCCTCTCCTGTTTGTCAATCACTCTCTCATACTGAGGGACACAGTGCTCCAGCCTTGGCCTTGCAATTGCCCAGCCAAGAGATGCTGCTCTCCTCAGCCTGTGGTTTCCCTCTGTGTAGCACAGCCCAGCCCAGCTGCCAACAAGTCTGGCTCAGCGAGGCCCAATGATGTGTTCCTGTTTTCTCTGCCCATTCACACCCTCTCCTCTGAACTGTCCCCAGCTGATCCAGTCTTTTCTGAGGATGCTTAAAAACAACAGCAATGCCCACCTGTGCAGCAGATACTCATCTTTGTGAGCTGATCACAAAATGGACACAAAGCTCAAAACCAGCTTGCAGAATACAAACAAGATAGTTATAGTGATGACAGACCCTGTGACAAGTCACCTTATTTCTCATTTTTCCCAAATATAGAAACACTGACATTTCTATCTTTTCTTTAAAATAGAGTTGCATGCCTTATAAACATGAGAGCTGAAGCCAGACCTCCATACCTGTCTTACATTTTATTACTTGTCAAAATAGCATTTGGTAGAAGCAAGACCGTGACAGAACACAGGTTTCTTATAAATATTGCCTAAACTGCACCCCTAACTTCCTTCTTTCTTTCAGCCTCCTTCCTATTTCTTATTCTCTTCCTTTCATCATAGTAATTTCCTTCTGATTCTCTTTTATTTCTCAAAAGCAATGGTCCTTCTCCTGGTTAATTTAAGCTTCTAAAATAGCTATTGAAAAGCTTATTTTCACAAAGAAAAAATAAAATGCTGACATCAGACAATAAATCACTTCTAAGAATACTACTACTAGTAATTCATATTCAGCAACAAAAGGCAGACAAGTGGCAAAAAAGTTCACTTCTTAAAAGTTACTAGTAGAAGTGTGGTTTAAGAAAAATATAAACCACACACATGTAGATATAAAAGAACAAGTAACTGCAAAATATCTAACTCTAACTGGGAAACAGACATCAGGAGTATCAGATTCTTAGTCTAGTTCTTCTTTCTCCTTACATCAGATAATTTTTTTCTTCAAAAGGTAATTATCAAGCACAAAGCAGATATTCAATTTGTCTTTGATTGCCTGCAGTTTTCCCCACTGATACTGAATCAGGGAATATCCAGAGGAATCAATTCAAATATGCATTGGAGTGTGGGAAAAAAGAGAGCAATTATGACTGAAGTATTAGGACTTATGTTTTATATTTGCAAAATCTTGTATTTCCCAAGCTTTACTCCAAGGGTCATATTCTTGTGACTTAACTGTAGCCATGCAGGGCTGTCTCAATTGCTATAAAGCATCACACCAGTTCCCAGGCGCTGGTCCAAGCTGTGTGGAAGGCATTGTGCCATGGCTCTCAGCCTTGTGCAGATGTTTTGTGTGCCTGAAATGGCATGCGTTCCTCTGTTCAGGAACTGGAATTGCAAAAATATCAATGACAGCCACATACACTCCCTGTGTCAAAAAGGATTGATAAAGACCAAGAGATTTGCAGGCTTGTGTCTCTCAGCTTACTTTCTGTATCAGCAAATTACTTCAGTACTGCCACGAAGTACAAAAGGAGATGGATGCATTAGGGATGAGCACATGAAAGGCAGTCCCAGCAACTGTGCACAGCCAAGAACAGGTCCTAACCTCATCCCAGTGCTCCTCTGAAGAAGAGGAAGGTCACACTGTTCCTGCAGTAGCATAAGCCATGCCAGCCTGTTAAGCACTACACAGAATTCCAGAAAGGCAGGTCAGCACAACGAGGAAATGCAACCCAGATACCTTGTTTATCTGCCAGGGAGTGAGAAAAGATGCTGCTGTTGGTTTCAAATTAAAATGTGTTTTGGTACTCCATTGCTCTCTGGAGAGTTTATTGTATTCACCTATCATTATTGGTTAGCTACGTCCTGACATGTATTGTATGTGCTTTAGAAAGCTGAGATTCTTGGCATTTCTCAAATTCCTAACATTTAAAACTATCTGATCCGCCATGGGACATCTGGATTTGCAATGCTATTGAGCACAAGTATTCCTCCTCAACATTTCATATAATACTGAGAGGATGAGCTACCGTAATGAAATGAAATATAATGTTAGCACATATTAAGAAATCACAGGAAGATGAAGCTTTCTTGCCAAACACTTATCTGCTTGATTTTGGAATCCCATAACTTCAAGGAGACTGAGTAGGAATGGCAAGTTGGAAATATCCTTTTCTATGAAAGGAAGGGATACACCTATATTTCATAAGCCATTAGAATCCAGATTGTGAATGCCAACAGAAATAAAGGTTGTGCACTCTGCTAATTACAGATTAAGCTTACTGACACAACACTTTTAGCTGGGAATACTGAGTAACTCAGGAGTGGAAAGAAAAAAGAGGAGAAAGGGAATTTTCAAGCGATCTGCTCAGTAATGAATTTATTCATGATGCCATACCCCACAGTAATCTGCCTTGTCCCCAGTGTCCCTTTACTCGGTTCGAGTCCAGGTGGTACATGGAGCCCAACTAAGTCAGAAGAGGGCTCTTGCCCTACCAAGTTCACCACCCTTGGTTTAGACTGTTGTTTTCTTGAAACAGCCTTTTCCATAGAGGGGGACCATAGTATCCAACGTCAGAGAAACAGCACAATCCACTTTCTCTGGAAGAACCTCACAAAGAAAAAGCAAATAAAATCCAAAGACCCATGGGCAGAGATGCATCTCACTCCTTGCCCATCTCAAGTGAATCCTAATGGAGCATGGCCACTGGTGGAAAGGTGCTATGGAGGCACTTTTGTTCTGTTTACACTCTGGCAAACTTCATTTTCCTTCCCTCTATGTAACTTCACTGTGAGTTGTTAAATCTTTCTTGGCAGCTTTTTGTGGAGGTGGGGGTCAAGGGATGGAGGGCTCCTGGCACTCAAAGTGGGATGGTGCATCCTGCCTAGGAGACGGCTCGATGCTGAGGGCAGCACACCTCACACAGCCCAGCATAGAAAACAGAGGCAGCAGAAATTAATTTCGCACTGAAGAAGAAATTCTGGGTACCTGAAATCTCAGCTTTACTTTGGCCAAAATTGTTTCTGCAGTTTTGGTGGCTCACCTCCATACCATATGATGCACTGTAACAGTAGTACCTGGGGCTGCCAGCCATGCAAATCTTACAATGTCAGAAGTTGCCTCCCAGGATAGAAAACTAGTATTTCTTCTGTTCAAAACACTATGTGACCACATTTAACAGTTTTATTTCCTTTGTCTTTGCCCTCTCTGAGTGCCTACAACAAGGAATGGTAAACAAAGGCACCAGTTTCTTCATAACAAGGCATTGTGATGACAGTACATTGCATTTATCTTCAGGGTTCACTGGGATGCTTCAGGGCATAACCAACCTCCTCCATACTGCACCTTCTTTCTTTGGTTTTAATGCATTTTGAGAATGATCAGTGTCTGTTACTCCTCTCTCATTCTTTTTTCTCCTCTTCTGAGTATGCAACCCTCTTTTTTCTTCTTCTTCTTTTTCTTTTCTTTTCTTTTCTTTCTTTTCTTTTTCTTTCTTTTCTATTATTTTGCATTTATCTCTTGAGAAGGTACAAAAATCCATGGATTGGTGGAGCATGAGGTTCTTTTTTGAACAGTTTCGAGAGGTATGACAAGTAAAATTGGCTCAATTCTGTCTGATTACTCTTTTGAAGCTATATTTCAATGCACCTCTGATCAGATCTGTTTTCCATTGCAGTACTTTTTGCCTCTGTGTTATTTTAAGCTTACACTTACCATGGGACTTGAATTCATTTTGAACTTATTAATAATCAGTATAATTCCCTTTCATTATAAATCTCCTATTGGAGTAACCGCTTGTTGTGACAATTCCCACAAAGTCACCATCTTTATAGAGACGCAGCTGGTGATGATTAAATAATATGTAACTTTATAGTAAACTAATATTCCCCAAAATAATAAAATGCCTTAACATATTCCATGCATAGTTAATAGGAGATCAGAAGGATGAAAGATACAGGTAGGATCATTTTCTTGGATATCAGAATTCCCCTTTTTTAGTGTGGCACAGTAGAGGGATTTTATCTTGCATGTATATGCATCTTTCCCTGCACAGTGTATTTGTTTTTTTGCCATGTATAATGGAACTCACAACACAAAATGCTGACAAAGCTGATGAAGACAGCGTCTTTCCCAACAATAACACAATGGCTTGGCAGTTCATCATGTCTGAAGAGAAGATTTTGTAATCAAAGACATTGGAAGCTTGTGAAAGAGAGGGTTAATAATAATGGAAAAAAAAGAAGAGCATTTATTTCTTGGAGCATGGACTCTCTGTTTTTCTTTAAACTTTCACTGGGCAGATATGTCCATATTTTAACCCTCTTTACAAGTCAGTGTTTTTGTAGAAGTACTTGTACCAGGCTAAGAAAGCTGTGCACCAGTATTCATGCAAGGGGTGTCAGTGTGTCGCATTTCTCTGAACAATAATAGGCTGCAGAGTGGGAAGACATTTTAAGCAGCTTTGAAAGAACATGGAACAATTCCTTTGTTTTGCATGTCTTCCATGTGTATAACTACTCCCCCATGTGCCAGAAAACTAACACAATTGTTCAGCTAAATTTGGTGAGACTAAGAATTAAGAATGAGCCTTTTCTTCGGCCGCACTTCTGCTGATAACTTCTGAATTCTTTTCTAGAAGACAAGGAGGAAAAGAGTAGTCAGCTCAAGTGGGTCTGGAAGCAAATCCCCTTATTTGAAGGAGAATGAGGACAAGAAGAAGGATATGTCCTATGAGTAATTAATTGTCTGTTTTGCTGTCCAGCCTTGATCCTATGTCAAAGATGCCAAGTGTCTTGGGGCAAAAGTTTCTTTCAAATGCGTGCAATTACTGGTGGCATTTCTGTTGCTACAGACCAGGCCATTTTCTCAAGAAACTCCTGATTGTCTCCAATAGTGTTTGAAGGGTCCACTTTCAAATTACTTCCCTCATTTCTTCTACCTCTGTGACTGGATGAGTAGAAGGCTGCCATTCAGGAGGCAGTAGGAGGTTGCTATTCCTGTTGGCTTTAAATGTTGGCTTGATCCACAGGAAAATAACATCTACTGTAGTTGTGTCTGGACTAAAGTGGCAATGGCTATGTGCCAGGCAGAAGGGCTGTGACTCACCTGCCCAAGGGTAATGTGGGCAATTCTCTGCAAACTGGTCAGCTAAACCACTCTTTGGCTTATAGCAATGAACCTTCTCTTTCTACATGGGGCATTTTTACTGAGTTCATCTCAAGTAACTGGAAGTTCCAGTTCCTTTCTCTGTACCTTAGTGAAAACCTCACTGACCCCTTGGGTGCAGGCAGCTGCCCTATGAGAGGCACTGCCAAGAGAATTCAGTCCCATCCCTGATGATGGTGCCCTGGGACCTCCTTTGGTTTTCAGCGTGAGGAGACAAAGCTCCTGATAAAGCAAAGAGTTTCCTTAAACTCTTTCACAGCCAGCTCAGATGCATTGTGAAAAAAAGAGACCTTCATCCTCCTAATGAGCAAATGTGTTCAGAGTAAACGCACTCCTTGAAGGGCGTTAATGCTTTCATCACCACTGGCTAATGAGCCTGAACTTGCACCTTGTACTAGATACTAATCAGATTCCTCTTTCTGTACTCTCTAAAGCACTGCAGTTTGAGTTGCCAGCAGGCAGTGATGCTATTTAAAAATAGCCGCACATGAGTGTTCTTATTCAATATTTCTGTCACAGGAGTTGGCAAAGGTCTAGTCCCAGGCAAGACCGGGGCTCATTTCAATATGCATTGCATTCTTAATTTCTTTTAAAGTTATTATTAACTTATTCCATTTACAAAATCAAATAAAAAGACCTTTAACTGAAGAGTTACTATTTCTTGTATAATGTAACTTGATTTTCCCCTCTAAATTTCAAATTACTTTATTCGTGTTCTTTTTTTTTTTTTTAATCATTTGCATAATCTACAACACTTTCAGGACTTTTTTACTTTACATAAATCAATTTCAATTCTTGTTCACTTCATCACTTTCAAGGGGATTCTTTTCTGCTTTACTGGACTTAAATTAATCCTCTGGAGAAAGTAGTGTCATGACACGGCCAGCATCAAAATCTGCATAATGAAAGCAATTTTTTCCATTTAAATTGGCACTCAAGAATATCACTGCTCATTAGCAGACTTTAGATCTTTTATTTCATTTTAAGTGAGAAGGACAAGCATTCTTTCCCTAATATGAGTTTCTTGCATAAGAATTTGTTCAAAGACCTTTAAATTTATTGCAGTGGAAGTTAGGTGCCTAAATATCTTAAAAAAAACAGTCTGCATGATTTGTAGAGTATTAACTGCTAGAAACACTACCAGAATTTTCAGGATTGATCAGAGTGGTGGTCTGTCTCATCTGACTTCTCTGTGGGGTTAAAACTGATCTGAAAAGATGGTTGAATAATAGATGGATGTGGAATCACTCATGATAAAAGGGGAATTTCTGACTAATTCCAGGCACTCAGCAAATGCTTTTGCTGGTGATGATCTTAGATGAAGCTTAATACAAAACCTGTACTAAAACCTTTAACTGAGAAAAGTGCTCAGTATAACAGAAGGAAAGCTTCAGAAAAAAAAAAAAAGCTCTTAGCCTGGAAAGGGGTGAGATTCAAAATCTGTGTTCCTTGCCTCTTCAGAACCAGCACACAGCTGCAAAGCAGCCACATCTGTTTCGCTAGAAGTCTCCAGGGCTAGTTAGCCTTCCAGGGTAGATGTCCTCACACTTTCTCCACAGTCTGCAGGCTTTATCATTAATAATTCTGTGTTTATCTTTCACAGTTTCAAAAGAAATATCTATGTTTGGGGGAGGAAGAGCTCTTCTTGCCCTTGGGCCTGTAACACAGCTGCAGGATGGTGCAGGCTGAGCTCCTCGTGCACCTGTAGCCCTGCTCAGGCTCCAGAGCCTGGGGCTGTCCGTGGCTGGCTGGTCTCTGTGGCTTTGCTTCAGGCTCTGACAGGCTCTGCTCAGCTCAGTCCTCCCCAGACAATGCTGCTGTTCAATGATTGCTGGCAATCTGGGCTCCACACTGACCTTTTCCATTCTGCCCTGTCATAGTTCCTCGCAAAATAAGTGTATTGCTAGGTTTGGTCCAGTTGTCAAAAATAATGTTCTCTTTCTTTTTAAGATGAAGATTATTTTCCTTACTTCACTTGCAATTCTTTGTTTCCATTTGAATATTTTCCAGGATCAAGTAGCAATGATATCTGCTTGCCTTTTGTTAAGTTTCCTGTGTTATGAATGAGATGTTGCTTTTATCTGCTAAATACAATGATAAAGAGCATTTAAAGACTCAGAAGAAAGTGTTGATGCACCTATTTCTCCTGCATAAATGTGTATTTTCCAGTCATTGACTATTTCATTGTTACATTGTTATGATGTAAAAGGAACACAACAGAACAAATTGAACACAGGGAACTTCCGATAAGAAAATGTGTTTCAGAAACAGGAATGAAGGTTATATTTAATCTGGTAACATTTGTGAAAGACTTTTTAAAAATTATTTTCCTATTTTGTATGTATTATTCCAAAATACATGCCTTTGATTTTAGAAATTGTCAGAGGAAATGAATAATTTTCCCATAATTTTTAAATGTCGTCTGTCTTTCAAACTCAGTGCCAAATAAAAGATTCTGTTTATGCAAAATTTACTTATGCCAAAATCTGAAAACGATTGACATGGTAGAAGAGTGGAAGACATGGTGATCTTTTTTTATTGCAAGACACATTAAAAACAAAACTTCTGCCTGTCATATTTCAAGGTACACACTTCTGTTTTTTTCCTCCATCAGTCTTCCCCTAATTCCCTGACCTGCTCTGAAATAAACATAAGAGCAAAGAAATCGCTTTTGACCCTGGATCAGCATTATTTGCTGCTTCATTTATCAAGGTTTTTCAAAAGAGATACCTTGGTTGGTCAAATATATAACTGCATAAAATCAATTCTTTTTGGAAAATGTATCCTATTTATCCCAGTATCTTTTGAGAGCTACATTTGTGAAGGCACTCACATTTTCTGCACTCATTCACGGACAAGATGCTTAGAGCTGTGTCAAGAGAAGAGTGGGGATAGTGACAGTCCATCATTTGGACATTGGGAGGGTGGAAAGCGGGAAGCTGAGTTTGGTTCCTTCACCCTGCATTGTTTCAAAGCTTATGTTGCATTTACTGCATGAAATGGATGGCGCATGGTGTAGCTTGGACCTAAATCTTCCATTTCTTAGTGACTGTGTCAAACCCTTGGCAAGAAGGGAGTAGCCATTCTATTGACGGGCAGCAACCTTGCTCAGCCCTTCAAACAAATGTTAGTAAAGTATTTTATATGCTGCATAGCACTGGCCTATGGATAGAGCCACCTGCCAAAGAGGGGTTGCTCTCTGATCAGCATTTTCTTTCTGTCAGCTTTGAGCACCCTCCTGCTGACAGCATTATCACTGGGTGCTCTGGATCCAGGCTGCTGTTTCCTTAGCCTCTAACCCTCTCCAAGCTTTATACAACAGGGCTGTTGGTTCCCCTTAAAGTTTGTACGTGAAATATTAAATGTCTCTGGCCAGAAATTTATTTTCCTTCTACCAGCCCTTAGGTTCTCAGACAGAAAACCATCTGACCATTTTATGGCATTGTGAAGATCAGAACCTTTGGGGTGCAGAAAGAACATTATACTGCAAACCGTTAAAAATCCTACTGCAAAAAAGTTACAGACCTAGTAGAGCTGGAGCTCCTCCGGTCAGGATGGAAACTCCTTGTCTCCCTGAGGTCATCTGGAAGCAGTTGGAAGCCAGAGAAAGATCATGCTACACAGCAGTCAACTATGTCAGACTCCAAAACTGTTTTCCTTCTTCTATTTGTATTAGGCTTTCAAATACAAATGGCAAGCATGCTCTTTATCCCAGGAGTTTTCACTCTAATGGGTAGTTAATGAGCTATCAATTACTTATGCAAAAGGAAATGCACATATACAAACACATCTAATACTATTCCTTAGCTGAAGGTTTTCGGTGTTTAAATGTTGGGGGCTTTACCTTCCTCACCTGGGTCATTAGCCCTCCATACATCTTCATCTGCAATCACTCTATTACAAGGTCTAGCATGGAACACTACAAGAAAGATCGCATATCTGAGGATCATGGGCTCATGCTCTAATCTCATGCAGCACTGGCAGCTCCCTGGGTAAATTGATATGTAGCACTTCTATGCTATCGAGCAGTCCCAGTGTATTAATCAATCCTCAAGCCCTCTTGTGAAGCTCACTAGCTGTTAATCTTATTTCTAGAGGCACCGTCTCCTTCTTGACTGAGGATTCTTGAATTACAATGGCTAAAAAGCATTTCTGTCCGTTCACAAGAGGACCAGAAGCTAAACTTTCTCCCATCCAGCCTTTGTCATTCACACAGTGAAGAATGATCATTATCATGAGCTTGACCTCCTAATGAAATCAGTGACCTTGAAGGTGGCACAGGCAATACAAATCCTCTTGTTCACCCCAAGTTTAGAAGCCGTTTGCCTGACTCCTTTGATCAGCTTCCTCATGAATGAGGAGCCCCCACCAAGGCCTGCCTGAACCACTGAAGTCGCTCCCTCCCATATGGCACAGAGGAAGCATTTGTGTGTCCCAGGAGGATCAGGACACAGATCACTAAGCTCAGTCCTCAGGCTGCTATGGATCCTTTTCTTTCCTCAGGCTCCTCTTCTACATTTCTCTGCATATTCCACTCCCCATTAACCCAGTAGCTGGCCCCAGGGTAGCCCCCAGCTTGGGGTCCAACATCCACTCAATTGCCTTCCCTGGCCCATCTCCTTCACTGTTACCTGCCAGAGCTCCCTAAGCATGGGCTAGGCTGCCTGAACAGAGCAGCACACAGAGGTGCTGGTAGTAAAAATAAAAACCAACAGTAAAACAGGATAGAAAGCGATGTAAGAATGTAAAGAAATGTAAAAATGTAAAACAGTATAGAAAGGAGATCTTTATTCTTAAAATGCATTGCTTTTTTCCTGTCTGTGTGTGGCTCAGCCATGTCCAACAAGCTTAACATACTGGAATTATCCAGGCTGCTAAGAGTTAAAGTATTTATGAACTTGTTAAGAGATGGGAACATTATGCACTGTTCACAATGTTTAATTTTATCTGCCACACTAGAGAGAATCTTTGATTACATTATCAAATTATTCTCATTGAATGTTAGTTGTTGTATCTTTTTTTTTTTTTGACAGTGCTATTTCTGTGTTAGAAAATATATTCCTCCTAATTGCCTGGAAATGGAGGATATTAATTAGCCAGGCTTTTCATGCAGAGGATTCCAGCTGCTGAAGTCCTAGGCCCATATAGGGTTAAATGTCAGTCTAGAAGATTAATGACTTAACTGAAAACATTTTATCACAGATACAGAAAATAAATCCGCTTCTCAGATAGCCACAGACCGTGTGTGCCATTGAGGAAGGGGACTGCACAAACCAATAAAACCTGACTGCTCCTGCACCAGCAAACAGCAGAGATAAGACAAAAATCATTATGAGGATCAAAGTCGCTGAGCTCCTTGCCTAGCACTGATGCTGCAGGGCTGAAATATGAGGTGTGCTGCCTGCCTGGGGTGACATTCTCCACAGAAGCTCAGAGCCTGTGCCTTCACTTGGCTTTCTCAACACAGGAAAGGAGGGATATGTGCTTTCATGCCAGGTTTACCTGCATGAGAATATCCTGTGCTGCTGCACAACCAGCTCTGAATTAAGATTTAGGAGTCTGGTTTTTTTTAAATTTCCAATTTCTCCTCCTTCCTTAAAAGTTAGAAATCCTCCCATCATCTCACCTTTCCCCACATGCTTTCCCTTCCTTATATGATTCAGCATAGCTGGCTGTGACTATAATGAGATGCAGCCAACAATGCACCTACTGACTGTCAGTGGCATCTATAGAGCATGCAGGAGCAAAATGAACAGAAATTTCTCCTGGAGCACAAA
Organism: Rhabdornis inornatus; assembly: GCA_013397075.1. Taxonomy (NCBI): domain Eukaryota; kingdom Metazoa; phylum Chordata; class Aves; order Passeriformes; family Rhabdornithidae; genus Rhabdornis; species Rhabdornis inornatus. The sequence continues at coordinate 1,213,173 of VWZS01004857.1, forward strand.
CATTTAGCAGTGACAAGAATAGTGCACAGAATATAACACAAACGCTTGGATGCATGAGTTTTGAGGCTTGCTTGCCCACAGGTAAGGAAATTAATCTGATGTTTAGATTAGGTTCATGTCTACACACTGTAAGTATGGATTTAGTGGCTTTCTGGCCAGAAATGAAATCAAAGATGCTCAAACCCACAGCATTTAAAAAGTTCTCTTTTCCAGGATTAAATCCTTTAGGTTTTAATTGTTAAACAGCCAAAAATTTGTCTTGATGAGGACAGAAAAATGCCACTCCTTCACCGACAGGAAAATGTGTCTTGGCTGGATGGGTGACTACTCTAAAACTACTGCCTTACTCTGAACATTGACATGTTCAGGGGAAAAAGTATATAAAATAAATCCTTCAGGGCAAGAAATTGCATAATTTTACTTTACATTTTTATTTTTTCAATGTAAGGCTGCTCTGTAATTTTTTGAAAGGGGCTTTCAGTAGTAGGAGCCATCTTTATTCTAGCAAGATTCCTCAAGGAAAGCCCTGTACACCAATACTGCAGACATATACAAAACACCCACCTACTTCAAAAATATTAATTTGCAAAAACAAGGCACTGAAGAGACAATGTAACAGTTATTTGTATAACTTGAATTCAACCCACTTGCACGACTCTTGTGGCACAGTGTTACACAACTTTTCTCACTTGGTCTGCTGCAGTGTGAAGTGCATGGGAGAAGGTAAGGCACTTTTTGAGCAGGATGTCAATATTTTATTCTATTTCCTTTTTTTCTTCAGTTTGTAGCCCCAGGCCTTGTGTATTACAGACTTTTCAAACCAGTTCTGAATAAAGATTTGTCTATTTTCCCCATGCCTTTTCTTTAGCCTTATTACGACTTCTGAACACTTCAGATGCTGCTTTGGTTGCATTTGTAGATACTGCTTCTTTTGCTGGGTGGAGGATTGAGGCACTGGGAGAAGAAGGTCAGGGTGGACCTTCTTTCCCTCACAAGAGTAGGTTAGCTGTTCAGGACATGGTTCCCATGTACTTCAGCTGCAGGTGTTATAATGTCTACAATGGAGGAAAAGAAAAGGAAGAGCTCTAGGATCATCCCATAGAAAAAGGGGAATGTCAGATTCTTGACAGTAGGCTTAAGTGACTGGACTTTGCAGTGATGAAGGAAAATAATGGAAAGATGATTCAAGAATAGCCAGACTCCAGCTGGTACTGCTGCATTATGGAGCACCTGGAACAGGAGCTCTGCCTGGATGCACGGGGGAGCTCCAGGCTGGGCCATGTCAGAGGAATTCAACCTGTCCCAGTTCCATGCATGGTTTTGGCTTCCCAAGAACAAAGCCCCAGCACACAGCCCAGCACAGCTGCCTGTTCCTGTCGCAGCTGGAGAGTCTCCTCAGTCAGGTCCCACCAACAGGAGATCTGCACAGCAAGGGGTAAAGGAGCAGCATCACCTTGTGTGGGGAGGAGTCCTGCTGCGACAACTTTGAATCCTAATTCTCCTCCACTGTTCCCTGAAGTAATTAGCTGCAGGAAGGAATTTTCTTTTCATAGAAAGTTACACAAAGGGAGTACACAAGTTCTTTGGTTCTGCCTTTGCATCCCAAAATATACAACTTTCTTCTTGATACTGTATGATCTTCAGTTACCATACACAAATAAATTATTTGCAGGAGAATGAGGGCAAGCTGAAAACTTATTTATCATCCAACCATTATAATGTGGTTGATGATCAAACAACCTGTGAAGCTGAGATAATTTTCTTCATCTTCAAGTAGCCACTGGAAAGCCTCATTACATGCCTGAAGTTGCATTGCTTAGCAACAACATTTCAGAAATTCAAGTTATCAGCATGATCACTAATAAGATGGTAAGCTGCAAAAGAATCCTGAATAAACTAGATTCATTTGCATTTCAAAATAAAAGGGAGTAAATGTCAGATTGTGTTCTGGAGGATATGAACTCTTCTTAGCACAGATATATTGCCTTTACTCAAGCTTTTGTACAATAGAGAAAAATGTGAAATGTTTCTAAAATTATATAAATGCAGGGTGTCTGTGGGTTCCAGATATTTTACTACTCTTCAACTGTTAACTTCAGCTAAAGAAGTCTGCTTTCAGCAAAACATGCTGTCAAAGTGTGTCACACAGAAGAACAATTAAAGTGTTATTTTCCATGGCAGGACAGGAGTATGAACGAAGATAAAAGATACGATTAACACGTTGCAGTGTACAGGATCCATTTGTTTGGTTTATAAAACCATAGTTTTGGGTGCACTTTTTAAAATTTTACAGTTCCTTGGGGAAGAAATTTGTTAAATGTCATATGAAAATTTTCATGGCCTCTGTGTCAAAATGTAGACACTTATGAGCAGTATGGTTCACAAATACAGAGTAAATCCGAGGTGTTTCTGTAGCCCCAGATTTCTGGTAAAACATACAGAAAACAGAGTTGTGGGAGTGCTCAGTGAAAGTGAAGTGAACAATAGCCCAAGACTATCAGTGACATGTTGCCTTTGACCTGGTTGCAATATTTATCAGCAACCAAGAACAAAAGTACCTGTCAGTGACCATGAAGCACTTGGTTTGAACTTGTTCTAATTCTGTCTCCAGACAATTGATCTTGAAACACTTCTTTCATTTATTCACTCACAGAAACAGTATTTGGGGTAGAAACCCTGTTTATTGCCGTTCCTTTACAGACGAGCCTCACTTACCTTGAGGGCAGAGGAAGACATTGTCTTACTTACCTGCTTGTAATTAGTAGGTTCCTTCTCTGGTCAGCATGTGTATGGATATTCAGGCACTTCCTAAAGATGCCACATCCCATCTTTGGCTGCAGAGAAAGCCTCCCAGCCAGCTTTGACTCACTGCTTCAAAATACAAACACTGAACTAGAGGAGAGGTTTTCTTTTTTTCCTAAGAACGCCACTGGGACAAACAAAGCTATTGGAGCTTTGGATATTGGATATTGGAGTTAGATATTTCCTCCTCCAGTTTCTCCCAAGAAAAGAACAAGACGCATCCTCCAGGTTTTCTTTTAGTATTAGTTGCCTGCAAATGAAGACAAATTCCAAGCCAAGTTTTCTCTAGTCTAGAGGTCATTCAGTGGGAGAGTTCTTCCCCTGCAAAGGAAGAATATGTATCCAAATGACAGGCAAGCATATCTGAAAGAGAGAAAAAGAGCTTGACCTTGCAGAAAAGACGGAGTTGAAGTTGTTTGTATACTTCAAGAATATGAAGATGCATAGCTCAAATGTCACACTTCTTTCAAAGACTGTTTTGAAAACATTTTTTGTACAGTACAGAATTACTGGTTTGCTGTAGTATTCAGGTCTTTCCCAACCTAAAGACCTAGTCTAGAGCTATTCCACCCTGCAAGCAGATATTATTTTAATTTTATATTTTAAGAAAGAAAATAAGTGTATGTGAAGTGGTATTCCACTTTATTTCAAAGCCCAACTTTGGAAACAGTTTGGAAAATGCTATAATTTTGAAAACTGTGAAACCTTTTGTATTTTGACACCCACACACAGCACTTCTGGCCTACAAAATAAGGTAAGAATGGAAAATAGCTCATTCTAAACTTCAGTCATGTTTAATGCTAAAAATAAAACATGTAGACAAGCTTATAATTCTTATAAATAATGATTCTAGGGTCCAGAGCAATAAATTTGAAAACCGTAGTTTATGATAATGTATTCTGCAGTGACAGTAGAAAAATAGGTCATCATTTTGAAAAGGGGAGAAGCTATCTGTCATGTTGAGCAAAATAACAGGAAATTTGAAGTAGTTTCAGAGACAGTTAGTCCAAGATATTGCTCTTCTGACCCCCATGTCCCTCAGCACAACATGTGAGTGGAGAGTTTGTAGTCTTCACTGTGCACGCAGAGTTACTGCATGTGTCCATCTCAAGGCTTGTTATATCTGGTGTTAAGAGTCCATCTATCTGTATGTCTGTATCACAGATTATCAATCTGGGTGCCACTAGGCAAACTGCATAAATTTTACTGTAAAACAAAAAGGGGGAAAAAGGAGGGAAAAAATGAAACAAAAGAAATATGGTTAAAAAACAAGAGTGACTGCCCTTAGCTGTGTGAAAGGCATGGTCGGCTACAAGTTCCTGCAAGGTACAAGCTCTCACAGAGCAGTAAATCATGTTTCATCTTTACCCACTTAAGCATAATTGCCCCCATAGGTCTAATCTGACACTTTTTTGGGCATGTAATTTACACTTCTGTGGCTGGACTTGTAAAAAAACCTGTGGATTACAGGGAAAAGTATGTTCAGTCTGTACCTCTCTACTAGTACTAGGTGAAGTTGGTCAAGTCTCTGACAGAATCTGGTTTTACCTTTGTTTTCAAATCTCAGGAATACATTTTTCTCTGCAGGTTTAGGGAGTGGAGAGAAGTTCAGTTCCACACAACTAGGGCAGGATGCTGAGTCTGTGCTTTAACAAATATTTGACACAAATCTTTTTCCAGCCAGACAAAAGTGAAGTTTTCTTCACCTAATTTGCTTTCCAAGTTGTCAGTGTCTGATTCAGTATAGTCTGATGCTTAATTTTTATTTTGATAATTAATGTATATATGTCTTGTCCATTCTATCATTAAGTTACAAAAGAGGAATTAACTGAATCTCATTTGATTATACTTTTGTTTTACTTTTTTCCTCTTCCACACCCCTTTTTAGCAGGCAAAATCATCCTCAGACTTTTCTTTGCTTTCAGCTTTGTTTATCTTCTTTACTCAGTGTCCCTGAAAGTGCACTACTTATTCAGTATCTCAGGAGTAGTCTGCTTCTGCACTGATTTTTGCATAAACTCACAGTAATTGGCCTCCAACTGCAAATTTAAGAAGTTTGTTGAAAATAATGAATTTTAACACTAATTTTGAAATAAAAAGGTTAGCAGCAAAGGCAAGTAACAAGCATTTGTTACAAAAGTAAGTAAACTGATTTGTCTGACTTTGCATCAAACAGATGCCTATAAAAGGTCCAATAATAAATGTTCATCAAAAAAAACCTTCTTGGAACATGGAAAGACACTTCTGACCAAAAAAGAAGGGCCTCTGCTCACCAGCACTGAATATCTACAGGTTGGTTGTCTCAGTCGGTACTTAGGAGTTTCCTTGTGTGCAGCCTTGAGCAAAGAGTGTTTCCAGAGGACAATTCACTGCCCTGGTCCCAGATTTTCCGCAGCAGCAGTATCTGCACTCCTCCTTCAAAAGAAACAGCTGATGTCTGTTTCATTCATTCCATTAGCTCCTTCTGTGTAAAGATATGTGTTAAGAGACCAAATATATTCTCACAAAGCTCACCTGGGAGGAATTCCAATCAAATTTATAGAGGCCCATCATACACTGGGATTGCACTATGCCTGAGTTGTGCTCTTGGTTAACCCTGGGGGTACTGGTGGGTGAAAGGCTGGACATGACCTGGAAATGTGCATTCACATTTCCTCCAAGAGGGAAAACAGGCAGGTGCACTGGGTCTTTAATAATGGGAAAACCCAAAGGAAGAAGGAATTGGAGGAAATAAATCCCTGAAAGCCAGCCTATCAGAGACTTCTACATTCTCTCAGTCTAGCAGTGGGAAGGAAACAGGACTTAATAAGTCTGGGAATTTCCTAACCCCAGGCAGTAAAAACAGCCTATTTGGCATTAGATATTTATAGATATATATCAATAGTATTTTTCCCAGTTGCAAAATTGACAATGTGAGATTTCAAATTTCTTAGTATCCAGCCTTCACATATTCTATAGGAGCAGAATTCACTCCAACTTTTATTATTTCAGCTTTACTCAGATCAATGTAAAAGGTAAGTTATAGAAATTTTTTCTTTATATGTTATAGACTAGAACATGGATAACATAACAGTAGCATAAAAATAAATATTAACTACTTTACATCAACATCATCTCAGTTAGATTGGGAGTGTGTATACTTAAGTGTGGAACTGGGCAGCTGAGACTAGATATAAAAATCCATCTGGTTTTGGAGGAAGTTGTTATCAATACCCAAAGAGCTTAACAGAGAATTACCTCATATTTTTCTTTCAAAAGCTATATTAGACTGCATTATGGTGGACCTGAAGAGAGCAAGCTGCTAATAATTTTCATTTGGACTGTTTTCTCATGGCTATCTAGTGGTCTGACTAATAGGACCCCCAGGGATTTTGGTGTTACTGCATGGATTTCCCACACAATATATGGTATGGGTTTGATTTTTTCCAGAGTGCAGATGGTTTTAGTTGTTAATCTCTGCAAAGTCCTGCTGACCTCTTGTACATGCATGGTTCTCTCCTAAGGAGGTGGTTCAGTCTGCCTTGCCTGTCATTTCACTTGCAGAACTTGGAAAATGTTTTAAGCCATTCTGGAAATTGACTTTTTGATTTCTTGAGACTGGTGGACTCAGTCTCAAGAAAATAAGAATCTCCTCCTTGTTTTCTCATGAGTTTTTGTTTGGTTGGTTGGTTGGTTTTGTTTTGTTTTGTTGTGTTTTCCAGGGAATGCAGTTTCTGGCCAGTAAGAATATTAAAGGTTGTGGGGGTACTTGGTGTAGGGCACAAAATTACCTCAGAAAATGTCTGGTTCCTACTTTGTTTTTCTCACAAATAAACTATACTTTTTCATTTACCTTTCACCATAGACTAAAATTCACTGGTTTTTTATCATTTCTAGACACACTTTTGGGGAGCAGGGGGAGGGAGTGTACTTCCTTTTCTCACAAGAATATATTTTAAGGCTTTTGCTACAAAAATTATTATTCAGGTACCTCCCCAGGAGCAATAACTATCTTCCCATATTCCCTAGACACAGACAACCCTTTACCATTTCACATGGGAGACTCTTGAGCTCCATCTTCTGGAAAATGCGGGACAAACTTGTTTTTCCGAGCTGGCTCCCGTGAAAGCTAGGCGAGTTTGGGGCAATGGCCAGCACAGCACTGCAGGGCAGATGTGCCCAGGCTCCCACCCAAGGCAAACACTTCCCTTGCACCTCTTTTTCCCACGTTCTCAAAGGAGAACCAAAGCTTTTGCAAGACATTTGGAAAACACAGGTACAGCTCCAAGGCAGGTAGCACCCAACAGATCTCAAGGGGCAAAAAGCCTTTGTGATTATTTTGGTATTAACAATTGTATCATGGCTGGGTGGAAGTGGCCTCACACACACATTTTTGAACATTGGCATGGGCAGGTTTCACCAAGCCAAATGCAAGCATACATAAATACTTTTAATGGCGTTTTTCAGCCTGTTGGATGCTTTCTGTGTTTCAGCTTCATTGAGGTACAGGTGATGTAAGCATTCCTGGCTGGCACTGACAGGCTGTTTCTCTTTCTTACAGGAGAGGCTGAATCAACACTTCACATTATGCTCTCACCTTGATCTCCCTTACTTAGCAATCTGACTTCTTGTGCTGATTTCAAAGCCACACCATCAATTGTAAGAATTTCCCTTCGTTTCTTCTGGACCATTTCTCTCAGGCCAAAGCGGATACAGCCTCCCTCTCACCCTGCCCTGAGATACCACACGGAGGAGCATTCCAGGCTGAAATGCTGGCAGGAGCTTTGCCACAGCCTGCTCCCTCAGGGACTGCTGCACCATCATCCCTGAGCCAGAGGGAAGGAGGGGGATCCTGAATGTGCTTTGATACCAGCTGGTTGTTAAAATTTGTTTTTGCTGGTTCTGTCCCAGAGAGGGATGTTGAAGCAGGACTGTCCTCCTCAAGCATGGAGGGCCAGCACATGCCAAGGCGTGGAGTCAGCCCCCAGGGGTTCTCAGGTATCTGAGCATTTTTGCTCCATGGCACTGGGTATTTAGGGGTCCTTTGCCCCATGTGCACTCTGTAGGGCAACAGTTGAAGCATTGCATGGGAACGCAGTGGCAGTAGTGCAGGGAGCACAGGGCCTGATGAGGAACAAGAAGATCTAGGAGATTTGGTGAAAACTTCTTGTGCCCTTCAGCAACAAACTCAGTCCTCCCCTTGGGGCATGCCTGGAGAAATGCATTTTCCTTGCTATAGTTGTGCCCAGAGGCACCAAAACTTGAAAAAGGTACATCAAAAAGAGATGGTTATTGCCCAGAAGAACAAGATGAAAGCTGGATATGATATGGGCATCCTTAAGTGGAGAGAGGTTATGTCCTTAAAAGGATAAACAGGGCTGGTTAAGGCTATTTAGGAAAGGGAAAATTTTTATTTTAAATACTTGATTTTCATAGGAGATGGGTAGGATTAGGAGGGAAACAATGCCATTAAATATGTATCCAAAATTCCACTGAATCCAAGAAAAATTTAGGTTACTGTGGGTGTCATGTAATCCAATTTGCTATTCAAACCAGAGTCAGCTTCAAAGTTATGTAGGGATCCCAAGGTTGCCTGGGACATTGTTTAGTAAAGTGTAACAAATCTTCAGGGCTGCAGAGACTGCATCCTGGGCCCTGTTTCCAGCATGTGACCCACTCACTGGGACTTCCGTTTCCCCACTTCCCCACATGTGGATGGAAAGTCCCTTGCTGCATCTTGTGACTTATCTCTGGTCCTATCACTCTCTGTCTATGTTCCCTCCATGGCCCACTATTAAATTTGTAACTCAGTTTCAGAGAGCATTCTTCATTCAGAGTGAAGGAGAGGGGAAGTCTCAGTAGCTGAATAACAACTGCAGTGTCATCTTCAAATGTTTGGTTTCCTTCATCTAATTCTGGGGGGAAAAAAAAATAAAAATTAAAAAAAAAAAAGCAGTGCTTTAGTGCTTTCACTGTCTGAATGTCAACAACAATAAAATTTCAGCTTACCATCAGCCTCAGATTAATTCAACAACACCATTATCATATTATGTTGAAGATAACTCCACTCACCAACCTGGGGCAACTAAAGCTCTTCTGATACAGAGTGCTGATACTAGAAAATGCTCTAGCATTGCCACAACCGAGAAATATCTGGAGTTATGTCTGAAGGCTAAAATGACAGGAGGCTTTCATGAAGAGTTAATTGACTGATTGGATACAAAAATCCTGTACTGAACAAGTACTGGATTCCTGCAAAAAAATTAACCCTTTCTGACAAATAATCTCTGGACTGCAAACACAACAAGATTTTCCTCCCAAAGAAGGGAAGGAAAAGAGAAAAATGAAGTGGGTCTTTACAAATGCTGTCATAATTTGAGGGTACTGCCAGGAATTTATTGAAAGTTCTAGGCCCTTACAAGACAGGGAAAATCAAGTTTGTCTGAGAATTGAGATGCAAAACACATTTTCTCTTTTCAATCAGCAAAACGTAAGAAGTAAATTTTTCTTCCTCCCAATTTTTTGCAACATTCCCCCAAATTAGGAGCACTTATAAAGTGATCAATATCTGCACAAATTCTTCTTGGTGCTCCAAGCTTTCCTCTAGGGCTTCCCTTCCCACAGGGCAAGCTGCGAGCTCCTGGGCAGGTGAATGTGGCTCATTGCTGGAGGAGAAAGGCACCCTTTCTAGAGATGCTAGAGCAAGGGTCTTGTGTCCTGCTTCATTGTGTCTTGTCTTTTGGGCTCCTAGTGTCGGCCGAGATGTGTGCAGCCCTGGCATATAGTATAGCTTGTGAGCCTAACACACCAAAAATATTATTACAAAATGTTCTTCTATTGCCAGCACCCTCAGGACAATGGGATAAGTGAAGTCCTGGGCAAAACTCTGTTTGAAGGAAGAGATGAGAGCACTCTTCTTTCAGAAGGTACCCAGCAGAGGGTGAGAAGTCCTCACCTTACATGCACCTGCACAACAAGGTTCATTAGATGAGGAGGACCATGAAGTTATTCAAAGGGCTGAAACACCTCTTCTGTGAAGACAGGCTGTTCAGCCTGGAGATGAGAAGGCACTGGGGCAACCTTAGAGCACATTCCAGTACCTAAAGGGAACCCCCAAGAGAGCTGGAGAGGGAATTTTTACAAGGGCATGTAATGATAGGACATGAGGCAATGGCTTTAAACTGAAAGAGGGTAGGTTTAAATTAGATATTGGGAAGAAATGTGAAGATGGTGAGGCACTGGAACAAGTTGTCCAGAGAAGTTGTGGATGCCACATCCCCAGGAATGTTCAAGGATGAAGCTTTAAGCAACCTGGTCTAGTTGAAGTTGTCTCTGCCATTCACAGGGGGTTTGGACTGGGATGACCTTTAAAAGTCTCTTCCAACCCAAACCATTCTGCGATTTTTATTATTAGATTAGTTTATTAAAATAATAGCAGTCTCCCAAATAAAATAGAAGTTTTCTTTTTCCTTCTAAAAGGCACAATATTGCTCAAGAGCTCAGGGAATACTAACAGATTAAGTGTCCGGAAGTAGAGCTTCCAGTGGAGGGTGAGAGGAAGAAAAGCATTGTGGCCTTGGGGTGAGGTGGGATGGCCCCAGAAGAAGCCAGGGAGGACCAGCTCCTAAAAGGAACTGCCTCTCCTACAAGGAACTGCCTCTCCTACAGGAGCTCTGAGTTCCCGATGGAGACCAGAGGAACTTCCACCTCTCTGTGCTGTCTTTCCCATGCCATCCACAGTCTACAAAGTCATTCAGGCCCTGCCCTCTCTCCTGGCACAGGACAGACAAAACAAGACAAAAGCCACAGCTAAAAGTGCTGCCGGCATTATCCTTCCCGCAACAGTTTTCTCTCTTCTGCTAAAAAGTGGTGCCTGCTGGTGGTCCAGGCATCCCTATCCAAGGCTTCCCTCCTCACCACACTTCACACAGCATTTTAGATGTGTCAGGCAGGAAATGTGCTGTTTGCTGCAGTAAAGCAGCCAGGAATATAGATTTTTCTAGCCCTTTGAGGTGGGTTTAATGCATTTCCATTACTTTCCCACAGCAGATGAAGGATAGCTTCCCTGGCAGATGCAGAGGTTTTCTGCCTGTGTGGCCTTGATCACTTCTAAACTCAAGCACTTTGCTAAGGAAAAGGTGAAGAACACATTTTCTTTTCACCACAGCATGAATCTACTAGTGTTTGCTTGTCCAGAAGTCAATATATCCAAAATAAAAGAGGTTTTTAAAATTTAAAAAGTTGGAAATTAAGGCTCCCTGCCTTTTCATTTCTAGTGCACAGAAATATTCCCCATCAGTGACAAAAAAATTCCACATGAAGTTTCAGCCAGTGGCTTAGGTAAAATTTCTTCACCCAAATCTTAGCTGTTATAAACACACTTGCTTAAACCTGAGTCAGATGTCTGGAGGGTCAGGAACAATAAAAAATAAAACATCTAGACAGGAATTAATTATTTTTATAAGACCACAAATATATCTCTCCCCACTTTTTTTTTTTTAATTTTAATAAGTTTAAGAAAAAAGTGGAAAAACTGCAATGTAAAAGAAAATTCCTTTCTGCACTGTTTGTGGCTTTGCTGGCCTGAAGTGCCCTGGGCACTTCACTGCAACAAGTGGTGCCATCCCCTAACGCGTGTTTCTTTCAGCCATGTACAAGTTCTCTGCCTGACTTCAGAGCACTGTTTCTCAAAGGCAGTTTCTCTTTTGCCTACTCATCTCTTTCAATCTCTTTGTTTACCTATAGGCTTCACCTATATTTTTCTCCTTTCTGCTTTGCTAGTCTTTGTAGTAAATTAGTGTCCATGCTTTCCAGCATATATATAATTTCAAACAGAGAAATTTTCAATCCATTTTGTATATCCTAAATCTACTTGAAAAGCATCATGCCTCTCTTCAAATCCCATTTTTTGTGACATTCAGAAGCAACATCAGCAGTTTCAGCTGCAATCCTTTTAATTACTTTTTCTTTGATTAAGACAAATTTATTTCCCAGAGTTATGTGTTTGCACAAAAATACAAGGTGCAGAAAAATCCTAAATCAACAAAATGACACCGGTTTTGAAAATTATCCTGCCTGCAAATATTTATCACTTGAACATCTGTCAGAGCTATATGTCCTAAAAACATTTATACTAAGTTCTTTCTTAATGCAGATGGAAGGAAAGGTGAGAGAGGGAGCTTAGAGGCAAAATTGCACAGCATAAGAAACACAATGTAATCAAGTGTCTAAAGTACATGGATATTAATTTTGTCTCCTGCTCTTTCATAAATAATGTTCAAGGTTTCCTCTGTTGTTCATATAGGTTTTTTAAAGTTTCATTCCTCTGTTGCCTCAGTTCAAGAGGTTCAAGTGAAAAGAGATGCTGATAAATTTCTGAACATAATTTCAAATAAAAATAAAATGGATTTTTTTTTCCAGTGGAGCCCAGATACCAGCCAAACTCAAAAATGCTTTTTATATGAAAAATTCCACAAAAATTCAAGAACGTGTCTGCACACCTGGGAAGCAGTTGTTGAAGGAGCCAGTCTGTATCAGCTCACCCCAAACGATCCAGCTGTTACGCATCTGACACCCATCTCTTGTGGTGCAAACTTTAACTTCAGTCCCTATGGTTAAAGTAACAAATGACTGAGGAGCTTTCAGCTCATGTTATAAAAGCAGTGTGCTCTCAACAAACATCTTGAAAAGAAGCCATTACCCAAATGTTTAGTCACTGAGAATAGGACTGCCCTAATTGAACAAAATACTCAAAATCCTTCAGGATGTTACCAACTCTTCAAGCTACAACTTGAGATGCTTTTCTGGCCCTTGAGGGGCAGAGCACATCAGCCAAATGTTTAATATGCTTAAGGAGATTTCTACGTTTGCTGCAATAAGAACCTAAGAATGGCACTGCTGGGTCAAACCCAAAGTCACTCAATATGTTACAGGCAATGGCCTGCAGCAGACAGCTAGGGAAGACCTGTGTGACAACATATGGTATCCTTCCAGCCTCTGCTTGCATTCAACACTTGAGTTAGAGGTGTTTTCTTTGCATTTCTTTGAATTTTTGTTCAGAAGTTGAAGGCACGTTTTAAATTTCACAATGACCTTAGGTCAGGTAAGGAAGACCAAGCCCCTGAATGGCCGAGCTGAGGCACAGCAAAGTCAACAAAATTGCCTCTCCCAAAATTCAGTGTGACTCAGAAGCAAAATGGGACTAGGAAACTGCTATGCTCTGACCACAGTATGCATGCCCAGCTAGAAGACAAGACATGACTCTAAAATAAAAGGGCATCTTCTATCGGCATCTGAGTGCCAGTAGGTTTATTATCCAAAAGCATGTTTTTGAAAGCTGAAAGCTTTGGACTAGGGTTTTTTTGCAGTTTTCATAGCTTCCCTTTTTTTGTAGGACAGGTAGCTGAGACTTTCTAACACTGTGTACAATAGGAATACACCAAACAATAGTCTCCATCCTCCTTTATACCCACAGCAGCCCTTTGATTTTATCAGTGTTGATTTATAATGTTAGAGATGCTAGTGCTGAACCCAGGAATGTCAGATATTTCCCAAGATTCCTCACAGACCCAGCACATTCCCCATAGCTTTGAAATCTGCTACACTGGGCAATCTTTTCTTTTTTCCCTGTATTTTACTATTGCAACCCTTCATTGACAGAAACTGAATAGTAGGTGATCTTGGCTGAGTACTAAACCACAGGAGTTGTAGCAGCAGGACCCAAAGCTGGCAGCTCCTTGGAGAAAGAAAATTGCCCAAAACACTCTGATGCTTATGGTTTCAGGTTTGCTGTTGCTCTGGGCAATATAAAAGAAGGCACTGTGTTAAGGGCAGCCAAGGCTCCAGACAAGTTTTTCAAAAATGGTCAGTAACGTTTACTGTTCCAAAAGACCTGAGTTTCTGGAAGAAGATGCTCAATGCTTCTTAAAAGTCATATTTATTTCAGTCTGGGACCCTGAGAGTATGAATGGGTCTTGGAAGTTAATTTCTTGCAAGCAAGGGGTTTTTTTGCTGCCAACTCAGCATTGTGTAAAACATAAAAAATAGTATTATGCTCTAGTCACGGAAAATAACTTACCTTTTAGGGGATTTTTTTCCATTTTATTTATTTATGGGAGTGGGGATGGGATGTATTAGATCTGCAGCCAGCTTCTCTCAGCCAGAAAACTTTTATTTTTTTGTAATTTAAATTTCTGTCTTATCTCTAAACTTAACACCTTGCTATACCCATTTCCACTCACAATTGTTTGTTGATAAAAAAAATGTGTTACTGAGAAATTTGCTTTGAACCTACTCCTTCTTTTTTCCCTTTTAAGTATCACTAACTTTCATTTTTTGCACGTTTGCAGATTCTGCAGCATAGGATGCCCTCTTGTTGCCCTTCTTTCTGATGTTAAGAAATTTGCTCCATCCCTTTTGCAAGTGACTTTCTTCTATCAGCCTGCAAACAACAAAAGAAGCTTTAAGGATGAAAGGAAGAGGAAGCCAGATTCACTTTTTAATAGTCTGGGGACTGGACACTATCCCCTAGAACGGTGGAGCTTGATTGCAAAAGCCTAAAGATGATTGAATTAAGCTCACACATGTAATGTTATGTTCCCACAGGACAGCCCTGAGTGGACTTTCATCACGGGTCTTTTGCTAAAAAGATATATAAAGAGATCCCCAAACATGATCTGGAATCAACATGATATTATTCTTTCCTTTTCCTGCTTTCCACTTTGCTGCTTTCAGTTTGACAATACCATAACCTTCACAGTCACCTCTGCAGAGATCCTGCTCCCTCTGGAATAGCAGTGGATGCTCTGCAGCCATTTGCTTCTTCCACAAAGTCAGATAACAAAAGTTTCACATCTGAACATTTGTAGCTTCTGGTTTATGCTTGTTCTGGCTGGTTTATGCTTTTTTTTTCTTTTTTTCTTTTTTTCTGAAATCTGTAGAATTCTGTGCCTTAAAAATGGTGGATACTTAAACCAAAGAATTTAATTTTCTCAGTATATTATGGCTCAATTTGTTTTCAACAGCCTTCCAAGAATTTCCTCTTTTTAGAGCAGTGCTGGTATCCTCTATGTTCACATTAACTCTTAAATATTAGCACTTCTTTCTACACAAACGTCTTTTTCTTAAAAAACTGGAGTCCTGCTTAACATGTGATGTACTCTAACATACCAAAACAATTCAAAGTGATTTTCTAATAAAACCCAATTGCACAACAATTTACTCTTTGACTCTTCAGACATAATCTTCTTAGATAGATAATAAACTCTATTAATAAGAATATGTTATCACAATGTTTAGGAATATTGTAGTTTTAGGAATATTGTAGCTCTGCTTCAGTAAAAGTACAACTTTTTTTTCACCTGGAGAACTAGGCTAGGCCACTGAAAATAAACATATATTTTTGGGAAGTATTGTTCTAAACATGCCAAAACAGCAGTATTTATTCAGTATTTGTATACAGTGAAAATTGAAGGTGCAGGATGATCATGCTGCAGTATTCCACTTCTGCATAAAAATAAACTGTGCACTACAGATCGGAGAGATCAGATGACATTTAATTAATTCCCAATTCAAGAGGCGTAATGATCAAGATAAGCTGACACAATGCCCTGAAGAATAAGACTGTGAACAATTTAAGGTCAAAATAATGTTATGATCAGTCGCTTGTGGGCCTACTGTCAGATAATATGTTCTGACCATGGAGATTTGAGTTACCTGAGCCATCTCTTTTACAACCATAATAAAAATGAATAAGAGTAGGTTATGTCTCCCATTCACTGATTTAATGTCAAAGCTGATGCTATCTGGCAGTGGATGTCTTACTGTAGAAGTCCTGGTGACCTATATTTTCTAGTTGTTAGTTGCTTACAAAACAGTAATTGAAGGTGGAATTGATTCTTCTACATTGGACAGCATAATGCTGAGGATTCGAAGAGGAGATGTTCTCCTTGAGTCAAAGCAAGAGCTGATCCTTTGGCATACAGTAAGTCTGGGTCTACCCATGCAAGTTTCCCAAATATGCCCTTATTTTTTCTTCTGGGTACTTTGTCCCAGCAGAATTTGGGCACTTCTACCATCTGCCTAGTTCTTCTGGACCAATGACCTTCACCCTAGAGCTACTGCATAGTAATTCAAACCAGCTGCTGTCCCTAGGTGATAGAAACAGGTATGATGCTTCCATGAAACATGGAATCACAAAGATTTGCTGTGCCTGTGTCTGCAAGCTGCATTAAGCCTTGGGCTCACATCCAGGGTTGCACTTCTGGTCAGTGCAGAAACCATGGACACAAAGTGACAGCACTGGTACTTCCTGGGAAAACAGGGCTGGTTACTTCCCCAGGCACATGGTATGCTTTGAGAGATGCCATGGAGAAATGTGGCAGCTGGAGGCCATCAAGCAGTTTATGTTGCCCTGGTAGTACTGTGGATGTAGTGTCAAGAAATGGGATTCCAGCTCAAAAACACGACAACTCTTTTTCACATTTCTCCAATAAAAATAGCTATAATACCCTTACAGACACCAATACCAATTCTTCAGATGGTGAAAAATGCAAACAACTATCAAGTTTGTTATCAAGTTACAAGCAGACCCATTTTTGTTCATTGTACCAAGGTTTGGCAACAGCCTCCTGCATCTTTAGACACCTACAAGTTTAGGTGTCTAAAGATGCAGGAGGCTGTTATTGAAAGCAACCTGAACCAACAACACAGTGATTTGGAATTGTGATTAGAATGGGCCTAGCTACATTGGCAAGCTCCTTAAAAACTGGAAAAGGTGGATAAACTGGGCCCACACACCAGAAACAATACCACAGTGAGCCGCAAGGGTTGTGATGGCTCAGACAGATTTTGGCAGTGTTTGAAGTGGGAGAGCTTTGCCTAAACAGCATTTACACCTTCCCAAAACATGTTTTAACTGCATACCGCAGGGGGAAGAAAAAAAATTTCCTGAAATTTGCAAAACATAAAGCCATTTCCAGGGCTTTATAAGATGCTATAACAAAATCAACTCATAATATCATGCAAAGAAGGGCTGAGAAAAATCAATACCTTAAAACAGCCTGTTTGGAAGCTCTGCATATTTTGAAACATGGCACATGTTGAACACTATGAGAAAGAGTTATTTTTATTAATAAAATGCAAGTAACCCTGAGATTTGTATACTCTCTTTTTTCCTATAGTTATAGTTTCCCAGAGTTAAACTCAGCTATCACAGTAATGTATTGGTGGCTTGCTGAGGGCTACAGACATCATGTACAAGGAGCTTTCTAAAAGCTTGCAGTTATTTTTCAGAGCTGATAGTTCCTTTCTTGTGTTGTTATCCCCATGTACAACTCTGACCTCGCAGGTTTACAGCACAGCAGGGCAAATAGCAAGTGCAGGGAAGTGGGGTAGAGTGCCTCAAGAGCTGAAAGCATTGCTTCTGCTTTATGACTGGGATTGCAGCTGTGCTGTCCACTGCCACAGACGTCTACTTTTAACAAGGCTCTAGGAGGTGTTTCACTGATTCTCTATCCCCTCACCTCAAGAAGAAAAGCAGCACTTTTGGGGCTGGAGTGTCCAAAGTGGGACTGTGAAGCTGGTGAAGCTGTGAAGCTGAAATCATATGAGGAGCATTTGAGGACGATGGTGCTGTCTAGCCTGGAGAAAAGGAGGCTCAGAAGAGGCCTTATAGTTCTCTAAAGCTACCCAAAAGGAGCTTCTAGCAAGGTGTGGTTCAGCCTCTTCTATCAGACAATTCATGACAGGACAAGAAGAAATGGCCTCAAGCTGCACCAGGGAGGTTCAGGTTCAACATCAGGAAGAATTTTTTCACAGAAAGCATTGTCAAGAATTGGAACAAGCTGCCCAGGGAAGTGGTGGAATCACAATCCCTGGAAACAGTCAAGAAATGACTGGACACAGTACTGAGTGCTATGGTTTAGTTGGCATGGTGGTGTTTGGTCAAAGGCTGCACTTGATAATCTTGCAACCTAACAACCCTGGGGAGCTTGGTGTTCAAAGTGACTTCCATCTTCCTGGTTCCCTAGAAAATCACCATTTTAAAACCTGAAAAAGAGCAGAAATTAGGAGCAAGCTTATTTCAGGTTTGTGGTCAGTAGCACACTGCCAGCAGAGGTGTGGCAGAGGTTTCTACATGCAAAATTCTTATTCAGAAAGCTGCTGTCTCTTGTGCCTGAAGGTCTCCACAACATTTCTTACATGCTGCTCTAGCCTAGTACAATTCAAACAGCTGCAACCATTGTTCCCATATCCGTACATGCCTTGTGAAGGCAAAACACCCTGTAAGCAGTCTCAGCCACGGTAACAATCACAGGTCTTGCTTCTACTGAAAGAAAAATGGATTAATTTGTCCTGGTCACAATAAAAACACAGGATAAATTGGGTAAGCACAATCTCAGTGCATCAGGATTTAAATGCCACTAGCAGCAAAATGAGGGAGAGCAAGAAGCAATAAAACTCAGCAGTATTAAACTCATTATATTGCACAACTGTTGTGGTATTAACGAGCTCATTTTGCACATAGACAATGTATGCAATGCAGCTGAGCTGGTGTCAGTATAATAAGTTTTATCTTTTTACTCCTATTCCTATGCACTTTTAAATTCATACTGGAGATGATGCATAAATTGAAATTTAATTTTCTTTTCTCTTTCAATTGAAAAGGAAGACATCCCCCAAAACACTCATCTTCCAGCCTTGCTGTCACCTCCCACGCATTTCACATATTTTAAAGATTCACTATGAACAAAAACATACACATTCAAAGTAAGTCAGTTTTTAATTTATTTTAAAAATAAAAATTAGAAAGCTTCTTAATGAGGGTAGACCTCTTAATTGGGAGAACTTGAAAGCCTTACTAGCAAGAGCTGCAGCTGCAGTATGAGAGGATGCTACTGGGAAGGAATCTGTTGCATGGAGAGGAGCTTCCTGCATGAGGGGATCCTGCAGGATGAGGGGCCCTCTAAGGAAAGAGGCTGGTCTTCAACAAGTTGACCTGTCAAGCAGGTTTGAGTCATGTGAGAGCAGAAGGGACATGTAGGACCAGTGGAGGCTTTCTGCCCACATAGGAAAAGTGGGGTTTTGCAGAGGTGGGGAAAAGGTGACAACTGGTTTTGGGGAAGGGAGCTATGGCTGGGACACAAGGCACTGCCATGAAGGGCTCCTTGCTGATGCACTGGCAGGCACTGCCCTCACCTCTGCCTTCCCTGAGATAGAACAGGAAGGCTCTCCCCAGCTCCCTCCTGGGCACAAGCAAGTCAGAGCACTAAGTCAACACAACATTCAGAGAAATTGCTCTGAGCTGGAGGAGGCTGCAGGCTTGCAGAGCAGAGATTGTTGTAGGCAGCCAGCTAAATAAAATGTGGACAGAAGCAGCTACACAGAGATAATTGCAAGGTAGTGATCATCATGAGACATGCTGTTTTATGCCTCCTGAATATGCTTGCACAGAGAGGCTCATCAGACTGAGCAGGGCTTCAGTAATGAAGCCAAGGGCTCAGAAATGGTCTTGCCATTGCTGGACATCGCCAGTCCTGCAAGCCTGATGCCACAATCCCTGGAGTTGGAGTAATGGGATGGGCAGTGGGCTAAGCCCAGAGTCCCACCTCAGAGCTCACACAGGGTTTGCCAGGGAGCTCCTGAGACAGGCTGCATGGGCTCTCAGTTACTGCATGAAAGAGATTACAGATGTTTTGATCAGTTAAAACTACTTTAAAATATATAAACCACTCATAAAATTTGCAAGTTGAGTCTGTGAAAATACAAGGTTCTGCTCTAAAAGATAGAGAGGACCAGGAGCTGCTTCTGTTGGAATGAGACTGGCAGGGCCTTCTCCAGGGCAGCTTCTCAGAACCTGATGTTTCCTCTCCAACCCTGAAGTATGCAATCTGACAGTGTCTAAGGCAAAACACTTGGACTCATTCCTGAAACCTTCCCAAGTTTTCTTTCACACCTTAAAGCTGCCAGTTCAGGGTACTGAATTACAGCAGCCCAGCTCTGCAAGAAACTTAGCAGGGATGAAGTGCAGGAAAAGGACCATGAAAAACTGAAACCCAAGTTGGATTAGGTGATCACCAGCCACCTTCCTCCTGAGCAAAATTTTCCTGCTATTCTGTAATTCTCATCACTATCTTACACTGTTTTCTTTCAGTGTCACTGTACTACCAATGATCAGGACTGGCACAGCACTTAATTCTGTGTAAGACATTATTATTTTCATAATGCCAATATCTTCTCCTAGGGTTCCAATTCCAACAGCGTGACTCCTCTGTCATGCTAACAAGAGAAGATTTTATTTGGATGCCAACTTTAAATACTGAAAACTGCAGAATGACTCATTATCTTAGTTTAAATAAAACATCCTTGCATTGCCAGATTTAGAGAGAGAGCCCTTTGGAAATTTCATTTTCAGACACCTTTGTGCTTGCAAAAACATACTAGGCACCCTACCAACAAAGTGGCGACTTCTGCAGAATTACAGAATATAAAGCCTAATGGCAAGCTTTTAACTTTGATAGCTGACTCAGGAAGAAATTTTCTATTAAAATCACAACAAAATCCTGCAGCCAAGCAGTAAGACCAATGGTTTGTTTCAGTTTGTAGCTACTGGGCTTCTAATGTTCACAGAATCACTGAGGCTGGAAAAGACCTCTGAGACCAAGTTCAACCCTGGACAGATCACCGCCTTGTCAACTAGACCACAGCATTAAGGGCCACATTCAATCATTTCTTGAACACCTCCAGGGATGGTGACTCCATCACCTCCCTGGGCAGTCCATTCCAATGCTTAACCACCATTTCAGTGCGGAAATTTCTTCTGATGTCCAGTCTGAATCTCCACTGGCACAGCTTGACGCTATGTCGTCTTGTCCTGTCACAATTACCTGGGAGAAGAGACCAACCCCCACCTAGCTAAAACCTCCTTTCATGCAGGGAGCAATAAGGTGTCCCTAGAGTCTCCTTTTCTCCAGGCTAAACAACCCCATCTCCCTCAGCTGCTCCTCACAGCACAGGACTTGTGCTCCAGACCCTTCACCAGCTCAATTTCCCTTCTCTGGACTCCCTCTAGCACCTCAATGTCTTCCTTGTAGTGAGGGGCCCAGAACTGGAACTCAGGATTTGAGGTAGGTACAGGGTGACAATCACTCCCCTGGTCTTGCTGACCAGACTATTTTTGATACAAGCCAGGAGCCACTGGCCTTCTTGGCCACCTGTGCACACTGCTGGCTCATGTTTAGCCAGCTGTCAACCAGCATCCCCACTATACAATAACATAGTATAATTCACCATGATGAACTGTATTACAAAACCATTTCTGAGTCATGTTTTGTTCCATTAAACATTCCCCCAAAAGTATGTTTTCTATATGATCCATCCATTAGGGTCTCCTGCTATGTGGGGGCTTTTTGAGGGGGACAAGGTAGTATTTTTGCAGGCCAGGGAGATGTGTATAAAACTGAGAACTGATTGACTGCACACAGTTGGAGAAAATATGCTGTATTAAAGCAGTAAGGCTTGTCAGGGAGATGAAAGAACCCTGGCTTGTGTGTATTCAGCCAGTTACATGGTATAGCAAAAGCCTTGAGGCGAACAGTTTCATTAAACATTAATTTGTGAAGCACTTCAAAGTTTAGGTTGAGGCATGCTTCTGTATAATACATGATATTATTTATCATCTAAAAAGTTGTTTTGGATGCAATTAGGGAATAATCCTACAGCTCTCAGCAGTGATTCAATGGAATTCAAGGAGGTCTCACATCATTTAAACACAGACAAACACACAGCAGAGGAAGGGCTTGCAAGTCTCTCCCTTTTAATTTGGCAGATCTGAGAAAAAAACAGTTGAGGGCTTTAAAGCATGGCTTTTGATTCATTTGCTTGAACATTCCAAGCTTATCAAAGTAGCTTAGCTCATAGAAGACAGCTGGGAGTTGTTTACACTGGTCCATGGTGTGCTGAAAAATGGACAAGTAGTAACCTTCACAGCAACACTGGTTGGAAGGGATGGGTGACAACTCAGCCTTACTCTTCAGTCCCTTCCCCACACCTGAGCAGAAGCTGCTGTTGTTGCATCAAGAGCTCGGGAGCAGCAAAGAGAACGTCTTTCCAAGAAGCAGATGACTGAAGGGGGAACTCTCAGAGAAGATGACAGCATGGAAGCCAGCATGGAGTGCCTGTCCGTGCCCCCACAGCTCCTCCTGCACAAGCACTGGCTGGGCAGCACAGTCCAGCTAGTAATGCAGGACAAAGCCTACCTGCAAGGCAACTGGTACCTCAGGATCAGCAAAGACCAAAACTGTCTGCACCTACCCTCTGATTTTATAGGTATACCTATCTCTCACTACCAGTGCATAAGCATGAATAGTAGTGAAACATTTCAACAGTCAAGGCAAAAATACGCCATTGTCTTAAACATATGGGACTATTCAGGACGGTTATGATTTCACATAAAAGCTGAATTCATTAAATACACAGAAAATCAAACCAGCAAGTCATATTTTGTCATTTTTGTGAAGTACTTTACAGATGTGCAAATGTGTAAGAGCATACTCTCTCCTATAATGACTGCCCTTTACCTTCTACTCGCTTACCAGTCTTCAACTCAGTGCAGCATGCTATGCTGCACAGTTGCTTAGCGCATGTTCATACAAGAAGTCCTAAAAAGCACTGTAATTTCAAGAACTGCTTTGTAGGCCTATTTTCTGTAGCAGCTGGATCATTGTCCATGTCCCCAAATTCCCTGCTGTAAAGCAAGTATTTCAGAATCGCATCTAGCTCCTTTACCAGATCAACTACCAGGCATCACTGGAAGAGGAAAAAAAAGAAAAAGGAAAGATATAGAAATGTGAATAATTTGTTAATCAGTAGCAGATAATGTGAAGGGGAGCTTTCACACTGGTGCAACTGAAGAATTTTCCACCATACAGGAAGTTCTATTCTTTGCTATTGAAATGGCAAATTAACTGCAGCAAGCCTCCATTGCTATTAAAAACCAGGTAAGGTGGGAGAGCCCAGCAGCACCACACCTAACACGGCTCTGCAGCCAGCTCCAGCTGAGGTTGGAAGGCTTCTCTGGAGGTCTAGTCCTACACTCACCCCCATGCACACATACTGGTTTTGAAGGGGGCTCCACAGCCTCTAGGGGCAACCTGCTCCACTGTCTGACTACCCTCATAGGAAAAGGTTTTTCTGATGTTTCAACATTCTCCTGTATTTCAACTTATGCCCCATTGCCTCTCAGCCACTAAGCACCACAAAGAAGAGCCTGGCTAGGTTTACTCCTCCTTCCATCATGCATTTGTGCATTGGTAAGGTCCCTCCTCAGCCTTCTCCAGGCTGAGAAGTTCCAACTCTCAACCTCTCCTTGTACAACAGATGCCAAACTTCCTAATCATCACAGCCTTTTGCTGGACTAGGTTCACTAAATCTGTACCTCTATTGTATCAAGGAAGCCCAGCTCTGAACACAGCACTCCAGATGTCTCACCGGATCTGAGAGGAAAGGATCAGTTCTCCCAGTGTGCCAGCAACATTGTTCCTAACACAACCTGGGAAACTGCTGGCCTTTGTCATAGGCTGGCTCAAGGCCAGCTTGGCACCATGACTCCCAGCACATTTTCAAAACTCACCTGAACACATGCTTCCCCTTTCCCACTCAGCATCCAGGCATCATTCAGATTGCAGAAGCTTCTTCCACACCACACCCTCACTTCACCCTGCTCCACAATAGGGTTGGCAGGATGCCCAGCACAGCTCATGGCCCAGGACTGACTCAGCAGCAGGGAGAGGAAGCAAGCTTTTTAGTAGCCAGGAAAAAGTTTAGCAAGTTCCCAGGACTATCAAAGAAATATTTTTACAGTAAATGCTTTACTATGAAAGCTCTCATAAAAGCATCTAAGAAGCTGGAAGTGGGAGATGAAAAATTTACCCAGTTCTTACACTCCAGAAAGCAATTAAAGAAGAGCACAAAAGAATGACATTTGAATTTCCCCAGAGTGATGTAGTAACATGAATCAGGCTACAGTGCCCCAGCCGAACTTCCAAAAGTATTCAAGTATCACCATAGCCTGTAGAAAGATTATAATCTTTTATTGATTTATTGTTTTACAGATTCAGCTTTCAATAATAAAGTTCAATAAATTGATTCCCTAATAAAAACTCATTTTACACATTATGTACAGGTACCCAAACATGTCACAGCAATAGCACAGACCTTCACACAGAACAAGCTGGGGAGAGGCGCTAAGGGCAAGGACGTACATTCAGAGATCAAGTCGTGGATATGCACAGTGCTTTTGGCACAGCTCACTGAAGACTGCCCACACAGGGACAGTAAAATAATCCCAACTAAGTGATAACGTGGATTAGTTCAACTACATTAATTCCAGTAGGAACACTTAATTCACAATTAAACTAGCCATCAGAAGAGATTTAAGTTGAATCAAATGCAGCTGAACTAATCATTTTAGTTTTATTAAGCAATCCTCTGTAGACAAATTCTAAGCCTTGAGATCTGTCTCCAATATTGAACACATCTTTTTAGCTGAGATATGCAGAAGTTTGAGGACTGAGGGAACTCAGGTAGGAGAAGTATTCTTTGGCAGTTTGATACAAATATAAAAAATATATCTTTTGAGGGCTAAACTAAGCTTTTCCCAGCACCAGAACTGCTTCAGTGACACAGTAACACCTACATATCAGAACGTAAACACAACCTTGCATTTTAATGAAACCATTCATAGTACAGATGGACATCAATACTCCAGATACCCTTCAACAGGCTACCCACTCCCCACAAAAGAGCTGAACTTAACACTCAGTGAGAAAACTTGTCCATGTCAATGAACAGAGCCCAGGAAACATTGCACAACCTTCTCTGCAATACAGGACCTGGCACACACAAGAGACCAGTCCACAGAGTGTACTCAAAGCATTCCAGCTCCTGTGGAAACCTATTTTATGTCAAAACCCTTAGTTAATTTACTGAATATCCACCGCTCTTTTCTGAGATAAAGCAGACCACAGGTCTCTTTTTTTAACTGCAATCTAACCTTAGTACGATGAAAAAATTCAGCTAACAGTTTATGCAATCTGCTTTATAACATTACATCAAGCAAAAACAAGTTAAAATACACCATTTCACAATGAGGCAGAAATTAATTTAAAATCTGGCAATTCCCTTTTAAAAACAGTTGTTTTCTCTTCTAGTGACATGGCTATCCCAAAGTAGATAAAGCCAGGCTCAGTTTGAAAAGTGGGGGGAAGAGGGAAATAGGAAACACTTCCAGAATGAAGCATTTAACAGTTCTGCAGCCTGCAGGGCAGAAGGCCGCAATATTAATGCTTGTCTCCAGTAATACAGACCTAAAGATATTGCTTTGTCCAAACACAGCCATAAACCTGCAATTTTAAACTGCTTCCAACAATGGGAACATAACTCAAATAGGCCAGTCCACAATGAAGACTATTTAGCCGATATCTCTACTTAAGTTCTCAGTGCTGAAATACTGTAGGTCAGCTTCACTTCATCTTCCTTCTTTGTCTGCTTTGTCCCATTCAAACTTCTAATGCTCAGTTCAGAACAAATGAAAATAATAAAAGGCTTAAGCAGACTCCCTTGCTGGGCACACAAGTACAAGCAGCAAATCACATTTAGCCATGGAAGTTGACTCAGCCCATTTTCAAATCTTTCAGCAAATGATGCCAGAGCCTTAACCTGCTTGTTACTTTGAGTGAGCATGTTATGGAGAGAACAGGTATACACAGTACTGCTTATGCTTATTCCCAATGGAAAACTGACCTGATGCTGGGAGATGTTCCATTCACTCAGGGCTTTAGGAATACTTTCATTCCACCACTTAAAAAAAAAAGCTGGATAGTGCAACAGAGACTGCCTAATCCACTTACCATAGAAGCTTCCATCCCTTTTTATGGAATCTTCTCAGTATTTCTAGAACTTAACACCTACAGTTGGCTTAGTCATCCCAGCCAAGTTGCAGTCTCTATTTTCAGTTAACAAAACCAGCTTCTCTAGAATTCACATATTACATAGAAAATATAACTGAAGATAAACCATTACCTCTGAAATGGCTGACCATGAAGAATTAAGAAACAAAGATGGGAGTTCTTTCTTGGTGTTAAGGATCTTCAGAGCACGGAACTCCTATTTACATTGTCCTGTTGATTTCACAACACTTAATTCTTGCATGTTCATTCGACACTTGAATGTCAAAGTGAGGGCAATTCAGCTTTGTTTTTAGTAACTGTCTTTTTCAAAGAGGAAATCTGTGAATTCCCCTCCCCACAGATTCTCACGCATTCACACAGACTCTCTAGAAAGGTAAGACACTTTATTGAATTTTTTTGATAAATTAAGAAAGGACTATGAACCAGACTTATGGGTCACAGGTGCTTGTAAACAGACATCAGTTCCTTCCCACAGAAAGCCTCACTCCATGCACTCAGCCCAAAGTCATTTCCCCCACCGTTGCTCACAGGCTGCATAGTGATGGAGGGCAGAGAAAAAGTCTTCATAGCTGATGTTTAGGTGGGAAGGCAAAGAACTGAGAAAGCAAGTGAGAAACATTAAAATATGCTTTTATAAACACCATACTATTATACAGCCACTCACATATATCACTAAAAGCAAGATACTGTCTGAGTAACTTTGTGAAGCTGTTCTCAACATGGTTATTGTAACTCAACTCTTAACAACTAAACCACTCACCCTCTAAACCAAAGCCTCCCATTAGAGCACACAGAGCCCTTCAAATCAGTGAAATGCTGGAGCAGCACAGGTGCACCCACACATTTCAGTGCACTGTAAAAGCGCTGGGATTTAACAAGTTCAGCAAATCTAGTCAGTTCAGTTATTATTAAAACTAAAAGGTAATCCACAGGTGTGATCTTCTTGTATTATCGCATTTCCCTTGTATCCTTAGTTTACCTGTCAGAAACCTGTAAGCCACAGAGAATCAACACTGATGTAAGGAACACTGCCAAATGGGACTGGACCACAGACTAGGTGGTGACAGAAGTTGTTCCTTAAACCTGAGGCATGAAGCCTGTTGTTGCCTAGTCAGGGCTAAAAAAAATCAACAATGAATGTTTGACAGGTTTCATTTAATAATTTTAAAATACCATCAAATCAATCCCCAGACACTTGTTTAGCTGGATCTCCTCTTTCAGCCAGTTCCATAAGTTATATCATAAAGACTCGTTTAGCTAGATATTTTTCATTCCAGTGTGTTTCACAACATTTATAAGCAACTCACATGATTTCTGTCAGTCTGATGTGCCATGGAAGGAATCCTAATGTGCTGTCCACAGGACCAAACTTCAAGACTAAATCAGGATCAGGAAATCCATTTGTACCTGTAATAACAAATTACATTAGCTTTTATCAAATTCATCAGAGGATTTGTTTCAGTTCTAAACCCTAAGGCATCTGCTTTTTCACTAAATGCCTTTTTTTTTAAATGAAGGTCCCAAGGACAAGTTAACAATTAAAAGCCCAAGAGGACAGACTGGTCTTGCAACACCTGAATGACCAACTGAGCAAAAGCTTAGGCAGCCACTGCAGGCCCAGCTGGACTGTTATTTTTATGTCAGTTTTCAAAGACTTCCTAGGGAAGTAACAGGAACAGTTGCATTGTTTTGAGTAACAGCAAACCTTAACAATGCTGGTTCATCTGACTTGTTCTAGTTTTCTCTTGGCAAATGCCATTTTAGTAGCACAGAACACACACGCTGTACCCTGACTCTACCTACTACAGTCCTTACTTAACTATGTGAAGCTCCAGACAAGCAGAGTAAAAGGACTATTAACACACACAAAAAAAAAAAAAA
>VWZS01004857.1:1240841-1255117 GCA_013397075.1 Rhabdornis inornatus
AAAAGAAAACACCAAACACTTAAGGAAGTTTCAATGAAGAACACCTTGTACTACAGACCATCAAGAAAAAAACCTTGTTACATGACCTGTCTCTTTCTCAGTATGAGACTAACACAGAAATTTTAAAACCAACTTACTATAAAATTTCGAAGACACTTGCAGCTGGCATCTGTCTGGTTACATGAGTGAGGAAGAACAGGGCAGTGTGTCTTTTTCTGTTACTGAGTGGACAACCTGACCCATTCTAGGGCAGAGCTAGATAATATTGATGAATTCCACTAGGTGCCCACACTCTTACTACCCATACCTTAAAGCCCCAGTCATTCCCCTCGTGAGAGCATGCTACTCATCTTCTGAGGCTGAAGACAGTTAGTGACCAAACACCACTGCCTGTCTCCCTTCCATATACTTCTGCAGTGCCTAAGCTACTCCAGGCTAAAACTGACAGACAGGAAACAGGCTTAAAACGAGCAGTCTGAGTCCAGCTTTCCCTGCTAATTCTAGCAAGTTGATTAGAGCAACATGTGAAAACCAGTAGAGCACCCCAAGGAGACTCAAGAAGTTAAACTGTTCCTCTTGCACCTACCTAGCTCATCTGAAAGGCATTCCAGCAGTTATAACCCTATTTTGTTATAATGCTGCAATTAGTCATGATTATTGCCGGTAATTTCTTGTCACTATCCACCAATTCTGCAGGTTAAGTGCAAGAGTGCTTATACTAGGTAATGACTATCTTTAGCAGATAAAGTTTAATACAGCCTAGTTGCTCCAAACTTCCAATGTTATTTCTCAATTCTTTCCTCGTTTGCTTAAATAAAAATGCCCACTACACAAAAGCAGTCAAGAGCCTTTTACAATTTTCAGATTAGTTGTGGAGGAACGTAACTTTGGGAATAACAGAAAAGGAAACTAAGGTCAGATTTTGCTCCACCCAGACTTTCAAATGAAGCTGGAAATTTTTCAAGAAGTTCACATCCTACCTCCCCACTGAATCACCACAATAGTGATGATACCTTTTACCAGAGGTAAAGAAGCTATTTTCCCAGGCACGTGCATTTCTAAGGAAGGATGAAGTTTTTAGATAGGAGTGTCTTGTGTCGCAGTCCAAATCTTATCACACAAAGTTAAGAAAAAAATTGCAACACAAAAGCCACTTATGTGTTCAGAAGCTAGCACGTTAGTATGAAAGAGCTTTGCAGGGAAGCAGTGAATACTTAGACGTGGGGACTCTGGAGGAAGTGGACAGCTTTACTCATCAGCTGATTCAGTAGCTGAGTACTCCTCAGCTGGTACAGCGGCAGGATCTTCAATACTGCAATCACTTTTCAAACAGGAAAAGACCTTCAGAGAGCCCAGTTAATGCTAACATTTCCTTCTGGTTCCTATCTGAAGGAAAACGAAAATGCACGCTGTAGAATTACTGTCAAAATAGCCTACTAAAAAACACAGTATGTGCTTTCCACTCTGCATCCATTTCTCTACCTAAATATAGCAGCACTACAGATAATTTACATGTGGAAGATCTCTCAGAGCTGCCAGAGTTACAGCAGTCAAGTTTATCACACACAAGATACAAGGATTTGGGAGCAGACTTTAAAATACAAAAGAGGCCAAAAGACTTGTACACTCAAAAGATGGGAATGTGGCAACCATTCCTTCTAGGTCAGCAGTTCTGCAAGGGGAACATGAATGAATTTTAGAGCTGATAACTCTACCCTTCTCTTTTCCACATAGATTTTACAGGGCAACTTGAGTAGCCTTAATTGATAGTCACGTTCTTTGCTGGAAGGCAGACAGACAGCAAGCAGAGACAATATTAAAATGCAGCTGGCACCTACTTTTCTGCAAACAAGCTGGTTAGGCTGAGGCATTGCTCAGAAGAAAGTATCTTACACTGCAGAAAACTCAAGCTGTAAGAATTAAGTGCATGACTAAATTAAGAACAGGAAAAGCCACATGACAAGCTAGAATCATACCATTTTAGGACTAGGCTTCAATAACTGCACCCTAAACATGAACAAAGAGTTTAAAAACTACATTAACAGGTATTTAAATCAAAATTTAAAATCCCAGAGATTTACATAAGACACCATGAATGCAAACTCTAAGAGTATAACTACTCAAGTATTGCTTTTCAAAACATGCTCTCAAATCAATAATGCACAGATGCTTACTTTCAATACTGTTCCATTAAAAATGCACACAAACTGAGTTTGCCTACAAGTAAAACAAAGTTTAAAAAGCTGCTGCTAAATAAGTCATGAAGGAATACTTCACCTCCAACAATATCCTAAACATTAAGTAAACAAATTAATAAGTAGGACTAGTTACAAATATTACCCTTAGTTCCTAGCCACATAGATGAAGCAGCCTGTTTCAAGGTTCATCATCTTGACAGATTAGATCTCCTTCTGTGCTCAGCTAGCATGCAATACTTCTAAAATAAATCTGCTAATTTTAAGATTGGACCTAATACTTTTAATATATCCAGACAGAAGATTCCCAGCAAGTTTGAAAAGCTGCAGTTAAGTATCACTGGCCAAAATACACACAATGGTTAACAATTGTCACCAGTCCTCCATTACATTAGTGACTGTTCTGAAGAAGCGGTTGTTAATTTCCTTTAATTGCCTTTAGGGTATAATAGAATAGATGTTCTAAGCTCTTCTTCAGGTACCCTATTAAATACATTTAATAGTTCCATTATAGGAGGATGCTGACAACAGGGAATGGAATTTGGTTTGAAGTTAAGCGGCCAAACTCCCATGGAAGTCCATCCACAGAACAATTCAGCTGACCAGACACATGAAAAAGAAGAAATCACTCTCTAAAGTCCAATTAATGGGAACCACACTACAATAACGTGCCTAAAGGGATCCAAGTTCAAGTGTGCAATCTGAAACCTGAACCCTGCCAAGCTAATTACAGCTGCAATTAACATGCACAGATCACCTAGGCAAGCTGAGCAACTGATTATAGCTCCATAGTACCACTAGAAAAGTGGGTGCTAATTCTAAACTTCTTCTCCCAGGTGTGGTATTAAGGCAGTCCTGCCCTTTTCAGAGCTATTGCATGTAGCCACGCATGTCAGTGCAGTCAGTAACCTGCATGAATTAGTAATGAAGACAACTAAGCTACCATGGGTTATAGAGCAGCAAGAGAACAGCAAGTGTTCTATCATTTTCACTCAGGGTAGTAGTCAGGCAGCAGGAACAGCTTTAAATCGCTGTAACCAGATCTGGAAAAGACTCTGCCCATCCATGCTTGCAACTTGCAGGAAGTTTACCTAAATTAGAATAGTCTAGTTTTAGGTAATCCCAGTAGTACTTTTTTCAAAAAGCTCATTGCAGAACATACCACAGAGGCTGTAAACTCTGAAAAGCCAAAACCCTGCAATTCAGCTTAATATTTCTGCTAAAGAATATTTCTGCTTAAAAAAACAGCTCAAAAGGCAATAAATGAGTAAGAAATTTTTCAAAGAAGCCTAAAAGCAATAATCATAACTTACTCTGATAGACTAAGCATCAAGATACATACATTCCAAGCAATAAATAACAATTTGGTTACTAGTTTATGAACTGAGTACTCTTTCCCCTCCATATTATACTTACTACTTAATAAGTTGTCTAACATATTCACATCCAGGTCTGAATGTGTCCTTTGCTGCTGTGCTACCAACTGACAGAAGTTCTGAGCAGCTTTGACTATGTCTGCTTTTCCATCTTCCGGAGACAGCACCTTCAATGTAGATTGGCAATTTAAAACTGAAAGTACAAAACATAGTTTAAAAGCAACAGAAATATAACTGTTTTGCATGTGCTTTAGATAGTCATAGGTACAGTTGAAAGTAACTTGTAGTTTAATTCACATATTACAACTAGTCACAGATATACCTCACCTGTCCTGTCAGAGAAGTGGGTAAGAGTTTTCTGGATTTCCCGTATTACTAAAACACAAGTTTAAGACAACTACTTTGAGAAATCTTGTGAGAAGGGGGTTTAATTCAGTCTTGAAATGTAGTTTTCCAGGAAATTTGGATTGGTTCTTATGCTGTCAGGCAAAGCACTGAGAAGAAAGGTGCTTGGATAGTAACTTAAGGAGTTCAGGGGAAAAAAAACAACAACCCAACAAACTAATTTCTAACCTAGAAGATGAAGGTGTTTTTAACAGCTACTGTGTACATTCATGTGACAATGATTAAGATGGGGGCCTCCCTCAATCTGATCACAGCATATTGATGCAAGAGTTAGAGTAAGGACCTAAGATTGCTACACCGAAGCTTGGAAAAAGATAATAGCCCGGAATTCATCTATTCATCTGTAATTATGTCTGTTACTTAAGAGGACATTTCACAATAATAATTATCTTAATCCTACACTACTGAGAGGCAAGAGCCTCCTCATACTACATGACTTGCATCATTGTCAGTTCTGGTAAGGTACCTAAGAGATAAACTTGCCAAGGAAGCTGAAGGCCACAGATAGTTCACTATAGCTGGCTTGAAGTTAAGTGGGTGAAATACCAAAGTGTCAACACTTTAGGCTGATACTAAACTTATGATAGTTATAACCAAATACTTAAAAATAATGTTTAAGACTGCAGAACCTGACTGCAAAGGACCACACAGCACAGTCAAGATTTGTAAGAACACCTAAAACCCCTCAGTTCATCTATCCAATGCCAGCGCAATGAAAATAATTGCTCCTTAATATTGTTTGATTTGCAAATTCGCATCAGATGTCCTAGATTAAAAAATATTTAACAGTATCCCTAAACATAATACATGCAATTTTGTTTTTCAGAAGTGAAAAATTGCAGATAATAAATTGGATAGATGTCACTTTGTTCAGCTGAAACATCTGATCTGACTGTGACACCTTCTAAAAAAGAATGAAAAATTTAAAAAGAGAACAGAAAACACCTCTGCTTTTCAGTTTCCAGCACAAAAGGTTCCTGAGATTTAAAGGCACGCTTTCCATCAGCAAGTCTAAGTCTTTCAATAGTTTGTTTGGTGTGAACATAAATAACCCAACTTAGGTAAATGTAGCTAAGTATGCTGGAGTTTAAGACATTTATAGCCTGCCTACCCCATTTTCTCCTGGTTATTTCAACCTGCACAGGAAGAAAAAAAAATAGCACGAAACCTGGGTTCTTCCACAGAAGTGCTAGCATCTTAGGCTAAGCTGTTCATAAGACAAGTTCATGTTACAGTATTACACTTTATACTGGAAAACTGGCACAAAGGATTTTAGTATCTGGTCAGCTCTCACGGGGAGGCAAAACTTGCAAACAGCATTTTAAACACACCTAAATGTACCACAATTTGTGCAGTATTTTCATAAGTCTTTGAACTGTGATGACCTTAAAACATAAGGGTTGTTTAGGTATTTTTTTACAAGACCTACTTAAATATTATGAGTTGCAGTTACGAGAGCTGTATCAGCCCATCCCTTTAAGACAAAGGCCTGATTCAAGTACATGCCTGTGATTTATTGTATTTTGAACAGACTTCAAGCACTTGTCTTAGGCAACAGATAAGTAAATGAGTACTTATAGCAGATACTACCAAATAAAGGACATCAACCTTGAAACCTATTCCTGCCTTCCACATCTAAATACATGCAAAAGCTATTATTACCAAATTCATTTTTTTAACTTGCGCCCTTTACCTTCCTGATGGCATTATACCTTGCCATGACAACCAGCAGTCTTGTTCTTTCCCTTTCTCCTTCCCACTGTGAGCTGTATGTTTGCAAGATGGAAGCACACACATTGCTAACTTGTAAGTCCCCTTACACTTTAGCGCTTTTTCAATTCTCAGCAAAAGAATTTATTTCACTGAAACAGTGGGGAGTGAAGGCACACTGATGTATTGAAGCGGTTGTGGCACAACAGTCAGGCTGAAGGAAAGATCAGACCACCCAGTAATGATTACTACAGCAAGGAGAGAGCAGTGCTTTGCTGTTAGTTAAGAACAAATAAGCACATTGGAAGTTTAACACTAGCTCAGGAAGGTTGCATGTTTTCTGATAATCACTTCTTAATGAAGAAAAAGGTCACTGTACACAGGAATGTGTTTAAGTAAAAGCCGATTTATGATTGATATACAGCTGTTTAGAGGCATACCAAGCCCCTCTTGTAGTTCGTCTTACCTTGACCAGTTTTGTCATGATTTGCAAATTCCCCGGTGTACTTTGAGCAATCTAGTCCCATGAGTTCTTGCTGCTGTTTTAAAATTTCATCCATCAATCTTGAATTATTCCTCTTGAAAATACCTTTTAAAAAAAAATTGCATGTCAGCCAACTTCTATAAAGGGTGTTACAAAATAAATCTGACACTAGGCAAGAAGAAAAAATTAGTCAGTACTGGTTTCAGACTGGAGTTCACAAGTGCGAGTAAGAATTCAAAGCAAATGCTACCACACATGACTAACTTGAGTGACCTTGGAAAGACAACTCATGTGCTTTTGTTCTTCTTTCACCCAGTCTGATTCAAGCAGCAAGTTGCAACTGTGTAAGGGATAGTTTAAGACTTACTTCATTGTCCTTAGTACACTAGAAATAAAGAAAGCAATAATCAGCAAAGAACAACCAAGTCAGATTAACACCAAATTTCTCTGATGCCCATGCTGCTTACATCTGCTACCACTTATTGCCACATCCCTAAGGCTGCAGGCTAACATAATAGCAAGTCACCACTGCATCAGCATTTCAGGTCTCAGTAACTGCCCACTCTTAAGCCATCCAATAGCATGGATTTCCTAATAAGACAATTTCACAAGTTGTGTGTTTCAAAGAACTCATGCAGTCCCCAAGGCCTTTTTATACTTACATATTTAAGGCAGACACATTTTGAATACAGGAAATCAAAAAAGCCTGTTTCAAACATACTCGGCTTTCTGTATTAAAGTAAATTCTAGTTTCTGAGAAACATAACTTAATTATTTCTAATTAAATGCTATGGTAAAACAAAACGTTACAGCTTAAATTTTTGCAATCCAAAAGCATGGCTAGGCATATTCACTTAGGAACTGGATAATGCTTTTATCACATGGTATTCAGAGGTTTTTACTGAGCTTCAGTCAGAAACCTTATGTCAAACACTTCAGCTGACCAGTCCAAAAATGCCCATACATTAATCTTACAATGTAGACAGTGCAAAAGACAATGAAAGACATGAAATTTTATGATCGGGACTAGGATTCAGCACCACAATCCGACTAAAGGATCTGGAACTGCTACAACAGTTCCCACATTGGTCAAACAGTGTATAAATACTGGATTAACACTGTAATACACTAGGAGTTAGTTTGCAATATGAAGTGATACAATGCATTTATTTAATATGCTAGCCTTTAGGCCTAGTGAATTATAACTTTTCTACAGGCTTCATTAGAGGTTTTAATAGGTGGCAAAGTATCTGTTTTTCCTCTCATCCTGGATACTTTCTGTATAAAAAAAAAACAAACTACATTGTTATGTAAGCATCAGTGATGCTTATAATTGATTTCATGTATTTACAGAAAAGCAAGTTGTAGTAAGGCACAAACCTCTACAGAAAAAAAGTGTGTTAGAATACTTTTGCTAAGTTTAAACTGAAGTTAAATTCTCGCTCTTTGTGCTTCCACTTTCTAGAGTACACTCATACATAACAGAAATTGGGAATGCTGCTTTAAATAATACTGTTTGATACAACTCTGCCTGGCTCAGTCTGTTTCATGCTGGGGTTAGCACAGATTGTCTTCCTTACTCCCAAGGTCAGCAGCAGTGCAGCCACTGCAATTGCTAATCCTGCACATTCTTCAAGGAAGATCTGTACAAGGCTGCATGTGCCTCACCTTTAAGAATCATTTGACTTCCATACACTTTTAGATATAAGAAATAAAACTGTGTTCAATATCCAGACAAACATGAGACATAATTAGGAAAGGCATCTAATTTGGACAATAAGCTGCTCCTCCTCTTCCCCTTTCCCACCCAACACTAGTATCAAATCCCTTCTTGTGAAAGGTTTTTGCCTATTCCTGCCAAAGACTGGAAGAACTAATTTAAGACTCCACACTCCAGCTCTAAAGTGAATTAAGACATTGAGGACAACAGGTAGAAGAAGTGACCAAGGTGTTTGTTCTCAGTATAAAGAGACATCAGATAATGGAATTGGTCCAGCTCCAAAGTGAAGGTCCTTAACACACACAGATACAGAAGACTTGCTAAATAAATGTGTTCTTAAGATTCATCTGAGAATCACCCTTCTGTTCTGCTGTTTATCTCACCCACCCCCTCAGTTGTTCAAACTTGGGGACTGCATGGCTCTTGGAATGCGGTTTAATAGGAAGCTACCATAGTTTTACCATGTAGTTGCAGTACACCTTCCTTGGAAAGGCCTCCACACCTAAATTCCCACTGATCCACCAACCTTGACATATATACAGCTTCCCTGAAAAGAACATCCTGAATCACAGCAGAAGGTAGTAAAAATTCAGACTAACTCAGATCTTAATTAAAAACCAACAGCATTTGGAAATACTCCTTCAACATTTGTCTCTCAGTGCATAAAAGACTTATGAATGCACATCACTGCAAACATAGTCCTGCCAAATGCAATATTCACAGGCCAAATTCACATTCAACTTCAGGAATTTTACACGATCATGACTCAGCTATATTCTCCTTTCTCTTACAGTATCTCAACACCCCATTTAACAGAAGGCTCATCTTTTTTAAACTTTGTAAATGTACCCAAGTTAGTTCTGGGAGATGCTGTTGCTTAATTAAAACATGACAAATATAGCAAATAAGTGCATGAGTAGGCCAACTCGGTAACAGAATTATGTGTTTCTAGGTAGCGAAACTTAACTCTTGATTTACTGCTACCCTCCAATTTTGTTCACAGTCCTTCACACAACTTAAAGTCCATAATGTGATTTTAACACTATAAAAAATCATGGTTTGACAAAGGTCTAATAATTTTTAGAAATACAACAGCTGTTTGCTGTTCAATGAAAAAAAATGCGGCACTACTCATGTTTCTAATATGGAACACAAACATGAAATTGTTTATATTTTTTAATTGTTTATCCATTATATTTTCTCATCAGAAGATTTTCTGGTTTTGAAAAGCAGAAACATTCATTCAGTCAGAGCTCTGGAACCTTTGCAAGCTGGTGCAAACATGTATATTCCTGCAAATGAAGTGTTCTAAGAATTACATGCATTTAAGCACTAAAATTCCCAAAGCTAGAGTATAAGACTCTCCTTCCTGGTTTGTTTTTTTTAACTACTGAGAACTTGTGAGCTGTTTTCAGGGATAGTACTTGTTTTTACAACACAAGCTGCAAGCATGCTGTCGGTCATTTGCTGCTGTCAGAGCTTAGGCAAACCAGAAGTGTTTTAGCTTCCTGCAGTAGTCCTCCATTACACAGGTCTTTTCCAGGGCATACACCTTTTGCTCAGATTTACAGCATCTACAAGCCATGGCCCTTCACGTGCAACCATGGTGTTGCAATATTTTAGGGTTAGATATTGATAAATGAAGTTTGTAATTAAGAGGCTGCAAGTTTTAATTAAGAGGCAAGCAGGTGTAGAAGTGACAAGAATCTTGAACTGGAAGTGAAAAACTGGCACAAAGAAACACCAAGTGATGTCAACCATTTGTTTGTCTGACTGGACTACCACAGCCACCACCTGTTAATGCCTTAATGGCATCTCAAAGTTCAACATTCTTAATTGCCCTGTTTTTTAAAGCAGCAGAATCTGGTAAAACACAGAATAAGAGTTAGCTCATCCTTGCAAGGGAACACCTTACCAAAGTGGAGTCTAGTAAAGAACATATCTCCACAACACTTCAGTTATTTGCTTTCTCAACTTCTTCCCAGTGCTGACAAGGAAAGCGTAATCAAAAGTTGTAATTGTTATCAGGTATTAACACTTTGAGAACATTAAATAAGAAGCCACTTCAAAGAACGAACATGCAAGAAATTGTTTCAATACATGAACAACTTTTGTCTACATCCTGTTGGATCATGCTGGTTGAAAATGGAGAAAAGCACAGCCATTACACTGGACCTCATGAGATATGGAAAGCTACAAATACCTCCTTTATTCCAAGAGTCTGAGAAAAAAAAAATAATCTAAGCTTGAATGTAGCTGAAGTCACTTAAATTTCAGTCAGATTAAGGTCATTTAAGACAGCATGAACCAAAGAGTTTGCCTTAGAACTGAGAACTTCATAGGTGACCATTCCTCCCACATTTCTTCTTGGAGGGACATTCTGCACTAAGAGAACAGAAGCTCATCAACAACTCAAAGAAAAGATACCTCTTTCGTATTTCCCGTTCCTTTAAGTGACTACTTTCTATAGATTAGTGCTATCCCTTTTAATAAATGTGGTCTGAGAACTCCTCTCAAGTTGACAACAAAACGCAACTGTTGAACATGAAATTTCATGTGGGTGAAGGCCTACAGCAGATGCCATATGATATTGGTATCTCACAAGAGTTCCAATGACATAAAACCACAACGTATTTATCTTGCCCAGTGAAATGAACACACTACACACCCAGAAGATTTTACGGATTGATTCAATCAGCTAAACTATCAAGTAATCTAGAAGAGACTAGAAGCCTACTTTGGGGCTAATGAAATAATTTCTTTTGCATACTCTATCCTTCCAAAGAGTGTTTAAGAGAAAAGGAGTCAGAACCAAAGCAGTTCACTAGAAAGCTAATAAACTCAGGATTAATAACTCCAAATTTTCAATTCAGTCACACTATGGGCTTTAAGAAACATTCAGCGTGAAGCATCTATCAAGGAGTCCAAAGTACCCAAATGCCAAGAGATTCAGCAAGCTCCAAAAAAGCACTCTAGACTTGTCCTAAACTATAACAGGAAAGCTTCACAGAAGTAACACTCAATCAAGCTCTCGCAAATGACAAAACAACTGCCAAAAGAAAGTTAAAGCATACAGCACTAGTAAAAGGCTTCTGTTCCCCAGAAGGTATTTTAAGTGCTATTACACTATTGCATTATCAATCCCTTCTGACTGAAACAAGACTCCAGTATTTCCTCAATGATAAGGTCTTGAGAAGAATGGCTGGATTTCTACCAAGTAATAGGACTGGCAATACAGAAGTCAACAGAAATAAATTCTTGATCAAAAGCCTGGAATTTAGCTTGCATTATTTAACCCAGGTGCGCACAGTAGCATTAAATTTATTATGGCTTTGTCATGCTGTACATCAATGAAAATTGAGAGAAAGTGCTTCCACACACCAGGGGCAATAAAGCCAGGCCACCTTGGGCCTCCAAACATGCAGAGGCAACAGAGAAAGTCTCAGTTCTGAGCCCCGAACAACTCCAGCCAAGTTCCCTTTACAGTTACTGGTGCAGCTGCTGTAACAAAACAGTGTCAGCTGGAATGCAGCTACTTATTTTGACACTGAAGAATACATGAACAACTTTCTATTTAGCAATTTTGTAAAAAATATAGAAATTCCCTACTAGAAACAAATTAACAGCTTATCTAGCACTTCTTCTGTAAAGAACTTCATGCTTCCCTTTCCTCCTATAGAAGGGGCAGTTAAGGACATACTTTGAATTTAATCCTTCCGCAGGAAACTGACACACTATTACTTGCAGAGAAGGCAACCACGGAAGACCATGCTTGTAAACAAGGTTTCAAAAAAATCTCAGTACTGCACATATGCAGTGAAGGAAAAAAAACAAATTAAGGTATACATCACCACAGCTAACACTGATCCAGAGCACCTATAATTAGTTTTCCTTCCCCACTACAGCCAGCACCAGTGGGGACTTTGACAAATCAATAGTTGGTACAACTGTATGAACACAAACCCTCACAGAAGCTGCTCTGCCGTCCAAAAGTACCACTCGCCATCTGAGTGGACGGAAACAAGTGCACACCGTAATTAAGGGTCACCCCCAGCTACTGATAAGAGCAAGTTGTACCTGACTTTACTCACCTTCACTATTATCAGTGTTAGTGCTGAAGGTTTCAGGCTCCACCACCACAGAGCACCAGATTTAGCAACAGCTGCAACATCCTACTTAATGACAAGTCTATCTGGAAATGGTGTATGCTCAATCAAGACACCCTAAGGAGCTTAGCACCAAAAGAAAGGCAGCATATGTCAGTCAATCTTAGATCTGACTAAATTTCAACACATGCTGGAGAAGCAAGCAGTAGTAGGTTCTCAAAAAATAATGTTTCAGATACTGCTACAACTCTGGCTCCTTACTGTGAGACAGGAGCTCAGCAACAGTGGCTACCTAATCATTGGCTGGTGCCTTCTCCCTCCTCAGTGTTGCTCAGTAAGCAAGACGAAAACCAAGACGACCAAGAAACATGATTCTCAGCTTGATCTGTTCTCCAGTTCAGTTCTCATACGTATAATTTGTGGAGCACAGTGGTGGAATCTAGAAAGGAACTAAGCACATTCAAAACATATTAGGCAATACTGCCCATAGCTTATTTGAGGTTTGACACAAGTTAAAGATCCTGTACAATAAAAATGTCTCTCTTCAAGCTATGAGGGAAACTCTCTCTTCCTTGGTACTGTTTGCTCTGCAGCATTTCACC
Organism: Rhabdornis inornatus; assembly: GCA_013397075.1. Lineage (NCBI taxonomy): Eukaryota > Metazoa > Chordata > Aves > Passeriformes > Rhabdornithidae > Rhabdornis > Rhabdornis inornatus. Next base: position 1,253,440 of record VWZS01004857.1, read on the forward strand.
TGGTTGAACGCTTTCCAAGTTGGGAGTAAAAACTGTCAACATAGAAATGACTTTTCAGAAGATGCTGTTCTCTGTGTGTTAGAGATGTTATACAAATATTTCAGATCATTCTTTGACTTCCAAACAAGGAAGCGTTCTCCCTCTGAAATACAACATAACCAAGTTCCACAACAGCCCTGCACAGATGGCCAGTTTAAACTGCTAAGTGACTGCTACTAAGCCCAGTTTCTCATAATGATCTTAGAGAACTTAGTGAAAGTCAAGTCTTCCGAGTCTTCTATCACATAAGATCAACCATTAAACAGAACTATAAATGGTGATAGCTTAAAACAAGTGAAAAATTTTTAAAAATCACAAATGCCTATGCTCAAGGAAAGGTCTGCATACATCAGAAGCTTTTGCACACTTGAGGACAAAAGATTTCACCTACTTATGTGGGATGCACTGCTGCACTGCATTTCCTGAAAGAGCACTACAAGACAACTGTACCTGTAACCTGGCATAAATCCACACAGCTCACCTAACCTGCACAACACCTCTAAACAGCTATTAGAAGTGGCCAAAAGCAAGTTAAACCCTGGTCTCCTACAGTCTAACCCCTGACAGCAAGAGCACAGGGATGTTCAGAATGAAGTGTTCTCCTCTGCAGAGGACAGAAACAGGACACAGTCCATGCAATGTATTGTTAGCCCTTCTGAGTTGACAGCTTGCCCAGTACAAGTTAGAGATTATCTCTCAATACCTAGACAGAAAGCTTCACTTAAGAGTATCTTAAACATGGCTGGTTTTAGCTGCCCACTAGGAAAGTACAGGTATGAGGAAGCCAGATTTGTTCCATGATTTCCTCGCAGTATGTGAAATCCAAACTCGGAGCTTGTCTTTATGATAGTCAGTGACGTGAAATCAACATACACGCAAGAGCCAGAGTTCAATGGTCTTACACCTGAGGCACAGTAATAAATCACACAGCAGATATGAAAAAGCACCAGAGCTTCCAGAAGCATGGCTCAGCATTAACTCAAAAGGCCAAGCAGCACCAAATGCAGATCACATAATTTAATTTCACAATACAGAGAGCACACAGGACATGCTTGTGTTTAACTACTTCATATAGGAGTACCTGAAAACAGAAGGCTACATTCATTCATTCACTTCTGGAGATTCAACCCTAGCCCATAAACAACACTCAGAGTAGCAGGTAGCCTAAGGCTCTTCCCTACTAACAGTCCCTGCCTTACACTTTGAGATGTCAGCAGCTCCTGTCAGCCCAAGGCTGTGGACAAGGCTCTAGAAAGCACGCAGGACCGGGTCATCCTGACACAGGAGCTGGGCCAGAAGGGCAACTGGGACATTTTCCGGGGACAGGAGCTCTGCAGCGGCCAAGCAGCTCCAGCGGATGGGAAAGGAGTTGCCAGCAGAGAGGCCAGCACCGGACCCCAGAGCAGCACGGCCCTCTGGCTCCACGCCAGGAGGCGCTCACAGGGCGGGCACAGCCCGGGACGGGGACTTCGGGCACCGCGGCCGCCGCTCACCGTTATGGTCGTAGACGCTGACGTAGGATATGCCCACGGCCATGCACCACACGACCAGGCTGGCCATGTCCGCGTAGCTCGGCTCCTCCTCGGTCACCACCAGCCCCACGTGCACCGGCAGCTTCGGCAGGGCGCGCCCGTCCGCG
>VWZS01004859.1:0-14789 GCA_013397075.1 Rhabdornis inornatus
AACTGGAGTTCAAGGAAGAAAAGTGGTGCCACTGTTGGCACTGCTAATGTGTTTTTCTCCATTCCTCTGGCAGCAGAGTGCAGGCCATAGTTTGCTTTCACCTGGAGAGGTGTTCAGTACACCTGGGACTGACTGCCCCAGGGGTGGAAGCACAACCCTACTTATGAAATTTTAGGAGTCTCTGTGATTCCTTTGAAATACTGGTGGCCTATGTAGTGTTCATGAAACATGTTTTATTTGATTCCTTTTGGAAGCAGCCATTAAACCTCATTTCTGGAACTGTCTAGATTTTCATAGCTGTGGTTACATTTGAGCAAGTGGAGTGGTAATCCTGAAAGAGCAGAAATACTAAAAATAATGTACTGTTTCAGGCAAATTTACTCAGTAAATACATTTTGCTGTCTTTTGTTTCTCAGTTTTATTGGTCACATTCAACACATTCATCTGCTGAGAAGTTTTGGTGCAAATATCTGATGCATTCAGTGCTTTAAATATCTGAATTTTATTCATAATTTGGTGGTAATTAGAATTTGTATGGTGTGTGGGGTTTTTTGTGATTCTGTGTGTGATGTTTATGTTTAGAGATGTCCCTTTTTTGCTGTTTATATTCCTAATTTCAAAGATATAAAATGCCTATACATTTTGACCAGAATAGTTGGAGAATATATTTGTTCCTGTCTGTTAGTTAAGGGACCTACTGGTCTGTTCCACACATGATACTTCATTTTGCAATGCCTGTGTAAGTGCTGTCTCTTCATCCAAGTGAGGCACATTTTCTGTGTTGCTGTAATGTGGAGATTTGCAGTCTTTTTTCTTATACAAGTTCCAAAATTAGTTAATTTCCCTGGCTTCTTCACCAGAAGCTATATCAAATTGCTTGGATTTTCTAGAGGCTCTTTGTAGGTTCATATCCAGCAATGTGACATACTACTTTCTTTTAGCAGAAATAAAGTATCTGTTGGATAGAGTAGGGTGAAATTTTCTCTCTCTTCTGTTTTTGCTGAGCTGTTTTCATGCAGATCCTTGAGAATAAAATTTATGATCACTCATGCTGTCAAAAGTAATTTGCAGAGTCTGGGGTGATAAAGGGTATAGATTTTTTGGTAATGGGATGTGACCTCTTAAGAAGGATTGCCAGTAATAATTCCTTGTAGTGTAGATGTACATGTGACACTGACAGGCTTCACTCCCATGCTGCATCCTGTAAAGAATGCTGACAGTGAGACTTGATCCAGTTTTCATACCTGATATCCTCTGGCTGGTTTCATTTTAAACCTGAGCAACTGGAACGTAGCAACAGGAAACCAGTCCTCTAATCTTTATGCCAGTTTTTGAATTAAATATTATTTAATGTTTTCTGGAGAAAATGTCTGTAGTGCAGGCATCATATTAAAATTAACCTTCAGACTACTTTCTGTTGTTAAATTTGTACTTCAGCTTTTTTATAGGAAGCAGAATGGGATTGGAGCATAGAAAAAACTTTCTCTTTTTGAAGTAGGTTTTTTAAATGGAATTTAAGAATCTTAGACAGTCATTTTTTCCAAATGCTTGTAAAAGAAAATGCTGATCAACAGGGTCAGCTGAAGTTTCAGTTATGTCAGAGTTTGTCAGAGTGGACTTGGTGAAGCATACACTTCAGATTCTTGTGGACGTAATTCCATTCCTCAGTGATATGTATATATATAAAAATATATATATATAAAACATTATACTGCCAGGAAGAGTGGACAACATATACATTTTTTAAGGGAAAATAAGTTTCTTATATGAATTGTAGGTCGTGACTGCTGTAGTGGCAAACATGACTGTCTTCTGCATTGCTTTTAGGAAAGCTTAAACTGGTCTGAGGTATTAGGATTTGGTTGTTTTTGTTCAATAACCTTTATTGAGTTCTAATTTGCCTTTATATTTGTCCAACTGCACTTAGGTGATTTTTGTGACCTCCCTGCCCCCCCCCTCTGTTTTATCAGTAGTGCTTGACTTTGCCATTTTTTGGCATGAATTTTGGTACTATTTCTGAGGTATTGGTAATTCCAAGTTGTGCTGCTGCCCTTCTCTGTAACTCTGGTATGTTGTTGTTCTATTACTTGCTGCTGAGTAACATCTGCAAGATAGTGAATTTATCATGGACAGGAAAGAAATGATGGTGCTAGGGTTTGCATTAAGGTATTTAACTTTTCCATAAAGTGATTTTTAGGATGATGACATACCTGTGGTATTTAGAGTAGACATTACTATTCTTGAGTGATTCCACTCCTTGGAAGAAAATGGAAGACAGTTCAGATTGGTCAGCAGCACCTCTTATGTGCTGTCATTTGTATGTTGTTTGTATAGGCAGAGTAACAGGGTGCATCCACCTGGATGAGGATGTTGTGTTGCTAAAAACAGTGTGTATTCAAAACAGAAGAGTGCTCCCATCTTAAAATAAGCTTAATAACATAAGAAATTATGTAAGAGTTTATTAGGAAAAAATGTATACCACTAAGATAAACTTTTAATCCTGTATCCTGTTTGAGCTATTAAATGTCTAACATGGATTAGACCACACTTGGTGGCTCAGATTCTGCTTGTCGAAGAGATGATTTAAAACTATAATTGCTTTTTAATTTTTCTTTTCTTGTGCAACTAAATTTTGGATGAAAATACAGGGTAAAGCTAACAGTTACAAAACTTACAGACCCGTCTAGTTGTGTCTGTTGATTCCAAGACAGCTAAGCAATGTAGGTCTGAAGATAAACAGATTTAATTGCTTCGTGCTGAGGGAGGTGACTGCTTATCTGTAATTATATGGAATTGGTATCTGTTATCTCTATGGCCTTTCCTACTCTGTCATATTCATTTGTTTGATCTTGAGTCAGATAACAGGTTTGTTTGAAAAGAACTGTATTGTATGTGTACACAGATCATAATGCAAATTAGTTTTGCTAATGGTAATCCCTTTGGTTTCTAATAAAGGATCATGGCATACAAGCATCATTATACAAAACTGAGTAAAACAATTTATTTGCAGGCAATATATAGTGGGCAAAGGGAGCAAGAAAGTTTACTGTATTTATACTCTTTCTTGTAGTAAAAGCTGTCTTATTTTCTCTGTATTTGTAGGGATTTTTAAAACAGTTTTTTACAGTAGGATGTTAAATATCATTGTGCCTGTTTGTTGTATTTTCAAGCAATGCTGTGTTAGAACTGGTTGATTCAACTACTGGCTATATCTAATCTAATTTATGAAGTTAGATGCAGTTGCTCTATGCTTCTTGTTTCGGTGAACTAACACATATGAGCCAGACCAGCTGCTCCTTGTGTAAAATGTTGCCACAGGCAGAACTTTGTTGGTAAACAAAGATCATTATCAGAAAGTGAAGTTTGGTGTGTTGCCTCTTTCCAGCTTTTCATTTATCATAGCATCTATACTTTCATGTTGAAATGCAGCCAATTAGTTCAGAAACTTCAGTGTTAAATGTGATTTGTTATGTTCTTAATCCACTTGTTTATTCTTTTTGTAATTAATAGCTGAACATCTTATTTTTTAAAAATATAAAACCTCCACTCCAAAAATTTGCATAATTTAGTCATGCCATTGTATTCTGTGATTTCCACCTCGATATTCTTTATTAAAGACAGGTGATAGAATTGAGAATGTTTTTGCCTTAAAATGGAAGTAAAGGGACCCTTGTTCAGATGGTAGATTGTGCGTGCATGTTCTTTTTCACTGACTTATATCAACACTTAAAAGATATTTTATTACTATAATTGCATGCTGCTAAGACTACTTATACTACTATTGAACCCGCAGTACAGTTCCCACAAGAGGCTGGGAATTCCTAGTGTTCAATTTTATGCTCTGAAGGGCCAAGTAGGTGTCTTCTCTAATCAATAGATTGTATGAAAACTGTATAATTCTACAAGGTTTTTGTGCTCATTATTTTTGTCAGGGGTGAATGTCTATTTTTGTTTTGATTGCTGTATTAATGTAATAAAGAGTATAAAAGTAAATTACAAGTCATGCTGTTCTCACTAGGAGTTTGAACTCATATTTGTGGTAGGAAATTAATCTGGTTTTAATTGCCTGTGAGTCTGAAGTATGTTCCTTTTTGTAAAGCTGATCTCACATAAATATAAATCAGTAACTGCCTGTTCTTTAATTATGCATTAGTGTATTGTATCTGCATAGCAGATGAGAATATGAGCATCTCCAATTACAGTGTATTGGAGGTCATTAAATCTTCTCTGTTCGATGAAGTTTAGTAGCACTGCATTTCTGAATACTGAAGAATGAACTATGTTGCTACTTGTTTTAGAGTGTGACTGTGTTTAGCTACAGTTGGAGTTAATTTATCAGTAAAGTTATGGGATTTTTTTACAATATGGCAAACAATTGCTGTAAAATATACTATAAAATTACAAAAAAAATTTTAAAAGTCATTGTAAATGATTTTGAGATATTTTAATGTAAAATAAAAAAATGAAGTATTTGAAAATATTTTTCGGTATTTCATCAATATATGGCTGAATTCTACCATTGTCCAAAAATATTCTATTAATTTCTTGAAAAGAGGACCAGTGTAACATGCATTCATGGTAGCAGTGTCTCTTCTTCCCTTGCCATTTTATACTTGATCTTGCCAAGGAAAAACATTGTTGTCTTTTCTGAATTCATACTATGACGAAGACTTCAATTACATGATAACTTATGTAAAGAGACTTCTGTTGCATACGTCAAAGAAAACATGATACTTCATGTTGTTTGGGGGCTAACATTTCCAAAAAGATGACAAGTCCCATGTTACTTTGGGTTTCTGCATGTATAATTAAAACGTTCACCTTTGGATGGTGAGATTCAGAAACCCATTTTTAATATGTTCATATAATAGTTATTAAAGAATGAAAATAAGTAGAGAGAGAAGGAGAGAAGAGAATTTGCTGAGTTGGTTACTGAAAAAATGGTTAATATGACTTATTGCATGAATGATGTTAAAACCTAATTGGAGATTATTTCCAGATGACTACCTTTTGACTTTCTCTTGTAGAAGAATAATATATTTGAAATTTATTTGAAAATCTGTTGAGAGGTTTTTTTTTTTAAATAGCCATTACTTAATGAGTAGGGAATGTTAAGTGAACTAATATTACTAAGAGAAAACAGTTTAAAATATTTAGATGAGTAGATTTTTTGATGTTGAGGGTAAATTACTCTTAACAGCAACTTTCATTCATATAATTGGTAACTTCATATGGCTTATGATCTTGGATTTACACTTCAGCCAAAGATGAACAATAAAAATACATGACTTTTCAAGGAGATTTTTTTCTTCTGGTGAGGGCCTTGGGTGTTGGTTGGGTTTTTTGTGTGTTTGTTTGTGATTTTTTTTTAATTGGTTGGGGTTTTATTTTATTACTCTGGTATGTTCAAAATAAATTGAGCATATAATTGCATTGTTATTTTCCTATAGATGTATAATTAGAAGAAAGGACTGTTATGAATAAGTATTATTTATAATGTTATGAATTTTTAGCTATTGACAGGAGAATATTTGTGAGATTTCTACGCACTGTAGGGTTTTAAGCATGCCAGTATGATCAGAGTTGTAAGCTGAGTCCAGCCATGAACTTCAGTTGACAGAAAAAAGACTCCATATGTCTTTCAGACGAAAAGTGATCCTACTTCCATTAGTCTCTTTTAAATGGATTGTTTGTTACCATAATAAGATGTTCCAAAGTCAACACCGACCTTTTGGATTGTTCTGTGTAACTGAGCTGGTGTAAGTGACTTTACCTGTGTGTGACTTTGCACTGGCACTGCAATTAATGGGTTTGGGGTTTTTAACGGTTTGTAAATGTTCATTTATGTAAGTTTTTAAAGAAGTGCTTTTTCTTTTTATTCTTACATAAATATGTTCACAGTGACCTAGGGGGAATGGTTCAAAGTTCCTTTTGTACTACATTCTTTTATTTGCTGCACACAATGACCATCATAGTTTGTTCAGAAATAATTGTAAGCAACTTAAAATGCAAAGTGATGCCTGAAATAGATTCTATGTAAGGAGATTTGGATTTCCTTTTTATCTCTGACAAAATTATACCTTAAAAGTGCCTTTAAAATAATTCCACAATTAAAATTTAACTTCCTGTTGGTTATTTTAATTTTCTGGAGTTGTTGTTCAGAACATGTGTTAAGAAAAGACAGTCCTAATTTTTTGTTCTTTTCTTTTCTGATCTATTTTGTCATGATCAAATTGCTCCATGACATGTGGTTTCAAAGGCGATGACCTGCAAAACAAAGATTTTCTTCATATATCTCACGTAATAATTTTAGACTCATATTTTTGGCTGTACATTGCAAAAACTCATTGTAAAATTTCTTTGAAAAAGCTCACAGTCTGTATAGGAAAGAAGATGAAATGGTGATTGTCTGCTTTAGTGGGAAATTATTGACAGAATTATATATAGTGCATATATAGTGGTGTAAGAAATGTTGAATACATGGTAAGTGTGTAGCAGATTTTTTTTTCTTTAATGTAAAAAACTTGCCTTTTAAATTACTGTTTTCAGCATATCTGAACAATACTTTTAACATGTTTGTCATGTCATAGAGTTCCAGGGGATAATCAATACTGACATAATTTGATTCAAAATCAGCAGTTGTTGAACTCTTGATTGTAGGCTTGAGTTGTGCATGCCTTGGAGGTGACCTGGAGAAAGAGGGTAGGAGAAATGTAGTGTTTATTTTGTTGGTGAACAATTTCAGCAGCAAATGAGATTTAGATCAGATATTAGGGTGAAAAAACATAAACCTGACACTTTTGCTTTGTTTTAAAATACTTTGCTATGGAACAGGTTTTTTTCCTTTCATTCAGTTTTTTATGAAAATATCTGCATTAGAGCATAACATCCTCTTAGAATAATTATATTTTCTGTAAAAAGCATTTTCTGTAGCAGGTATGTAGTTTTGGTAGTGTGAGAATGTTTTAAATAATGTTGGTCCCAGAAATAGCTTAACTGGCTTATGTGTGTGTGGAAAATCACACTGTGAAAAGCCAGTGTCCACAAAGGAGAGACAGAGGAGTCCTGCAAGAATCAACTTTATTCAAATAAAGTGAGTGAGTCCACTAGGCAATAACCCTGTGGGGTCTCTGTTAAGATTTTGGAGGACACAGCCTCCTTTTGTCTGAAACTTCCCATGTTGCCCTCCTCCTTTCCCTGAGGAACTAGGAAGGTGAAGCCTTCCCAAACTGCCTAGCAGATATTCCCCCTTGAACGTGTATCCTCCCCACATCGTGCATTGTGTGACCATTAAAATGAGCTTTCAGCCCACCTTGGGCAGAGTTTAATGTTCATAAGTCTAGTAAACCTGCACACTTTTCCCCTAGAGTTCAGAAATTCAGTGTGCTTGGCTTGGTGGTCATAAAAACTGTCACAGCTGCTCTTCCAGGGCCCGTTTGGTCCTTTCAGATCAAATAATTTCTGAAGATATTAACACCCATTTCTGCTGTCATGTGGAACTAACTCCTTGCCACCTTAGGTGGGGTGAAATAAGGTTTAGAGCTCCATGGTACTTGGTTGTCCACGTTTTGCAGCCTCAATTAATTTTCATTGTACAGTATCTGATGCATATATGTACAGTCTAATGTTAATGAAAAGCATTAACTTCAGTTTTTGGAGATTGTAAATTAATTTGGACAAAATGGTTCTGTCTACTTTTTCTTTGTTGATATAGAAGTCAGTTGTATCATTACATAGTATTTGAAGTTATTGAACATGATATTTTTAGTGTTCATTGGTATGCATATACTGAACGGAACTATATATATATATAAAATCTCCTTGTGCATTAAAAATAGCATTAAAAAAGAAAATAATAATATTTTTCTGTTCCTAGAATTACCATGCAGTATATTGCTGCATGCAACAGGGAATTTTTTTTCTGGGAACATTTTTGTTTCTCTGTCCACTTGGACAATTATCTTAAAATTAAAGCGCTTCAATATCTCCCTAGATTCCTGTTTTTTAAGGTGCATTGTGGTAAATTCAAACCATTTTGATGAAGTAATGAAGTGGAATTAAAGAAAAACCTCAACAATATACAAATCCTAGTACCTTTTGGCCATAATCCAAAGAATGTGACAATAGCTGTTAGAAAGGCCTGAATGAAATGTTAGTAACTTTATTTCGGTAAATATTATGGATTTCAAAGCAACAGAACCTTTTTTTCTGTCTTCTGCCAAATAGACCAGATGCATTTTAGGATAAAAAATATTTTCTCATCCACTGAACTTGTAATTGGTATTCAGAAAACTAGCTGTAATGTCATGAGGCGTATCATTTATTGTCATTAATTACTACTGCTAGCTGCGAAGAAGGAGGCAGCAAATCAGAACAGTTCTAGGCTGATAAGTTTCGTTTTTTAAGCACTAACTTTTTCAAATGGTATTTTTTCCTGCTAGTAAGATTTTGTGTATGTGTGTGAATTTAGGCATTTCACTAGCTGTGTTCTTATTGATAGTCTGGTGGAGTCAGACCTGGTATATTTGCTCCCTGAGGTTTCCCTTTGTTCTGTGTGCATACCAGTCTTAACATTTGTAATTCTGCGTGGAGACTGGTTATGGCGTGAGCTGTGATTTTGGGAAGATTGCCTTCTTAAAGCAGTGTTTGCCACTATCTCCTACCAGATTTTGGGTACTGTAAGTCCTGCCTGTTGGCTGGAATAGGATTGGAAGTCTGTTTGGTGGTAGTGTAAGTTCTGTTTCATGTTGTTGTTTAGTAGAATCCCTGTGTTTAGATGATAGGAAGAAAATAAGTTGAAGTTTGGATGTATTTTCCTTTCCTCTTAGGAAGTTTATAGGTTTCATTTGTCCTTCTGATTAATTTTCTCTCTGTGTTTATTGAAACTATAGGTTCAGTGAGGTTGGTTTTAACAAAGGCCAGCACTGAACATTAATTCTCAATTTTGAGCTTTGCAGAAGGAAAATAAAATACTGAGGAACTGAGAAAAGATTGCCTTTTCTCACAGTGGACTTCAAAATATGTGCCCAAGCAATAGTCTGTGTACTTTGTTCAAGAAACACTGACAACAGTAACTATTTTTAAAATGTCCCTATTCATACCTTTGCAGTGACTAGTTGTGAAAGATATGAAAATAAAAAGAATAAAGCACATCAACTATTTCTTGGGAGTAAAAAAATCACTGCTAGAAAAAGATTCCTATAGAATTTGTTGTCACTGGTCCCCACTTCAATTCAGCTTGTTCTACTTAGTGTATATTAAATAGTTGAGTGTCTTAAAATAGTAAGCTGTAGAAAATTCAAGGTATTTGAACAAGAGGTCAGATATATTTTATTGCAGTTAGAGTGGATATTTGAAGAATAAAGCAGAGTGGAAAACAAGTTGTGTTGTGACAGTGAACAATTTTTGTTGTGAATAACAAGGAAATTCAGACAGCAAGTTTAGAGAACATGACTCATCATAGAAACACCAGAAGAATGAAGTAGCAAAAAGCATCTTGCAATGTGTTGATTATTTTGTTTATATTACTTTTCTGTTCTTTTCTGTTCTGAAAAAAAAAGGATTTTTTTTCCACAAGGAGATGGAATAGATACAAATAAAATAAGAATAAATACTTTGATACAGACCAACAGTGCCTGGCAATGCAGTAATAAATATTTATTGTTAGCCTTAACAAACATCCTAGTACTTTGACCTTCTTTGCATTTTCAAGCAAACACTAGCTCTCATTTCAAGTATGAAAAATCTATTGTGAGAAATGTTGGCTTGTCATCCCACTGAGAAAGATCAGTAAAAACAGAGAGAAGCACTGTGATCTAGCTTTGATTGACTTGTAATACACTTGTTGGTGGCTTTAATATTACAGAAATATTACAGAACCTATTTCTCTCATCATGTAACCATTCGTTTTTGTGAACTTGTTATTGTTAGACTATTCAGTATATATAATAATACTCCAAGAAAAATACTGTTACTTTGACATTTGCATGGATGTCAATTGAATGAAAAAATCTCCATTTTTTTTTTCTTTTCTCAGGCAGCAGTTTCCAGGTGTCTCCTTTCCTTCTAGGCAACATAGCTTGGATGCTGGGTAGCTGTTCTTCACTTTTTCTTTGTAGTCTGTTTTAAATAAATCAGTATTCTGTTTTTTTTTTCTTTTTTCCCCAAGCCTGTAAAAGTGGAAAGAGTACCATTTTCAAAACAAATATGTTATGCAAGTTTCTTGAAAATATTCTAATTTCATAACTGATAAAACTGAAAATATAGTAATTTCATAATTGTCATTCTTTGTAACTGTTTTTTTTTTTTCTTCTGGAAGATGAAACATGAATGGTGAGGTACTGGGGCTGTGTTCTTGGCTGTTGCAGCAGGGTTTGTGGATATATTTTCTTTCTCCCACAGGAAAGTTCTGTGATTCTGGTTTATAATTTGTGAAGCCAAATTTTGGGTGGAAAGTCCTCCATTAGGCATGTATCGCTGTTAAAATATTATATATAGTATTGATATGGTACTGGCAAAGTGTGTGATTTTTGCTTAAGTTAATTTTTTTCTGCTCATATTTTAAAGTTGGCATTCATATTGTTTTCTATCCTTCTGCTCATGTTTTAAAGTTTTCATTCATATTGTTTTCTATTCTGAAAACAGCATTACTTGTTTTTTTGCACCTCAGGAAGTATGTCTTTCCCATTAGGTAAAAGAGGTAACTGATTAGGTAGGATTCTTTTTCCTTTTTTCGGCTACTAAGTAAGCTTTGAGTAACGTTTTCCTCTGAAAACTACATCTGGACTGATTTTGATACATAAGACTGCAAATGGCAAAATTTACTGAGTTTTACATTATATATATATATATATATATGTATATAAAATATGTATTATAGAGATCATGCACCATAATTTACGTAATTTTAGTTTCTTTCCATGCATGACATGATAGCTGTCTTCATTGCCTTCTAGGTTTGATGATTCTTAGGAGCATTTAATTTGGGAGGAGTACTGCAAAACTACTGCTTCTACTCACTATATTTGAATGGCTGCCATTCAATGAAATGTTTCTTTAGGCAAGAAGGGGACAAGTGCCAACAACAGGATAACGAGTATCAGAGGGGAATAATTGTGCAGTTGTCTCTTCTGTGGTTGTGTATTAAATCATTGAAGAAAGTGCAAAACGGGACTGGAGGAAGCAGCGGCATTTTCCTGGGAAGGTTGTTTTGAGGCTGATTTTTATTTATTTTATTTTTAATCAGAGAAATTGCAGGTAAGATAGTTTAGGTGACTGCACTTGCTGAAGGCACGCAAGATGGTTGTTGTCAATATAGATTTAATTTTTTTTTTTAATAGAAAAAGTGAATAAACAGGACTGGAGATTGAATAAATAATTATGCAGTGCAAGGTCACTTTTTGGGAAGTAACAGTTTTTCTGTTTTTAGAACAAATTAATTTTATGCGTTGGAAAGAGCCATGGCAAATGTCTTATGTGTGCTAGTTTATCATAATGTATTAGTGATATTTTGGTATTGTGTAACTGTGAACAAGGTGAGACAGTTTGTCTGCACAAAAGGTAAATGGCAGGAGTTTGTCACGTGGTCAGCAATGGAAAAGAGAAGGACTGCTCATGAAGTACTGATAGCCAGGATAGAAGATTGTTTGGCATGAGACTTCATATCCTATATTCTGACTCAGTATGTCTTAGATATTTTGTTCAATTTTTTGGAGATGTTGTCCAATATATTGAAGTCCTCTTTCAGACAATGTCAGGGTTGTGAGAGGAAGAAAAAACATTTTTTGAAAGAGCACCTGATGGAGTGCTTGAAATAATTAAGGTTAGTAGAGGAAAATAAAGTTGTACGTATAAATGATCAAATTACTTTAAAAAGGGTATAAAGTTCTTGCCTTTAAGAAAGAAAGAGGAGAGTGGAAAATACTGTAGTAGTGAGTTTTTTTAAAGTAAGTGTTATGCTGTTTCAATTTATGTGTCATGTTTGGATTTCAATTTTGTGTAAGTTCTGCAATCTCATTTTGTTACACAGCAAAGGAAATATTCTCAAGGGCTGTTAAGTGTTGTGGACTAAACTTTATTACATGTGGAACATAATCATTAGAGGAATTACAGTTCAGTCATAGTAAAATGAAATGCTTAAAAGGTACTTACTATGAGAGCTTTTCAGTAAAAGATCTTGTATACTAAAAGGGTGAATTCAAACTCTTTGTATCTCTCTACCTATACTAGAGCTAGTTGTAAAATGAAAGCCGTGAAATTTTTGTTTGTTGCTATCTGTATGTCAGGAAAGACCCAAATTGTTTCTAAAATGTACAGTCACAAACTGATTATAAAATTCCCAAGGGGACTCTGATGGGACTATCATTACTTAACAATGGAATTGTGAGTCACTGCAGGAGAAATTAATGTAATAATATTTTCCAGTATTTATAGGACCAAGAGGATAAAATATCATTTAATTTTATTCGATTAAAAACTAGTAGGCAAAAGAGAGGAAGAAAAAAATGATGCATCTTTTATTTCAGGCATGAAAGATGGATGGTATATATAAGAAACGTATTATGAAGCAGGTTATTACAGTGATTAATTTCAAATCTGATAAATGCTCCGAAGTGGTCATGTTAATATCATAATCATTGTATTTGATAACTTAAGGTGATAGGTTTTTTTTGGTTTTTTTTAGGTTCTAGATGCAAAGTGTAGCTTTTGAGTGGAACAACTAGATTATTGAATGTGAATTGAATCAGAGCTGTATCCTCCTGTATTTAGTGCTCTCAGGTTAAAGATCAGGTCTTAAAAGTTTGGGTGGTTTGTGCTGTTTCTTTCAGAAAGGGCAGTGGAATTCAGTAAGCATGTCTGCATTGTTAGTATTTATTTTTGGTTTATTTTCAAGATCTTCTGTATGGTTCATTAAAAAGCAGCATGTGTAAAGGGCTTGTCAAGCTTAAAGTTTATCAAATTTAAAATGAATGAAAGCAGAAGCAGATATCTGTGAGGAAAGGTAAGACTGTTAAACAAAATATAAGTATTCTTGAATGAGCTATAAGATCTTAAAAAAATTAATCTCAAAATAAAAACTGCAGTGTTACGTATTGCTTAAAAAAGCAAAATTGTCTGGAGGTTTGGCTAAAAAGGTACCTAAGTAATTTTTTCATATTCTGGTGTTCAAACGTGATGAAATAAAGGACTTTCTCAGGAGTATAGAAATGTTGGTGAAAGAAGGATTGAATCTGTTCAATACTTTCTAGAGATGACCAAAGAAGAGTTAGAAGTTTAGAGGATAAACAGACATGCAAGAAATAAACAAGTAGTTAAGCATATTAGTGGGAAAAGACTGTTTTCTGGAAACTCATGTACCTAGTGAGTTTAAGTGGAATAAAATTATTATTCCAAAGTATTTTATTTTAAAATAGAAGTAGCTCTTCTGACACCTCCTCTACCTTCTGTGACTCTTCCTGCCAACACTGTAGGTCTGTTTCAGGAAAGAAAATCGTGATGTTTTTGAAAATTTTTATCCTAGTTTTCTAACTATGATAAAGAATAAGAGCGTTTGTTTTTTTAAGTGAAGCAAAACAACCAAACCCAACCATGAAGACGTGACTCATGCTGATTAAACTTTTTTTTTCCAAGAGGAATTATGATGTAATTTAGATTGGTTTTGATTGTAATGTGTTGCTGCAGAATAAGTGCAATCCTAAATGGCACTTGGGAATCCTGTGATTAAGTTTTTTGAGTGCATTTCTGAGTGGGTTAATATTATGCAAAAAAAAAAAAAAGGGGGTTTTAATTTTCTGTTGCTCCTCCACATATTTCTAAAGGGATTTTTATGGATTTCCCTACAGAACTAGAATATAAAAGTTAGAGGTCTGTTTATTGCTTATGTACATTGTTTCTGGTAAGGATTAAGTGGAAATAACTTGAGTGGAAATCAAAGCATAACCAGATAAATTTCCAGATATACCCTAGAAATTTTAAAAGTAATTTAAGAGGATTTGTATATTTTCTAGAATTCATGATCATCTTTGCAATTTTCTAAGCTAAATACAGAGTTAAAAATTACATTTTTGTATTAATAATTTTCATTGAAGGGAGATAATAAAAAAGTAGCTAATTTAATATCCCACTCAATGGCCAGTTTTGGAGTTTTACGAGTGTAGTAGAAGTAACAGTACAACACAAAGAGAACCCAAACTGATTGGAATCTTTGTCATAAGAGAGCTTCTCGGAATCTTAGTGGTATGTGAGAACTTATAGAAAATATGCTTGGAATTTTTAGCATATGCAAGTATATTTAAAATCTAGTTAAATTCTTATATTCATTTGTGTTAAAGAAACAACCACATTTTTTAACTGTTTCAGTTTTGTGTTCATAAATTGGTTTCTATGAGTATACTTTTGTTTTTGTTATGGCAGAAGATAAATCAGAATTCTTAAATAGATTGTGGGAGCATTTATGTAGCATGGGTGGTATGTCCTCTGTAACATAGTTTTGTTTTATAGATACTGCTTACAATTCTGGATCAGGGCTTTATTTTTTCATATGAGTGATGCAATTTAATATTGGGGGATCACCCAAATAAATTTTGTTTCCTTCATTAATTTTGTAAAATATTGTAGGAAACTTTTGCTTCTAGAGCATAAGCTTAAGAAACATGATAATACAGCACAAAGAAACTGTGTTGAATAATGCAGCCACAGTAAATAATTTAGCCACAGCAGAGTTATATTATTAGTCTCATAAGTTTGTTTTTGTTTTTGTTTTTTTGTTTGTTTGTTTTTGTTTTTGGGGG
>VWZS01004859.1:14841-53598 GCA_013397075.1 Rhabdornis inornatus
TTGTTTTTGTTTTTTTTTTTTTGTTTTATTTTAATGTATAAGTCTTTATGTTTTCTAAGAAGTGTTTCTGGAAAAACGTTTGAGTCTTTGAATTTCTCTTCTTATCCAATGAAATTTGTGGTTGAATCATAGTTCTTTCAAGAGTTAAATTGGAAAATTTCACTTAAAAGTGCTTACCCTTGGGGTTTATAATTTGTGAGAATAAGTTTAGCTCACATTAATTTCTATTTAATATGATTGTAGCTGATAAGTAGTCTTCAAAACCTGTTTCCCATAAAAAATAATCTGAGAAGTGGAAGAAAAAACCCATGCAGATATTAATATTGAAGTATATGAAGAATTTGTTCTTCAAGTTTAGCTCGAGTTTCCCCCAGCCAACAGAGGTCAGTTCGATCAACTGAGAGAAAAGACTTATGGGAATACTAAGGTGCAGAGAGTAAGTCACATTTGTACTTTGGTTTAGATACATTGTCATAAAAGCAATAAAAATCCTTTTCTTTCTGTGCTCCAGTATGCTTTCCCTAGACTGTAGAATTATAGATTGTTACTTAGTAATTTGAAGAGAAAATATTTCCTGAGTGGAATTGCAGTCATACAACCACTGCATTGCTAAGTGAAGAGCCAGTTCTTTCTGTCAACAAAAATAGTTCCTGACTTTTAATCAGTCAAGTACCAGTGTTGTTAGGCCTAAGGAGGAAGGGCATAGGGCAGCTTCTAGAAACACTACTGCTCTTTTATAGGTAAAAGAAGACTTAACACAGCATTAAGTTGTACTAATTTTCTCCCCTTAGTGGGCTTATATAGCCCAACTTACCCTGGTTCAAGGTGGCTGACTGTGTCCCAAGTCACTGTTTCTTTGGAAGAGCAAAGCCTCTGGGTCAGCCTGTTGGTCAAACAGACGCTGACTATAGAAGCATCTCTAGAATGAACCTACAGAACCTGCAGAGCTGTCAGGAGAGCAGTGTTCAGCTTTCCAGAGTCTCATTCAGCTGCCTTTCTTCTTCCTTCCTTTCTCAAGCTGGGACCAATTGGAACCTGCTCACCAGTTCTTTAGTCTCCTGCCTTTGCAGGCAAACTGTTTGCTCCAGACATTCTCCTCCATGATGTGGCTGGGAGTCAGCAGCCTTTTCCAGTCACTTTATCTCAATATGAAGTTTGATGTCACGATCACACTTCCCAAGTATGAGATAGAAGGTGGTTTATTTGTTTTGGTATTGTTTTGTTTGGTGTTTTTATTTGTTTGTTTGTGGGTGTTTGTTTTTGTTTGGTTTTGCTGGTTTGTTTGTTTGGATTTTTTTTTTTGGTAAAAGAATATTGTGACCTAATCGCAATTCTGCACAAAATACAAAAATATTTCCAAAAAGGCAAAGATATATTTTCCTCTGGTACATGAGAGAGATTATCAAAATAAGTTTTAAATCAACCATCAGTTTATCAGTGCTCTAAGGTGAAAGGTGTTTGTGTTTTCACTCCAAGCTCTTCCTCGATATGACGTTTGGAGGCGGCGGTCACACAAGAGCTCTCTTAGAGACAGCCAGCGACATCACGGTGTACGCCCTGGACAGGGATCCCACAGCTTACCACATAGCTCAGCAGCTCTCACAAACCTACCCGTAAGTTGGCTCCTCCTGTCTTACCTATGCTTAAGGTTGGGTATTTTATATGTAATTTAATATATTTTTATAGTTTTTAATAACTTATTGTAGAATAGCATTCTGTGCTGTATGTACCATGTTATATTCAATTTGTTTATTAATATAAACATATATTAATGTATATTAAATTCAATTTGTTTATGAAGCACGCAGCTTCTTAGGTTTTTGGAGTTAAATGTGTATTTTGTAGTTTTAATTTTAAGCATGCGTCAAGTAGTTAATTTTATATTTAAAAAGAGATTTTAAAAAGATTCATGTGTGTGGTTACTACACTAGAGAGAGAGAGAAAGAGATAGTAAGAACAGTAACATACATGGGTTTTTTTAGGGAAAAAAAGATTAACTTTATTGAACGGATAACTTGTATTTAAAGTATGTTATGGAGAGTTAAGACAGGCCAGTAGTTTATTGGATAATCGGGAAAAATATTTGTGAGATTGTAGTTTAGAATGTTTTACAGAAAAACACTAGGTGTTGATTTTTATTGTGAATTTTATTTTGTTTTGACTAGATTTTATTTTGTTTTGGTTAGATTATTATTTTGGGAGATTTTTTTTTAACTGAAATTAAACCATTTTATCAGGTTGGGAATGGAGCTGAAAAGCTCTGGCCTGAAAGTAACTTTCCAGGCTGTAATTTTTGTAGCTTTTTAACAGTGTGTTCAAACATGTGTTCTGCTTGCCTTGAGATGATTCTGATTGCAAAGTAGTACAAAAACATATCTTTGTGGTACGTATTTCACAATTATGGAATAATATGTTTTGAAATAATTAGGTAATTTAAATATGGATTATGAATATTTTAATTTAAAAAAACCTCAAAATAATTGTAATTCAGTATTAGGTTTGGTGAGTATTTTGCCACTGGCTTAAGAAACTACTGAACAATTTAATAAGCTATGATTTCTGTGTATAGCTCATGCTTCAATTTTCTTTTTAAATAAGAGTGCTGAATTTGCTAAATGAACAATTGCTATGTGCAAATTTTTTAGTTATGCAAAGTTCTTGTTCCTTTCTTTAATTCAAGAAAGAACCCAGTCAGAACATCAGTTCATTTGTGCAAAAGTGTGCAATATATAGAGTTGAATATGGGCTTTTCAGATAATCAAATTTTCAGATCTGACCAAGAAGAAAAATATGTAGATACAAAATTAATTAATGTGTACTAATCAAGACTTAAGAAATAAGTAAGGTAGTAAGGAGCGAATATACACTGTCAGGTTGAAAACATTATTTCAAAAGAGCTTTAATATGAAGAAAAATAAGTATTTCCAATAAGAAATCTGGAACAGTCAGATAAAAAAGCAGCTGGTTGTTCAGTCATGTTTTCCCACATGAAAAGAAGTTCTGAGGCAGCAGTAATACTTAATCAATGCAGAAGGCATTCTAAGTTTTCTAGCTTTTCGAGTTTTCTAAGACAAAAAGCTAAACTGTGCATTCTTTTCTTCAAGTGTGTTTGACAGAGACTCAGTGGGAGAAATGCAAGCATGAGTCAGGACAGCATAGCTAAGTTTCTAGCCATCCTATTCTGTAAAACTATTTACATGTATTTCTCTAAATTTTCAGTTCTTTTTGGGCTAAAGCGCCATGCAGTATGTACTTACAAATTTGTGGAATTCCTCTATCCACTGTTACTTCTCCAGAGAATTCTTTTTGACAGAATCCTGTGGAGAATATTGTCAAGGAAAGTCCATTTTCTTTTGAACTAAGCCTGCAAACATGTTCTTCCAAATGTCATGGGAGTTGTAAGGTCTTCTGTTCTCTGTGTCATAGAAACAAACCAGTCTTTTAGAAACATTCACACAATAATGAACAATCCTCTGACTCAATATACGTTTATCTGAAAGTATCCTATGCAAACCTGGATGTGAAAAGTTTATTTTTGAGATAGATAAAGAGATTTTACAAGTGTTGGGTGCTCTTCTGTCCATAACTGACGTTGATAATTTTCTGCGTGCTTAGAAAAGATGAACTTTGTATAGCAGTTGATGTAACTTATTATGGTTTAATAGACAAAGGAGGTCTCCTGCTTCTTATTTTTGATGGTGGTGTCTACCTTTATGGATGCAAGTTATCCTTAGAATGAAGTGGATTCTTAAAAATATAGTGTTGGTGAAAAGTCTTAATCATTGAAGGATGACTGCATGTCACCTGGATATGTGTTGTAGGTTACAGAGCCATATTCTTATTTGCTCTGGTGTTTTCCTTCATTTTCTGTCTTTCCTATTAGAAAGAACAGGTGAGTCCTTTTTCATAGGGTAAATATTATATTTTCTTATAGTATTTTGTGTTAAAATTTATGGCAAAAGAATATTCTTTATGTGCTAATTATTAATCTGCTTTCCCTGGAAGGTCAGTTGCATAAACCATTGTCAAATTAAAAGGAGAAAGGAGGTATAAGGATGTAGTTTATAATTAGGTAAAGCTAGTGTTTCCTTACAAATCAGTTGAATATAAGGGATTTACTTCTGAGATATGGAACTTTTATAAATGGATTTTTTTCAGTATTCATTAAAAGATAGTTGGTCTAACATTATGGGATTTTATTATCTATTTTCTGCACTGTGTTAGAAGTAAACCTTGTATCAGTTCAGTTCAAATCTGTGTGGGCATCAAAAGCTCAGGGAATGCATCCAGTTGACATCTATATCTGGTCAGTCTATTCTCAGATTAAATAGTTGCCTGGCTCACCAGGGAGCCACAGAAATAGTTGTGCTATCTTAAAAATGGCAATGGCAGCATGTAGTTGAATCTAAGAGAAATGTAGGGCTATCCCTTCTGTAAGAAGCAGAGCCTTAAGATGTATCTCACTGAAAAACTGCAACACAAAAGTATAAACATCTTCTACTTTTTTCTGTTCTCAGTTTTTTTTCACCTCTTCTGTTTAGCATTGCTGTTTAGGGAGAGGTTATTTGACTTGCTGAAGTGGTTCATTTGCTCTGGAGGTGACAGCACAAAGTTGGGGAGGAGGCTGTTGTGTAACCATAACCAGTAAAATCTGATTCCCACTGTCTGAAACTGTGAATGCAACGGGCAAACTGAAAGTCATACTTCAACTGAATTTTCTGTTGCCATTTTTTTCCTACTTAAACCAGAATAATGCATATGTTAATTGTTATTGCTTATCCTGGTTAGATGACAATAATCTTAGTAAAATTGTATAGTTTCGATTGTTGTTCACTGCGTGCCTTTGTTTGTTGATGTAATCTTTTTGGATTCCAATAAAATTTTTGATACTGTCTCTCACTGTATTATGGACAAAACGCCCATTCCACAACTGGATAAACACACCATCATGCAGTGGGTGAGCACCTGGCTCACAGGTTGGGCACAAGGAGCTGTGCTGAATGGGGTGACATCAGGCTGGTGAATGTCAATAGAGGGGTTCCACAGGGCACCATCTTTGGCCCCGTGGTCTTCAGCATCTTGGTAAAGGGCTCGGGTGCAGGACTTGACAAAATTGGAAGGAGCTGCTGATTCCCTGGAAGGCAGAGAGGCTCTGCAGAGAAATCTGGACAAATTAGAGGGCTGGGCAATCACCAGTCATATGAAGTTTAACAAGGGTAGTGTGAGGGACTAAAATGTTAGTGGTGAATGAGTCAAAACAGTCAGCCATTTGTGGAGGCAGTAGGTGCTTTGCTGATGATGTGCATGGTAACAGACCAGATGAAGAGAGCATGAGCACTAGAGGATGACCATGACAAGCCCACCTTTGTTTATCAAGAATCTGGGTTGTGAGTCTAATAAGGGAAGAGGGCAATAAGAAGCAGATTCTGCAAGGCTGAATAGTGCTTTTTTATCACAGCAATGTCCTCCCTTACGTGTCAACTAATGGACATAAAATTGCAACAATCGAGTCTTGTTGGTGGATCCAAAAAGTGGTGATATTTTTCTTTCTTTCCCTTATACATTTTTAAGTGTTATTTTTATGCTTNGGTATAGATATAGATATAAACACTGGTCCTGCAATGTCATCCACCCCAAAGGATCACAGAATTAACTAGGAAATTAGTCTTGGAAAAGGTCTTTTCCAACCTAGAATTAACTAGGTTGGAAAAGACCTTTGAGACCATCAGTTCCAACCAACATCACCTTATTGACTAAACCATGGCTCTGAGTGCCACATTCAGTATTTTTTTAAACACCTCCGGGGATGGTGACTCCAACACCTCCCTGGGAAACCCATTCCAGTGCCCAATCACTCGTTCAGTGAAGACTCTTTTCCTAATGTTCAGCCTAAGCTTGCCTTGGCACAGCTTAAGACTTTGTCCTCTCATTCTGTCAGTGGTTGCCTCGGAGAAGAGACCGACCCTCACCTGGCTACAACCTCCTTTCAGGTAGCTGTCGAGAGTGTTAAGGTCACCCCTGAGTCTCCTTTTCTCCAGGCTAAACAAACCCAGCTCCCTCAGCAGATTTTCACAGGGCTTGTGTTTAAAATGCCTCACCAGCCTTGTTGCCCTTCTCTAGATGTATTTGAGCATCTCAACGTCCTTCCTAAACTGAGGGGCCCAGAACTGTACACAGGACTCAAGATACGGCCTAACCAGTGCTGAGTACAGGGGAAGAATGACTTCCCTGGTCCTGCTGGTCACACCATTCCTGACACAGGCCAGGGTGCCATTGGCCTTGGCCACCAGGACACACTGCTGGCTCATGTTCAGTCTGCTGTCAATCATCACCCCCAGGTCCCTTTCTGCCTGGGCACTGTGTCCCCAGCCTGGAGTGCTGCAGAGGGTTATTGTGGCCAATGTGCAGGACTTGGAACTTGGACTTCTTAAACCTCAAGTTATTGGGCTTGGCCCACCTATCCAGCCTGTCCAGGTCCCTTTGCAGAGCCCTTCTACCTTCCAACAGATTGGCACTCATTCCCAGCTTGGTGTCATCTGCAAATGTACTGATGGAGGACTCAATCCCCTCATCCAGATCATCAATAAAGATATTAAACAGAACTGGCCCCAACACAGATCCCTGGGTGACAGCACTGGTGACTGATCCCCAGCTGGTTGTGGCACAATTCCACACCACCACTCTCTGGGCCTGGCCATCCAGCCAGTTCTGAACCCAGCAAAGGATGCTCCTGTCCAAGCCTTGGGCTGCCGGCTTTTCCAGGAGTTGCTGTGGGAGACAGTGTCAAAGGCCTTCTTGAAATCCAAATAGACAACATCCACAGCCCTTCCTGCATCCACTGGGAGGCCACCTGGTCGTAAAAGGAGATCAGGGTGGTCTGGCCCCTCCTAAATCCATGCTGTCTGGCTCTGATCCCTTGGCTGTCCTGTAGGTGCCATGTGATGGCACTCAAGATGATCTGTTCCATTATCTTGCCAGGCACCAAGGCTGACAGGCCTCTAATTTTCGATCCGCCTTCCAGCCCTTCTTGTGGATAGGCATCGCATCGGCCAACTCCCAGTTATCTGGGACCTCCCCAGTGAGCCAGGACTGATGATAAATGATGGGAGTGGCTTCACAAGCTCCTGTGCCAGGTCCCTCATCGCCCTAGGGTGGATCTCCTCTGGTCCCCTAGATTTGTGAGTGTCTATCGAGAAGAACCTGAATTACCCTCACCCTCAGGGTTGGGCTGTAACATTTTATTGGTGGATTCTGCACCTGAGACAGGGCAACCTTGGGATTATATACAGAGTGAGGAACGAGAGACTGGAGAGCAGCACTGCAGAAGGGGACCTAGGCACCCTGCTTGATGGCAAGTTGAAGACTTGTTGAAGATGGCAAGCTCAAGACCTGTGTACCGCCATGATCAAGAAATAAGCAAAGGGGGCAGGAGAGCTGCATGGATGAGCAGGGAGTAGTAAAATCTCAAATGAAAGAGGAATGTATGGGATGTGGAAAAGGGACAGGCCATATAGGAGGAGTATAGGAAGATTATTAGGGTATGCATAAATGAGACAAGGAAGGCCAAGGCCCACTTGGAATTGGTCTGGCAAGGGATATCAAGGACAGCAAGAAGTTCTTTTACAAGTACATCAGCAGGAAAATGAAAATTAGGGAAAATGGGAGGCTACTGCTGAATCAGATGGGTGTAACAAGACAGAGAAAAGGCAGAAGTACTGAATGTCTTTCGTGCCTTAGTTTTTACTGCTGAGAATGTCCCTCAGGAGTCCCAAACCTCAGAGATAAGAGAGGAAGGCTGGAGAAAGGAAAACTTCCCCTTGGTCGTAGGGGTTTGGGTTGGAGACAAGTTAGACTAAGTTAACACCCATAAATCCATGTGCCCTGATGGGATGCACCCATGGGTGCTGAGGGAGCTTGCAGATGTTGCTCTGCTACTCTCTGTCATCTTTGAACATGGAGAATGGGAACCATGCCCAATGACTGGAGGAAGGGCAATGTTAATCCCAGATTCAAAAAGGGTGAAAAGGAGAATTTGGGAACCTCTCTGGAAACATGATCATATCATTTCTGAGGCCATCACAAAGCATGCAGAAGACAAGTTCATCAGGATTAGTAAGTATGGATTCACCAAGGGGAAATCGTGCTTGACCAATCTGATAGCCTTTTATGATGGCATGATGGTGAGGTCAGTGACAGGAGAGCAGTGGCGTTGTCTGCCTCAACTTCATCAAGGCTTTTGACACACTCCCTGACATCCTGGTAGGTAAGCTCAGGAAATACAGGTTAGAGGAATGTACAGTGGGGCAGAGCAAGACCTGGCTGAAGGGCAGAGCTCAGAGGGCCGTGATCAGTGGAGTAGAATCCAGGCGGAGGCCTGTACTCAGCGGCGTTCCCCAGGGCTCAGTTCTGGGTCCAGTCAGCCTGTTTATCAATGGCCTGGAGAAAGGGATAGAATGCACCTTAAGCAAGTTTGCTGACAATACGATACTGGGAGGAGTGGCTGATACACCTGGAGGCTGTGCTCCATTCAGGGGGACCTTGACAGGCTGGAGAGTTGGGCAGAGAGAAGCCTAATGAAGCAAGTGTAGGGGTCTGGAGCATCTGTTATGAGGAAAGACTCTGCGAGCTGGGTCTGTTAGGTCTAGGGAAGACTGAGAGGTGATCTCATCAATGCATATAAATATTGTTATAAATGAGAAACAAAAGTCTTGATATTCAGCAAAATTTAGATTGCTTTATCTGATATAGACAGAGCAAGCAGCACACTGGGGAACATGAGGGGTCACCGCCCACAGCACGCTCCACTGAACCTTGCTTTGCAGCCTCTTCTTATACTATGGTTTCTCGCCGTAATCAATAATTTTTGTTTTTTTGCTGTCATCATTTTGCCAGGCAAGCAGTGGTGGTCGAATAAACATCCTTACACAAATTCACAAAATCTCCGGCAATAGTCAGTCTCACAGATAACCATCTGGTCTTTGTAGATAACCACCAGCAAAGTTCTGGGAGTCTGCTCCTTGAGATAGGCAGCATTGATCAGACAAAGGCAGGAAGGGCTATTGGGAAGTTTGATTTTGCAAGCTGGTAGCCGATACAACTGAGTTGGAAAACATAACATAATATAACATAATATAACACAATATAACGTAATATAACGTAATATAACGTAATATAACGTAATACAATATAACATAATATAACACAATATAACATAATATAACAAGGTGATTTTAAACAGAATGATTTTATCATATAATTTCCTTTATCTAGTGTCCATGCTTCACTTCAGAGCTTAGTATTCTGGTTTATACAAACCCCAATACTTTTGTGATTAACACGAATTTTTATCAATTATCACAATATGCAGGTGTGAAGAGAGTGGTGCCAGATCTTTCAGTGGTGCCCAGTGACCAGACAAGGAGCAATGGCCATAAACTAAAGCACAGAAAGTTCCACCTCAACATGAGGAAGAACTTTATGTTAAGAGTGGCAGAGCACTGCAACAGGCTGCCCAGGGAAGTTATGAAGTCTCCCCCTGGAGACGTCCAAAATACGCATGCACGAGTTCCTGTGACACCTGCTTCAGGTGACCGTGTCTTGGCAGGGCAGTTGGACTGGATGATCTCCAGAGGTCCCTCCAACCCTAACAATTCTGAGATTCTGTGAAATATGCCCAAAGATATTGTTGCAAGAGGAGATAAATATGGCTAAATTAAGGGATTTTTCTATATTCAGAACTTACAAATTAAATCTCCAGAGGTCCATCCAACCCTAACAATTACGTGATTCTGTGAAATATGCCCAAAGATATTGTTGCAAGAGGAGATAAATATGGCTAAATTAAGGGATTTTTCAATATTCAGAACTTATAAATGAAATCCTCCATGTATTTAACTGAAAGATAGCTGGAGTAATAAGTCACTGAAGGAGAAAACAGAGGAAAATACGTTTGATGTTTGTATTTTATGTGTCTCTATTTTTTGGTAGCAATTTTGTCAGAACTTAAATCTGAACAGGGTAGAGTTCCAGCTGCAGCTCTCACATTCATTTAGTGTCTCTGTTTATTATTTTTATTTTTAAAAATATGTAGTGCTGCTTTAATAAGGAGAAAATGGGTCAGGGTCTGTTAGATATTCAGTGTGTGGGTGGGAATCCTTTGACGTGCTTTCTGGGGAAGCCACTAACTTGGGAATTGCTGCTGAGAATCCAGAAGAACAAGATGAAATTCAGTCAGTAGCAATATATATTACAAGTAAACCCTTTCACGCCCACAGAAAGGAAGAGGCTAGAGAGGTGGTTGAAATCTGGCAATTAACTAATATCATGGAAAATTTTAAAGTATGAGAAACTCATGCAAAGCCAATGTACAGGCAAAAAGATGTGCTTTGTAATTCTCTGAGCAGAGTAAGAAATTGTGCCCCAGAAGTATGGATAAATAGTACAGAATTCCTCATACAATTTAAATACCATTTTAATATACTTTTAAAGTGATTTTGAGGTGTGAGAGTGCTTGTGGATTTTGCTTTCAGAATTACACAGAGTTTGCAGAGAAATGTGATAGATCAGCTGTGCGTTGTATACTGTGGGGAAAACATTTTTTTCCCAGTTCTAGAAAAAACAGAGCTTTTTTTTCAATGTCGATAAGATTATTTAATGTGCTTATGAATTGTAGCTGTGTGTTATATATTGGTGCTTGTCTTGCTATATATTATTTTTATTTAACTTTTAACTGTAGTGCATAAGAAATACAATTAACATTTAGTCATGGCATATTCATTATAATGGTGCCTTGACTGCATATAAGTATACTTAATTAGTTACCTTTAGGGTTATTTCTTTCTAAAGAATTCTCCATGTATGTCAACATCTGTCTGTCTCTCAAATGCACGCAACAAAGATAAGTGTTCCCTTAAATATGAAGTGGAAAAATTCAACTGAGAGTAGTAAAAAGACCCTCAAATGCCATTAATATTAAAATATTACTTTACTGACATTTATTTTGTTTCCCAAAAGATTTGAGTAGGAAAGCCAAACATATTTCTGTATCAAAACATAAAATTCAAAATTGCCCTGACACAGAAAACACATAGAAGACAACTTGTTCTGTTCACTTTTTACATTGTTGGGTATCTTGTCCCTTTAGTGCTTTCTTAGAATCTTGTCAAGGGAAAGGCTATGCATGTCGTTTATCTGGACTTCAGTAAAACCTTTGACACTGTTCCCACAGAATTCTCCTGGAGAAGTTTGCTGCTTATGGCTTGCACAGGCATACTCTTGTCTGGGTAAAAACTGGCTGGATGGCCGGGTCAAGAGAGTGGTGGTGACTGCGGTTAGATTAGCAGGTGCCTGGTTATGAGTGGTGTTCCCCAGGGCTCAGTATTTGGGCCTTTGAATATCTTTAGAGATGATCTGGACAAGGGGGTTGAGGGCACTCTCAGTCAATTAGCAGACAACACCAAATTGGGTGGCAGTGTTGAACTGCTGGAGGGTAGGAAGGTTCTACAGAGGGATTTGGACAGAGTGGATTGCTGGGCCAAGGGCAGCTGTATGAAGGTCAACAGAATGAATTAACTTGGGTCACAACCAGTCTCTGCAGTGCTACAGGCTGGGGCACTTCCGTGCAGAAAAGGACCTGAGGGTGCTGGTCAACAGCAGCTGAACATGAACCAGCTGTGCCCAGATGGCCAAGGAGGCCAATGGCATCCTGGCTCCTATCAGAAATAGTGTGTCCAGCAGGACCAGGAAGTGATTGCCCCCCTGTATTTGGTGCTAATAAAGCTGCACCTCAGGTCAGTTTTGGGATCTTCACTACAAGAGAGACATTGAGGTGATGAATCATGTCCAGAGAAGGGAATGGAGCTGAGGAATGATCTAGAGAGAAAGTCCTGTGAGGAGTTGGGAGTGTTCAGCCTAGAGAAAAGGAGACTCAGAGAGGACCTTCTTGCTTTCTACAACTGTCTGAAAGGAGGTTCTAGGCAGGTGAGTGCCAGTCTGTTTTCCCAGGTAATAACCATAGAACAAGTGGAAACAGCCTCAAGTTGTATCAGGAGAGGTTTAGATTGGATATTAGGAAAAATTTTGTCATGGACAGGGCTGTCAAGCAGTGGAATGGGCTGCCCAAGGAGGTGGTGGACTCATCATGCCTGGAGGGATTTAAAGGCTGTATAGATGTTGCACATAGAGACATGGTGGTGGACTTTACAGTGCTGAGCTAATGGTTGGACTCCATCTTAGAAGCTTTTTCCAACCCAAGTGATTCTGTGATTTGAGTATCAGGCTTCTCTTACATAGCATAATTACAGAAATTTCACCACAACATTACAGTTTGAAACTGTAATTAAATAATTTGTATGTGCACTTCTTAATTTTCTTTTAGTTGCAGATGTAATGGATTGTGATTCGTTGTGTGGGCTGCAAAATCTTTGCCTGTAGACCATTGTCTAGTAAATTCAAGTTCAGAAAGTGTTTCTATCACTTTGTGTTGGGATGACTACAGACCATTTCCTATATTAGTTGAGCTTACATTTCATATACTGGTTACATAATAGACAAGTCCTCATTTGCACTTACAAGAACTTCAAGGGTACAGTTGCCTGTCTCAAAGCCACAGAAGGGACGTGCCATAAGGAACGCCACCACAGCAGGAATTTGAGATAAGCACAGAAGGGAGGAGTTTGTGACAGGAAGGTGCTAATTCCAGGCCTGGTGGAGGTGAGATCTGGTTGGCACATTCCGGTTAATGCATCCAGACAAAAATTCCCACTGTGGCAAACTGNATAGCTTTATACTTTTACATTGTTTTATTACAATAGATAATAATAACAGAAATGGCTACATACGTCCTTTCCATTGCAACCAAATTCTTCTAAAATAAACCCTGCCTATATCTATATCATCTGTCTATATCTATATATCTGTATCTATATCTAAACAGCATTCAATGTCATTTCCCTCTCATCCACCCCAGAGTATCTTTTAACGAGAACTTTCATTACCCCATCTCAGTGGTGGNCTGTTTCATGGGCTTCCCCCACTGTGACAGATCAAGACAGGGCCATCATTTCAACCAACACATATTTAAATTGCAACAATCAAGTCTTGTAGTTTGATCCATGGTGATTCCTTTTTGATCCATGGTGATTCCTTCCTTCCTTCCTTCCTTCCTTCCTTCCTTCCTTCCAATTATAGCTTTATACTTTTACATTGTTTTATTACAATAGATAATAATAACAGAAATGGCTACATACGTCCTTTCCATTGCAACCAAATTCTTCTAAAATAAACCCTGCCTATATCTATATCATCTGTCTATATCTATATATCTGTATCTATATCTAAACAGCATTCAATGTCATTTCCCTCTCATCCACCCCAGAGTATCTTTTAACGAGAACTTTCATTACCCCATCTCAGTGGTGGGTTGTAACAGTGCTGTTTACATCTAGAAGTGGTTAAGTGTCTTTCAAGACACTGTTCTGGAATACTGCCTTTATATACACAATAGTGTTACTTTCAAGGCATGTAGTTATGCTGACATTCCCAGTATAGCTTTTCTATAGCAGTAGATACATTTGGACAAGGATTAAATACTGATCAGTTCTTCAATATTCATTGTATTTACAATATTCTATGAATCTTTTTAATGATAAATATTTTATTTTGAAAAAAATTATCTGATAGTTATATTATTAAGTTTTTTACAATTTCATGTCATAAAACTGGGGTTTTGTTTTCATACATAACATCCCATAGGCCAGTGCTAGATTTAATATAACTGACTGTCAAATGAGTCAGGACATTCCTTTTGCAAGTTACTGGTTTAGGAAAACAAAGTGATGTAATTTTGATCTGAGTGCTCTTGAGTAAGTTCCTTAATCATATTACTTTAGTAGGAAAATCTTAGAAGGGATATGTTTTACATTAAGTGAAGTTTAGAGTTTTGTGGATAAGTGATGCTTCTCAGTTTTGAATTTAGTTTTGGTTTAGGCAGTTTCTCTTACAATATATCCTGGTTCCAGCCAGGATGGTTAACTTTTGCGGTAGCCAGGAGGGGCGTGGCCAGAACCTGGATGTTATTCTTCTGTGCCACCCCACATCATGGGCAGGGGAGGGAAGGGGTCTCCTCCAGCTGTGCTGGGTGTGGATGGGTGGTCGGGATAGTGCCGAGTTCCACGTGATGAGCACTTGTGTGTGAATTGTTCACCTCTCCTGTATGCTCTGTTACTAGTTTTGCTGCCATTACTGTTCATTTTCTTATTTCATTTGCTGTTTCCAGTACATTGTCCTTATCTCAACCTGTGATCTTTATCTTTTGTGCCTCCAGTTCTCCTGTCCATCCCACTGCTGGGGGAGGGGGTGGCAGAAGGGGAAGTGAGTAAGCAGTGCATGGTTTGGAACACTAAACCGGGGAGTATCATTCCCAAACTGTGACACAACGTCAAAAACATACCCATAGGAAGAGACCTTAGGATGCCATCTAGTCCAGCCTCATGCATCAGACATACCAGGCAGTCAGTAGGATCCATCTGCTCGTGTACCTGAACTACCTTAGACAACTTTGGACATCCTTAGACAATAGAAGTATAGGTTAAGCAGCTTAATTCCTTTTGGGCTGCAGAAACTACACCTTTTAGACCACAGATATGGATCAAGAAACAGAAACACTCAGTAGGATGCTGGTTTTCTTCCCTCACAGTTTTCATCAGTGTTTCTAGGAATACTCTAAAGTGCTAACTCCTTACAGAATGAGAGGACCATCAATTAAGTTGATAGAAAGGGGTAAGAAGCTTCTGAAATCATTTCAAAC
The DNA here is from genome assembly GCA_013397075.1 of Rhabdornis inornatus. Taxonomy (NCBI): domain Eukaryota; kingdom Metazoa; phylum Chordata; class Aves; order Passeriformes; family Rhabdornithidae; genus Rhabdornis; species Rhabdornis inornatus. The sequence goes on from VWZS01004859.1 coordinate 29,648, forward strand.
AAATGCAAACCCCTCTGTGTATCGCTTAAGGAGATGGAGCTGAATGTGGGTGATTTGAATTCCTTTTTAATACAAATGTCCAGATCCTTAATTTATTTTTAAGGACCTGTTAGCTCAACTTAATGGAATGCAATACCAAGTGTTACTTTAATCAGTAGCAGTTTCAGACATGTTCATTATATTCTTATTATTTTTAAAATTAATCTATATCAGTGTGGTATAAAAGTATTCAGAATATCTTTACTGTTACAGCTTTTAAGCAAAGAGTATTTCTAAGAACAGTTCTTTGAAGCTTAATTTGGGTTGTAGATTTTTTTCTAAAAGGAAAAAAATGTTTTCAATACCCATCAAATAAATAATTATTATACTAAAATAATCTTTGAACTTTTTTGATCTGTAAAGGAGACATCAGCTTTTTGTTTCAGCCAATTTTTCTTCTTCATGGTTTTGATGAGAAAGTTTCTTACAGGTTTTTGTTTAGATGACTTAAGGACTTTTATATTGCTTTTGTAACCATCTCATTACTAAAATGCATGTAAATTATTGTAGAACTTAAATTCTAATTATTAACATTTTATAATGTATGTTTCAAAAATATTTAGATATATCTTTTATAAACAGTTGAAGCATTTTTTCTGCAGATGAACACTTGAGTTCTGGGTATATTTTCATTATTGTAACAAGTGTTTACGGTTTGATTTTTATAAAAATAATAATTTTTTCATAAAGGATACTGGTACAATACTGCTTTCATATTTTCTAAAATTTAATTTTTCACAATAGCAAAACTGCTTCTGATGAGAAGGAGGAGGGGAAGATAATAATTTCTAATGAGAAGGTTTTTGTACCTAGTAGGTGGTTGCCTACAGATCTTTTTATCTTGATAAGAAGATAGTATTTTCTTATTCCTTAGCAAGTTTGTACCAGGCTGTATATTTAGCTCATTTTTGTTCACATTTACAATAGGAGGCATTAAGGCACTCTGCAGAAATCAAGAGGATATAAACTGTATTAAAATAATCCTTCTTGTATCAAACAATAAAGGTGAAAGTTTATTTAATCAGTAAATAGATGATAATTGTTGAGGATGGAAGACACCTGTGGTTTCCTGTGAAGTTGGAAATTATATAAATGTGTAGACAAAAAGATGCTTCTTACTTAGTAAGAGAAGGTCAAGACTTGTTGGTATTTAAGATAAACATATAATTTACTAAGTGGGTAAATTAAACAAACAAAAAAAGCTGTTTGTCTCTGATTAATAATCTTATTTCTTCTACTTTGATAAAAAGAAAACAGGTAACTAAATGAAAATATTTGTAAACACATTTTTGTATCAGAACTGAGCTTCATACTTAACTATGAAATATGAAAACATACAGAGAAATTCAGATTATTTTTCTGATTGAGTCACTGGGCTTCAGATGCTATTATTCTTAGATGCATTAGGATTATGCATATAGGTGACACAGACCATAAAAATGAATTTAACTACATGATTCTATTTTTTTCTTGTTGTGATAATAAACATAATTTGCATTTTAATTTGATTTTAGTCTTTGTGACTCAGCTGTGCCAAGTATTGTACAGAATATTGAAGGGACTGAAAGTAAAATCAGGCAGTTAATTGCTGCTTTGTATTTGGATGCCTGAAAAATACACCAGTTTAGATTGATCAAGAAGCAAAGATTTGGATAGAGAGATTTCAGAGGATTTCTGTGTACAACCTCAGTGGAGAAAACATGTTACTTTGAATGGGAGTTACCTGTGGCCTTGTCACCACTGAATAGTGCAAATGTTTGAGACCGATATTGACTGCTAAGGGGTCTTGACACACACAGATTTATAAGAAATCTAATACAAGTGTCATATCTTAACAGTACAAACAGTCTGTATTATTGATATTGTTTATACTGTCAGTCTTACTGTGGTCATGACATGGTCATAGTCTTTAGACGCTGATGCAATTTAAATATTTAAATATAAATTAGAAAAACAGAACCAAATTCTTTCTGATAATGATATCCAGATGGGCCATTCATTTTCAAGAAGATCTATGCCACCTGCCTGGCTGTGAAAGGGAAGAGGAAGATAAGGAGCACTCCTCTCTCCAAGCCTTCTCTGGGAAAGCACCTTTCTCTTTTCTTTTCCTGAAAACCAGCATCTTTGCCCCTTGAAAAAACTAGGAAGTACTTTTGCAAAGCTTGGAGACAGCTGCTATAACCCCCAAGTTTTCTGTGTCAGGGCAGGTGTAATCCACTGCTGCATTGTTGCTGCTCACCCTTTTGGATGACAGGTACTGCATTATCTTATCTTCTCTCAGTTAAAGGCAGTAGTTTATCATTACCTCCTTCATGCCTACCAGCTCTTCCTAATGAACAGAGTGATTAGCAGCAAAAGACAAGGCAAAAAATCTCATTCATTTGACTATTCGAATGAGTTTTGGTTCCTTGCTATACAGTCCAGACTAAGGTTGGAGTGATGTGTGACATGCAGCTTGTAAGTGGATTCAACCCATCCTACAGTCTGCCTTTAAGTTAGCACCTAGTGAGTACAATATTAAGATAGGACATTCTGGCATTTAATAGTGTTTAAACCAAAAACTGATAATGCATGAAATTATTCTCGTACTTTCTCATATTCTAAAAAGAAATAATTAAAATTAATTTTCTATAGATAAGTAAAAATTATGTGTCACGACAGAATTGAATGTGTAGTTTGTTACTTTTCCAACTATCAGGACCAAAAATGTGTGCCCGTTTTGAATCGTCAGTACTGTCATTTTGTTAAACTTTATGCTGCAACAAAGCTCATTTCACTTAAACTGACCATCTTGGATACTGCTTCAAGAGTATAAAGGGCAACTTTATTTCCAGCTAACAAAATTTGGGTATGTAAGATGAAATTTTTTTATGCAGAAATATATGTCCTTAAGGTTAATCTATTATATGCATCAATACCAGCACCTAAGGAAAGGCTGAATACAAAGGTTATAGCTAGTGTGCTATTCTTTATTATGGTAATGAGGGGGAACCCCACAAATAGGTTTGCTTTTACAGTATGCTTAAGGTAGGATTTTTGTGTTCTGGTATATGACTTCTGTAGTTCAAATGATCTTATTTCTGCCTGTATGGAAAGCATACTGTGCAATGAAAAAATTTAGATTTCCCAAAACAAAATGCATAATTAAAATTATTTTATTTTTTGCCTTCAAAATAACCTATTATAAGCATTCAAATAGATTATCAATAATATTAGCTAAAGTGGCTGGTAATAATGAGAAGATACATGATCAGTCATAAGACCAGACTTTGAGCTGGTTGTTAATATTTGCTGTATAGAACAAAGTAGATGAGACCTCTCAGGTCGTTCTTGTGATAAAAAGTTTCACATAATAGGACAGGTTGGAAGGCACCACAGTGGGTCATCTGCCAACCTCTCTGCTCAAACAGGGTCGTTCCAGAGCACATTGCACAGGATTGTGTCCAGATGGTTCTCGGGTATCTTCAGCGAGGAGACTCCACCCCCTCTCTGGACAATCTGTTCCAGTGCATGGCCACCTGCACAGCAAAGTTCTTACTCGTATTCTGGTGGAACTTGCTGTGCATCAGTTTCTGCCCATGGCTTTGTGGCCTCTTGCTTGACATCACCGAGCAGAGCCTGACTCCGTCCTCTGACACGTCCCTTCAAATGCTGACACACATTGGCAGGGTCCCCTCTCAGTCATCTCTTCTGGAGCTGGACAGACCCAGCTCCCTCAGTCCATCCTCATAAGAGCTGCTGCAGTCCCTTCATCATCTTTGTTACTGTCCACTGGATCTGCTCCAGGAGCTCCTTGTCTCTCTTGTACCGAGGAGCCCAGAACAGGACACAGCACTGCAGATGTGCCTCAGCAGGGCTGAGCAGAGGGGCACAGTCACCAGCCTCGACCTGCTGGCAATGTTCTCCCTAATGCACCACAGGATACCATTGGCCTTCTTGTCCACAGGGCACTCTGCTGGCTCGTGGACAATTTGTCATCCACCGGGATCCCCAGCTCATTGTCCACAAGGCTGCTTCCCAGCAGGTCAGTCCTCAGCCTGTACTGGTGTGAATAACCCCTGGTACGTGGGGTTATTCCTCCCCAGGTGCAGGACCCTGCATTTCCCTTTGTTGAATTTGAGACAGTTCTTCTCTGTCCATGTCTCCAACCTGTCAAGGTGCCTCTGAAGGGATCCACAGCACTCTGGGCTACTGGCCACTTCTCCCATCTTTGTGTCATCAGCAGACTTGCCCCTTTGTCCAAGTCATTGATGAGTCAGTTAAACAACACTGGACCAGTACTGAACCTTGGAGGACACCACCAGTGGCAGGCTTCCCACCAGCCCCTGTGCCACTGGTCAGAGTTGTCTGGGACCTGCTGTTCAGCCATTTCTCAATCCACTGAAACGTCTGCTTGTCCAGTCCACACCCCTGAGTTTGCCTGTGAGGATACTGTGAGAGAGTGTTGAAAGCTTTGCTCAAGTCCAGATAGACAATATCCACTGCTTATTTCCACCTTGCTGTTCCCAGGTATTTGGACTATTATGGGTTTATGGGGAATTTAGCAGAATAGAGCAGTAGACATGAAAGGCACTGGTTTGCTTGGTCTCGTCTGTTTCTTTGTTTTGTATGGTCACATACTTGATGGACAGGGCACCAAAACTATGTCTGAAGGAAACCTTGAATTCTGTTTCCTTGGATATTTTGCAGATAAAAAATGGACTGGAAATCTCTGTAGGCTTTTGCTGTTGATTTGATGTCTTTTTTTGTAGCTCTTTAGTTGAGATACTAGTTTATTATAAATTCAGATCTATTGTAGCAAGAATTATGAATTTAAAATGTTACTGAATTTTAAAAACTTGAAATTCGTTACTCCGTTTGTGCAATGATTTAATGGCTCAAAACAAGAACTGAATGTCATTGTATAATCAGGGGAATTTCTTGCTTTCAAAGGGATATGTTTCCATTTTTAATTATAATTAATAAGATATAAAACATTGAAAAATAGAAGTTTGCAGAACTAAAAATGTCTTATTCTCCCCTATCTCTAACAATTGCTACAGGAAGAAATGTCAGTATTTGGATTCCAATCTGGAAGCTTCTTAATGATTTGGTGTTGCACATTTAATAGAAATAGATAAATATATAATAAAATTATGGTACATTAAAATGTTTATGCATTAATTCTGCATTCAGATATGCAGTGTAAACCCTTTAATTACTGAACCTTGCTTTTGAGTTTTCAGCTCAAAATTGGATCCCCCTGGGCAGGTTGGACAGGCTTTTGTCTCTGGAAGGAAGCTGTCTTCTCCTGCTAGACTTTCAGGTGCAAGTCACACATTGATTCATTGCACCAATAGCCCTTGAATCCAGCTTTTTGCCCATACATTGGTTGTGGCTCTAATATTGCCTGCCAGGGTAATGGATGAGAAAAACCAAAAGTTGTATTAAAATGAAATTAAATATACTGCTTACCTGTTATCTGTAGAGCCAGATAGTTTGTCTTAGAAATAAATGAGGTTGATCCAGGAGTATTTTACCTTAAATAAATCGATGTTGTCTGTTCTCATCTTGCTCTTCAAGTGCTGGGTAGTAGCTTTCATGCGGACTTCATGTATAAATTCCATAATGATGAAGGAAGGTCTGCCAGCCTGTAGTTCTCTGGAAAATTCTTCTTGACTTTTTTTTGAAATTATCATGGCACTGACATTGTCACAGTCATCAAGGAGTTGCCTTAAAGCTGGCAGAGGAGCTTCCTGATAACATCAGCCAGCTCTCTTGACACATTCTGGTATGTGTCATCTGATCATGTATCTGTGTATGTGTCCAACTGCTCTGTATGACCATCTCACTTTGTCCTTCTGTATTGTGGTGTTGGCACATTTCCCTCCCAATCTGTGAGAGTGGGCACTTAGGACAGCTTTTGCCAGTAAATATTTAGGCAAAGGCTTTAATTGCCTCAGCCTTTTTAGTGAAATTTGTTACGAGGTCATTCTTCAGTCTTCCATGGCTTCATGGCATATCCCTTTCCAGTTTTTCCTTCAGACAGATTTAGTTATTCTTAATTCCAGCCGAGTGCAGTCCAGCTCAGGATTTCTGTTTGTCCTGCTTCTTCCTCTTGGCCGTCTTCTCTTTGACATAATCAGTATTTCCCTGTTCAACCAAGTTGGTATCTTGCTGTGGCTGCTGTGGCTTTTTGTTTTCATATAGGTATGGATTCCCTTGCACTTTGCAGAAATTGTTCATGGGATTTGGCCTATTGTCCTGAGTTTCTTCTCATGTCAGGAGAGCCTCCTGTTTACCTGTTAATTAAAAAGGTTGAGGTCTCCTTTATCCTGTGATTTCTAGTTTGTTGTCTCCTTTGCTACCATCACCATCGTCAGCAATTTTGCCTGAAGACTTAGATTGCAGAGTGACACTGTGTAGCTTAGACCAATGTTCAAAAGTATTATTAGACACTTGTATTATTTCCATGAAAAATAATCTCTTAATGCACCCTTCACTGTTATTCCTCCAAAATCTGTTTGAGGCTGGGTCAGGGGCTGTGACACCTGAGGTCAAATATTGGTGGAATATTTGTTTCTTTTACAAGAAGGTTTTTGCCAATTCCTTATTTTTGCTGCTATAGGTATTGTATAGTTTACGACAAGTATTCCCTCTGGTCCTATATTAAACTGGGCTAGAACTTTCTCACTACGTAAGCATACAGCCTTAATCCAGGTTTCATGTACTTCTGTATTTGTTGTGGGTGTTTTTTTGTTTTTTTTTGGTTTTTTGGTTTTTTTTTGTTGGGGGGATGGTTTTTGTTTTTGTGTGGTTTTTTTGGTGTTTTTTTGTTTTTTTTTGGTTTTTTGGTTTTTTTTTGTTGGGGGGATGGTTTTTGTTTTTGTGTGGTTTTTTTGGTGTTTTTTTGTTTTTTTTTGGTTTTTTGGTTTTTTTTTGTTGGGGGGATGGTTTTTGTTTTTGTGTGGTTTTTTTGGTGTTTTTTTGTTTTTTGTTTTTTTGTTTCCTTTCTGGAAAGGTTACTGATTCTCAGAAGGTAGTTAAAATCATAGAATCATTTATGTTGCAAAAAGAATCATTTAAGTTGCAAAAGATTTCTAAGATCATTGATTCCAAGCATTAAATCAAACACTGCCAAGTTCACCACTAAACCATGTTTTAAGTGTCACGTCGACACGTCTTTTGAACCTCCAGGCATGGTGACTCAACCAGCTGCCTGAGCAGCCTGTTCCAGTGCTTGACAACACTTTTGGTGAAGAAAATATTCTTAATATCCAATGAAAACCTTCCTTGACATAACTTGAGATAATTCCCTTAGAACTTTGTTTTTTTGCTACCTGTGATAAGGTTTGGAAGAAAAGAGTTGTGGTTGAAGGTTCAGTGCTTCTTAGTAAGCATTGCTGTATTGGGAAGTGAAGCCCCTCTCTAAAAGTAGCATGTGGTCTTGGCATGTGCTCTTACCTAAGCTAAGAAGGGATTCAATAATTGCATTTGACTTTATTCTAGAATTAAATGATTTAAAGACAAAAGGGAATTATAATTTACTGGTTTAGCTTATACCCTAAGTTAACAAGGTTCATCTGCAATGCTCAACCCAGCCACAACTCGTTATAAGTTTAACACATACCTAGAACATTTTCATCTTTGAATATTTTACTCTTGAATGACAATTTCAATAAAAGTTTGTATGAAAAAGAATGTGCACCCTTTAACTAGAATCAAAATGTTCTTATTGTTTTGGATTTCTGATGTCTTTCTGTCCCATAATCAACTTTAGGAGGTACTGCAGGTGGTTTGGAGGTTGAGTGAGTTAATAATTAATAAGGATTTACGTGGCCTTTGTGTCACTTTTTATTTCCAAATTGTTTGTTAACAAGTCACCTAAAGGCTTAAAATTGACCAGGACAATAAGCAGCAGGAGCCTGTGGTGCAGTTGATGGTGATGAACAAAGAAAATAAATTATAGAAGTGAAAATAAGTATTATTGGTTGCACTTAATATATAAAAAATGGTTTTCTTGTAAGGAGTACAAAGAACCAATTCAAATAAAGATTGTTTTTGTTGTAGTTTTATGTAGAACCTAAACCTTCCTCTTTATATTTAATGAAATGATTATTCAGTTTATCAAATGTTACTGAATTGCTTTTGCTCAAGAATATTTACTCAAATGGATGTCGGTATTATGTAATTTTTGGGGTTTTTTTGTTTGTTTTTTTTCTCTTATTCCTAAAATCACTCTGGAGATTGCCATTACAGCAGGAAGGCACTTCTTGAAGTCCTTCAAGACTAGAAGGGCTTGTCCATTTCTATGACCTATTGAAAGTTTCTGACTAAAGGATAGTGTTTCTTCTGGTCTCTCTCTCTCTCTTAAGGCTTGTTTGATCCTTTCAAATAAGTAAATCTTCAGTAAACACTTAAGTAATGATAGTTAGTGCCTTCAAAAGAGATAAAACTTCGTTGAATGTGAAACAAGGGGATTTTTTTTTTCTTTTTGCCACACTCCCCTCCAGGATACTTGACTGCATTCACTTATATGTAGGCAAATCTTGTTTTTTTGAACAAGAGTTGTGACAAATTTTCCTTTCTCACTCCAAAATTTTCATCATAGATTTTCTACACGAATACTTACATAATTTGATTACAAATATAGATTGTTGGAGTTGGTGCCACAGTTCACTTCCATTCTTCTACAGGCTCTTATAATTCTTAAATGTTTCCTGCTCACAATTTAGACAGTGTAGGTAACTTGTAAGCCTGTCAGCAGCCTTTTGTAAGGGTTGGATTTTGTGTTTGTGATCTTTGATCTGCAGTGCTGGAAGCTCTTTGAATTTCCTTTGCTTTGGAAGCTGTATGTAATGGTTTAAATGTCTCAGTATCCTTGAAATAAACACTGGAGAGCCTACAGGTCAAAATGACAATTATCCCTATTCCTATACTACACTGAAATTAATGTAATTTCTTAAAACTTCTTTCTAGCCTTCTGTGTTACCTTAAGAGTATTATACTTTCCCTTCCCTGTGAATGCAGCCATATTTGCACATTTAAATTTTTTTTTTTTTTTTNTCCACCATGTTCCTAAATTCAACTGTTAAGTATTATGTATTCAAGTCAGTTCCTAAATTCAAATATTCAGCTCCATACATGCACCATAGTTTTGTCCATCATCTGGGTGGCTGAATCACTGAACTATTAAACTATTAGTTATACAAGCACAGCCCAAGGTTTCATCTTTTACAGAATGAAAGGCTATTTTGTTTAATCATTGCACCACAGAAGGAAATGAAAGACAAAGCTTCTTGCTACTTAATGGATTTATTCAAGTGGGGCTCAGAGATGCATTGTAATGCAGATTTTTACAACTTGAATTTTACTGTACTATCTTTTGGGTAAAGGTACTATAAATATTTTTAAAATGTCACTTCCAATCAAAATTGCTTGCTCTGGTTTTGGCCATATGTTTTGAAAAACAAAAGAAAAATTATATCTGCCTTGTTTTGCCCTCTCAAATCTAAGTAAAAGGATATTATGAGGTAGAAAATACTATTTTCATACCCTCTGTCACCTTTGTTAACATTTTATTAGACATAAATCATGTAGTTTCAGGCTGCATAGTGGCAGTATGGTTCACTGTGTGTTCTATTTTTATAACTTTATTTAAAACTGACATGTAACTTGCTGTACCTGAAACCCCAAGTGAGCCAGTTATTGGAGTGTAACAAAGTTTTGACGTCAGAACTGCTATTTATTCCACTGGCAACCATTAGCGATGCATTACCCTTTGGCACTCGTGTTTTCAGAAACATGGTTAAATTTTTATGACTGGATCTAGCCAATTAGGATTCTTTCTCAAGACAGAAATAAGGAAGAGATCTTTTTTATAACTTGCTAAATGTAGCTTTCCAGAAACAACATAATAAAAATATAAATTATTGCACTCAGAGTTCCCAAGACATTCTATTGAGCCACACCTCGGCTTGCCTGCTTGCTGTCCACGTGTATTTGAGAGGCAGGGGTTAAGCTAGGCTGCCTTGTCAAATGCATGAGCCTTTATTAGAATTTAATGTAATTACAGCTGAGTCATCCTCTCAGGTCAGTCTGGGAGCTTCAGTGGGATGTTAGAGGGGGCAGTGACTTAAGGTAGAGAGAGTTGGGGAGATAGAGCAGGTGTGGAGGAAAATCAGGTGGAGGGAGGGGGCTTGTCGAAAACGAATGGAGAGCAATTTCAGTAGAGGTTTCTGATGCTGCCTTTTCCCTCAAAAAGCTAAAGCTAAGTGACACTTAAGAGTGCATATTTGTAGACACTACATACAAAGTGGTATGGAGCAGCTGCATGAGAGGGTGCTATAGAATGTGATTCCTGGTTGTTGACTCCCTGTGTCTGTATTCTGGCAATAAGAAATGCCGGTATCTACAAACAGAACCTACAACAGATATGTTTTCCTTCTGTGTAATTTTCAGTGATCTTCTCCTGGGGGCTTGCTAATGTGCACTGTGTATTCAGGCATGAATTTAGAGTTACCTGTCAACTAAAGTTACAGAACGCTTGTTTGTGCATGTTACTTTACTAGTGTACTGTAGGTTTGTTTTGAAGGGAATGCTCTTTTATATAAGGTTATTATTCCATTCCTGCACTTTATTAATGATTTTGTATTCTTTATATCAGTAGTGAAAATATTGCCAGCTTTTGTCATAGGTTGTTTCCTGCAAAAAATGCTTCTCTTTAAGGCTCTGATCTTTATTGTAATAGGGCAACTTTAATATCTTGTGTAAAAGGTTGTGGCTGCAATCTAAATTTGGCAGCTACATCCTAGTTTTCCAAGTAAATAGAAGCTGCTTGATCTTAAAGTAACAGGTGTCTGCATTTATGTGTAATTTTGTTATAATATGATTTCCAGGTGAACAATCGTTTTTTGAGCGGCCATGAGAGGGAAATTTTTTGGATATTCTCTTTCTAGTTCTTGTATTTCACACGTGCGGAACCTTTGACATCCCTCGCTGTTATCTCCTGTAATTTGGATATTTGTTTTAGGTACAGCACATCAGAAGCTCTGGTGTCTTTTACCAACCTGTTTTAGGGTCCTTACCAAGTTAATGGAGGCAAACATTTTCTTTTGCAGAGTAGTGACTGAGAAAATTGTTGAAGCATGCCACGTAGAAAAAAGTAGTTGTGAAGCCTGAGAAAGAAAAGGTTGTTTGAATGGAAAGACTGCCTAGGAGGTGGCAGAATTTGGAGACCATCAAAACAAAAAGGAGAAAAGCTATGCTTGATTCTAGAAGAAAAGCAAAACTGCAGGAAGTGTTTCCAATTTCTTTGGGAAAAAAAGGAAGGCAGTTAGAGCGGGAGAAAGGATTTAATTGCCTAGCAATTTTATGAAGAAGACATTAAGTCTTCCAGAAAGTGAGTGGCCTTATTGGTTACTCCTGTGTGCACATTTGTTTTGCATCTGTCTGAATCTCCACTCAGAGCTGTGTAGCCATTGCCATGGCATGAGAAGGTTTGTCATATCAAAAAACTCAGTTGTCTTTCTGAATGATCCTTTCAATATTTTCTTTAAAGAAGTTTTCTGGTAGAGAGACCACTTTATGCTTTTGAGTTTCTTGAAGGAGATCATGAACAGCCTTTGCTTCTTGGAATATGCACCTTTTGAAGCTGTTAGCTTATGGCGCCTTACTGGGAATGTGAATACAAGACTGACTGCTTCTGAAAGATGAAAAACTACATTAAATCTCGGATTTAAAAATTACACTCTAATGTTAATTCAGCTTTAAAATTACAATTAAATATTTTAGCTGCATTTTCCTGAGTGCTTGCAGATATTTAGGCAATATTTGGAACAGTAATTTTTGGATATCTGAATAGTGATTGTAGACTTCCTCCTGTTAGTACACATGGAAAAATCGAAGAAAAGATCTATTGGAGAATGTTTTGTAAAAAAGGCAATTAGAGTAATGATTTGTAGAAGTTCTGAAGTAACTATTCAAAATGAATTTGTATTTAGGCTGTCACAACCTGTGAAAATCTAGATATATACAATGTGCATATCCCTAATATGCAAGTTCTTTAAAATCATGAGCTAAGGTTCTTGTATGTTATAATACAGGCAGTATAGTTGCACAGTTTCACTGTAGTTTTCATTCCTGGGTTTTTTTCAGCATTCCTTCATTGCTTCCCATGCCCAAACAGGTGCTTTTATCATAAATGCTAGCTTTTTAGATTAATCTTCTTGAGAACATTAATCTCCTTAAATACACTATATTACCCATTATAAGAGAATATCTGTAATTCAGACACCCTGTATTCTCCTTGTCACAGGAATTAACAAAGTACATAATAGAAGAGCAATATATGACAATGATAATATACAAATTAATTTCAGATGGATTGTATTTCCTTAACATTTGCCATTTCATGAGAAATGAGATTAAACTAGACATGCAAGATTCACAAGTGATTATTTAAAGTCCAGTTCATGAGGTATTGAAGTGGAAAGCTTTTTGGGAAGAACTGAATCATACCTACGAGTCAGTATTTCAGCCCTCTAATTTCAGTTGTTGGTTGATAAAACTGAAGTGTAATGAGCTAAAGAGGTTGATTTTCATTTGTGCAGAATTGTAAAATTTCAGTGATTTCATATCATTTAAATGGGATTTATTTGTAATGAACATGAATATATTCACTTTAATCACTGTCAGTATCAATGTAGTGGAGAAGAAGCCTGGCTCATAACTATTTGTGTTATACATAGGTAAATTAGATATAATAGCAAGAAATCAGCATCCTGAGTAAAGACAAAATTTCTTATCCCTAGGAAGTAGGAAAAGTTTTCTATGTAATGCTTTCTGAGGTAAACACTTCATTGTTCACAGACCATGGAAATTATTATGTTGCAAGAATACCTATGGGATTGCCTTGAGAGCTGTAGAAAAGCAGTGGGGAAGAATATGGAGGAGAGTGGGAAATGAATGAACATGTGGAAAATTGGGAAAACACAGCAATTGCAGGGTAAAAGCAAGTCTAGAGAACAAGAGCTATGAGTAAATTCTGATGAGAAAAATCGAGCATCAGAAAAATTCCAAAAAGACAGGTGGTTTGAATAATTCATAATTGAAGGGAATATCATGAGACAGAGATAAAATGAATGGAAGAGATGCAAATATGGAGTGTGACAGGCAAAATACAAAGAACAGAAATTAGATATCAGTTGACCATTCAACAGCAGCAGTTAAAATTTATGGGTAAATCAGAGATAGCCAAAAAAGAGCTTTATGTGAACTTCAAGGTGCATCTTCAGGATATTTTGTTCAAGGTGGATGTATTGAGTGAAAGATAGGTTTTGGGTTTTTGTGTGCAGGGTAAAAAACGAAGATTGTGCATGGCTGTGCATTTCAGCCTGGCTTCATCTTCTACTCTACAAAAGCATGTATGGCATGTCTTAGTGTTGCCATGGAAAGTATTGTGGCTTTGCACCTCTCTGTCCACTTCAGCACTAAACCAATCAGTGAAAATGCTTCTAAGTGTACACTGGTCCCTTCAGACTTGACTGGAAATTACCCAGTTTTTTTTTTTTTATTTTTGGTTGGTTGGATTTTTTTGTTTTTTTGGTGGTTTTTTTGTAACATCTGTGTTCATATGCTCTGGTTTGAACTAAAATATTCAATTAAAAAAAAAAAGTGTTCTATATGTTATACCTGTTTAATAAAACAGAAATAATAACAACTCATAAAATAGTTTTGGTTGGAAAGCAGCCTTAAAGATTGTGTGGTTCCAACCCCTCCATGGGCAAGGATACCAACTATCTATATCCTTATTTTAATATATAATTAAAAATTTATTTGTTTTATATAAACTGCAGTTTATTAGAGGGATACTGGCATTTACAATACTGAAAGATGAAATCTCAAAGATGACTTTTGTAGACTCAAGCAGAAAGGTTTTTGTATATCTAAAATCTGTGTAGTTAATGCAGAATACCACTTTGCAATAGACTGACAGGGGCAGCATTATGATCTCTACCTTTCAGAAGTTCCATTTGGGATACTATTGACTGCAGGGAAAAGAGCAAGAAGAGGACTATTCTGCCAGTATTTCTAGTACAAAGAAATAAAATACTGGTAAGTACCCCTGATGCAGTTACAGGAGTATCAGGAGGTAAGACAGAAGAAAGAACAGAATGATACAAGCAAAAATTTGATCACTTTTCCAAAGACATGAAATCAGATGAAATTTACCAACTTGAAATTTAACTGCAGATTTCCTGATCAAACTTAGCAATGAAAACAACTTCAACCCTGAATGATTTCCAAAAGAAAATTCAAATAAATTAAATCATGTGTGTTAGAAACAAGGGGTTTAAGCACTGTCAATAAATTGTAAAATTAAAACAAACCTAATGTACTTTTGAAGTTACTAAACACTGTTTGCCTTTCCTCTTCCTAGGAGCATTCCATAATAACAGGAATTGCATAAATAATGTGTCTGGGTGATTTCTTGTTGTTTATACATAAAGATACTTTCTCAGTGTCTAGCTCAGAGCTCCTTTTCTGCCACTTCAGTCAAGTATTCTTTGACTTGCTCTGGCTTGGCATGCAGAATGGCTGAATACTGATACCTTTTTAATAACTTCTTGCAGAGATAACCGTCAGATCCCCTCCAGCCTTCTTATTCACAAAGAAAAACAAAACAAAGCACAACTTACAGTGTTTCCATATGACTCATGCTTTCTACCCACTTTTTTGTTGGTCTCTGGATCTCTTTCAGCTTATTGACAACTTGTTTTAAAGCACTTGTAAAATTTGGCACAGTACTTCAGGTGATACCTGATAAGTTCCATGACACACTGAATACTTGACTCTTAATTTTGATTATCAGACTTTTGCTAATTACACTGTGAAAGTGTATGCATTTTTTCCTAGTGGATGCATCTATAAAGAAGCTATGCCAGACCCTTATTGTGAAGAATGTGAGTCTACTCTTTTCTTCATTTCAAACAGACCCTAATGTTTGTCAGAGTGATCTGCATATTTTGAGAAGACCCCAGTGTGGTTTTGACATGATTTAAGACTTTGCCTGAATTGTTTGGCTCAGCTTCTTCTTTGTAAGGTGCACGATGCAAAACAGTTATAATGAAGTAAACATGCCTCTTATCCCCCATGTGATAGTACCAGAACTCTGATAATCTTTTTGGCAGTGTCTTCCATAAGGTGTTAATTTGTGTATCAGATAATTCACTCATTTTATGGTCAAAAGGACTATGATGTCAGAACTGCTTTATGTGGAGAAGTCAGCACAAATGCGTGAATGTTGAGCAATCAGACTCACAGTGGAAGGTTTCTGAATGATAGTTTCTGGATTCTTTTTTAAGACAGAACAATAGCTTTGGGATCACTTGAGGATTACTTTTATAAATTAAATTGAGCTATACACTTTGTAACAAATCTAATAACCATACTGTGAATATAACACAAAAGTCATTGGTATTGCAGGTGATGTGTGGGGATGAAATTTACTGCACCAAGTTCATGGCAGTGCTTTGCAGAACAGAACCAAAGGTTTGCTTGTCCTGGCATGAATGACTTCCAGTGGATGGTTCTATTGAATTCTGTTTGATTTTATTTGATATTTTGTTATTGGAAACATAGTGTCTTTTAAAGTTCTTTTAGAGAAGTTTTTCAAACGGAGTTACACTTTTATAGTATGCCACCTTAGGGAAGAGATACTCTAGGTAAGGCATTAAACTGCCAAAATGAAATTGTAAGGTGTTTCTTTAGTATCTCCCATGGGTGATTTGAAATGTTACAAATCACGAATCTGTAGTATTGTGAAGAATTTAATGGATTACCCATAGTTTTGCATTGGAAAGAGACATTTATTCCAAATAAAAGGTTGCTGATATTGGTATTTATAATGATTTCAGTAGTTCAGCTTGTGAATGGGAGCACAAATATATTTTGTGCTCATTATAACAAAAATGAGACTTTCTTCCAATGAGAGTTATTCTACTCAATAATGAATTTTTTTACTAAAAAGTATTGTAGCAAATGGAGAGCAGTGAAATTCAATTTACTGGCACTTACAAAGAAACCATAATAGAACTGAAAAATCAGCTGTTTTGAGAATGTACAAAAATACTGTAATGTAAACCAGCTTGTGTTTAGAGCTTGATTCTTAAATTTTTCATGTCCTCAGGTAATGATGAGCAATTATTTTATATCCTGCCAGGAATCCAACATCAAAAACTCCTAAGTAATAAATAAGTAGCCTGATATGGAAAATTAATCTGCTTGTAGTAAATATGTAAATGATTCAGGAGTAACCGTTTAGCTATCTATGTGACAAAATACAACTAAGAATGAATCTTCCAGGGATATGTCAAACTGCTCTTGCTTTATCATTTGATTAAATACACAGTTGCTGTAGCTTAATTTTGAGTTTGTCTTGGTAGTTCCAGAAAAAAAATTTAAAACAGGATTAGTGATCTGTAGTATTTTTGAAGACTTAAGTAATTGAAAACTGTTCAGCAACTTTATGAACAATTTGCACTAAAGCTTTTCACCTGCCTGACGGGCTGACACAGGGCTGGAGTCTTTTGGAGTTTCAGAGACACGAGTTATAAGGCAGGAAATTCCAATTAGATGTTACAGTGAAAAAATGTTCATAAGGAAGAGGTTTCATGGAGAGCTTGTGGAGTATCTTTGGACCTGTTGAAGGCTCAACTGGACCTGGCCTTGAGGAACCCATCTGATTAGGTCTGCACTGAACTTCGGACTAGAAGACCTCTTGAAGTCTCTTTTGCAAATTACTACCTCTTTCTGTGATTCCTAGGTAAAAAGATGGCACTTAGAAAAAGAAATTCTCTATAACAGTCTGAGCATTTGAGGATCAAAGGGATTCTTGCCTAATTCCAGTTTTGAAAAACTTCAGTTTTAATAGGTGCTGAAGTAGACTGTAGTTGTTTTCTGAAGGCTGTCAAGATCATGTTGTGTATTTTCTAGCACCTGGTAGGGCATTCATCCTTATGTAAAAATTACCTGCAATTATTTTACTTATAAGGTCTTAACCTTTAATAAAGCTAGTAACATAATAGAAAGTACTTGTCTAATTGAGGAATCAGCTACTATACAAAACAGGTGGAAAACTGTTCATAAACATAGAGAAATACAGCCTACAAAGTCCCAAGCCGTGGAGCAGAAGGTTAAAATGTTCTTAGATGTGTGCATTCTTCTTTATTCTAGTTGGATAGAATTATACTTAAAAATAGCACTAAAGTAAGTTGGGTTTTGTTTGGGGGTTTCATTTATGTCTCCTTTTATATAAATAAGTTAATGCCTCTAGACAATTTTATTGCACCCTGTGGAAAAGCAGACACCTGAACTTTTGAACTACTGAACTTTTCCTTCAATAATGATCAAAAGTTGTTGATCTTGGGATCCTAATTATCCTTTTGTGGCAGCAAATGGATTCGGAAGTTCCTTTCTCATCTTCTGAATTAAGAAATAAAAATGCTAAAAAAAAAAATTACCTGAAAGCAGTGCATTTTTTGAGTTTTCTGTCAGAAAATAGCATTTTCCAGTCAATATCAATGTTATGTTTGGTTAAAAGTTTCCTAGTAACTGCTTTGGGAAAAATTAGGAGAAAGAAGCCTTTTCAATGCCAATGTTGTATTTATGCATTCAGTTTAGGGATTTCTAAAAATAAAATGAATCGTTTATACCTAAGGGGTGAGTTATTCTTAGGCTGGAGTATGTTTATACACATGTAAAATGTGTAATGTGTATATGTCTTGATAAGTTTACATAAACATTTTCAGGGTGAACTTTTCAATGGAGAATTACAATAGCTGTTCAAATATAAACATGCTGTAAGAGACTTCTACATCACTGAATCTAATTGCGTGGTGTTATAAGCCAGTACATAATTTAATCTCCTCCACTGTGCTCTATCTTAAAAGTAATTAGGAGTTCTATATGCAGTGCTCCAGCTATTCCAGAGTCTAATTTTTAATTATGTGAAACTTTAAAAAAATTTCTAGTTAAAGCAGTTACCTAATTTAATTTTAATTGAAGAAAATTAACTAATAGTTTATTAATATCTCTTAGCTTTTTTCTCTCCCTGGCATTTAAAATACTCTTTTTTGTATGCAAAACAAGTTTGGGATTTTTTTTATCCTCTCATCTCATAATCTCTCACTTCTACTCATCCTGTTCTAGCTCTGTGCCAGTTCCACTTTGAGTTGTTCTCTTTTAGACATAGCTCTCATAATGACATAGCACACTCTGGACCTCAGGTTATCATTAATACTTTTTTATTCTAATTAAGACTTCTGACTTGCATATCTTCATGGTTATGTCCAGATGATGAGCTGCCAGGCCATGCAAGGGTTTTCTTCAGACCTTTTAATACATATTTTCACACATGGTGCTTTGAACTCATCACATTTCTCTTTGGTAATATTTTAGGAACTTTGCCATCCTTTACTAGGGTACATGCAACAAGTTTTGCTAGACTGGCATTGCCCCTTCTAGGTTAGAAACTTGCTACAAATATTTTTTGTGTTTGTGGATTTGTAAGGATCGTATCTCATTATACTTATAGATGGAGTTATGCAACAGCTTCTGTTCTCATAGTCTGCCACATTTGTATACTTATATATCACTTCTCCTGTATGGTATCTTATAAACTGTTGATTATGTACCTGTTTTGTTACCTTTCATGTTTGGTAAAGCTGACTCACAGCTTTTTTTTTTACCTCAGGATGTTGTCTTGTCTCACAAATGGGGTGCTTTTTTGTTCTTTTTTTTTTTCACTGTATCTCAATTGAAAATATTTTTCCCAGTAGAGAGAAACAGAACAGTAATTTAAAATTGTATGCGTACTTTCAGGAGCGAACATTCAATTGAATTCTTCTTCTTACTTCTCCAAATACTTACAACTTCACATTTTATGTTGTAATCTGCAGTGGCAAGTAATTAGACTGCATGTAGTCTCTGTGCATAAAAAAATAACATTGTTGAGACTAGGGTACTTCAGTAAAAATAATAATTTTTATTTCTGATATTTACTTAAAAGATAATTTGTACAATTTCTAGATGTTTATTTTATAGGAGGGAGGTTCATTTGAATGCAGCATTTCATGACTTGTATGAAATAAAAATGTCAGGATAGATCGTCACTGGTGAAATGCATTTAAATTCCTCAGCTCTTATTACAAGGTACTTAATAAATGAAGTTACAGAATTAGAATTTAATATAGAATTGTCTGTATAATTCTACATGGATGCTAGCTGGTGGTGTCTAAAGAGCAGCAAGATATTCATGGTTCCTGAACAATCTAGTTTTGTTTTTATGATTACTTTCTGAAATTGAAATTTTTAAACTAGAAAAAAGGTCAAGGTCACTGGGAACGTGAATTGCTGCCTACTTGTGTTTTAAGACAGCATTTTAAATCAAAAGCATTCTTAGAGTTGGTAGTATTGTATTCTTTTGTGTAACCCTGGTAGTTTTCCAAAATTTAATGCTTACTATAGTGACTAAGATTATCTTAAGGGATATACCTAGCTTTGCATATGCAGTTTTTGGAAATCATTACTTTCTTGAGATTTTGCTTTGATGGACTAGTAAAACAGTACCTTTTAAGTATGCATATAGATGTTATAATCTTTAGTAGGATTAAGCACATTATTTTCTTTCCATGACTGGATTGAAATATTCTGAGTAACAAATGTAGATTTAATTTTGATTTTAAGTGTTTCATAATTTGGAACAAATTTTCAGAGTTTGTAAATATAGAGGTAACAAGTACAATTTAACAAGGTAAAATTGTGTAGACAGTGAATAGTAGAAGCAAAGCAATCTTCTGGTGTAGATTTTCTGCCTGGTTATAGGAGTCACTGATCTCATTTCAAAGCTATGAGCCCACCAGTGCAGTTCCACAAGGCTGTGTGGGTAGGGCATCCAACATAGTTATTTATAAATTATCAAAATAAGCCAGTAAATTGGTGGCATGATTGCTGTTGATTTTTGGTTGGGCATGTTACCTAATACAGCAAAAATGAAGCTTATTCTGGAGAACTGCAGAACCTTACAAGGCAGCAGGTGAAAAGACAGGTAGTTAGAACACGTTAGGTTATGTAGGCTATGAGCTGACCAGTCACTAGGGAAATACTGGGCTTGTTCTTGGAAACTTCATGGTGGTGTTCACTGGTGGTTAGAAGAGCGTGCTAAAAACTACTGTGAAAGAAATAGGGAACAAAATACTGAATATTAGCCTGTCTTTTAAACCCATTATACGATTTAATTTTTGATTTTATGCAGAGTTCATGTTCCCATGTCTTGAAAAGGGTAAGACCTGGCATGAGCAAAGGTACAGAAGAGCAAAGTGTAACTTGTAGCTGAGTGATGCTCCTATTTCACGTCTGTCCTTATTTGCATTCCTCTTGTGTTTTGCTTCTTTTATTTCTCCTTCCCACAACTAGAAGCAGATAGCTGGGAGATGTGATGCTGTCCAAGTGATAGGAGGAGAGTTTAATGTATGTGATGAGAGTTAATTTAAATTGTAGACATGTTCTTCTATGACATAGCTTAGAAAAGAATGATGGAAAGGAAGGAAAAGTTACTTGTTTAATTTGTAATAAATTCTTGATGTATTTATCCTCACTATTCTAAGGTTTAACTACTGTTTCAAACAAGGAAATGGTTTGTCAAAGAAAGAGTAGTTAATTACGAATTTAAATAAGACAGAAACATATTAAGAAAATGAAATGTTGTAGTGGGAGAAAGCAGGTACTAAAGAAATACACTTTTTTTTTTGTTTATTTAACAAATGAGACAAAGGAGAGGCAAGTTCTTATCTTTTTAAGCTTTAATATTTTATATATGGTATTTTGGTCATTGTACATACTTGATCACAATTAATCAGTAATTGATCAGTAAAGCTGATTGAATGATAAATCTGGTTTTGTGCCTTGTCTCCAGTCTGCAACACTCAATACAATTTCAGATTCCTCTGAGACTGCATGCTAACACTGGAAGAAGTGATCTGCCCCTTTCCTGCATGTTGAAAAAAATTCTTTCTACAATGATTGTTGCTACAGATTTTAGTATTCTTATATTCACGGACTGAAACGTGTTCATATACAGCTTTTATGCTCCTGATGTTAATTTGTACTTTTCAACTTGCTGGTTTTTATCCAGAATTTCTTTCTGTATTTTACTTTTGAGAACTGATCTAAACAGACCTTTTCTTCCTTCTATGACCACCAGCAACGTTTCTTTTGAGTTCAATAAAGTACCATTGTGTCTTCAATGAAAGTGTGAATTTATATGTGAGTTGTTGTGGACTGGAGAGGCAGTTTTTATCAAGCTCTCTTTTAAGATGGTAGTAGAAAAAGAATAAGGATATAATTATTAAGATTTATTAACTCTCAGAAAGCTTGCTTTGCTGTGCTTTCTTACAGTGAAAAAATGGTCTTAGAACTTGAATGGTGGGTTGGACATTAACCCTTAAAAGGTGGTTGTGCAAACTGTCAGCAGAAATGTCCAACAAAAGTCCAACAAAACTTCTTTCAGTCATTGTAAAAGTGATAGTAGTGTTTATTAGGAGAGGTGAAATAACAGATTCATCTGGTATGTGATACATACATACATTCTGGTTGTGCCAGGGCAGTTAAAATTGGTCCTAGAGCTGAGGGTCATGGTGAATGTTTGGCTGTCCTGAGGTAATGATACATGTACTCAGCTGTTCCTGCTTGTGCCCACTGACCCCCGTGGCCTAGGCGTTGCTGTCTATTGCTGCGAAGGCGAAACTAAGATACACCTCCAGATAAAATCCCCAGATGGGGCAATGTAAACTCAGAGAAACTATGACTTTTCTGAGGATTATGTCTTACCCTCTGAACTGTTATGTCTTATGAGTGACAAGCAAATAATTCTGACAGCTTGGTTTGCTTTGCACATCTGAATGATGACAGCGTATTACGTATTCTACATATATTATGTAATAAAGGTGTCACACATAACGATGTTACATATTTTATAGCAAATGCTTTAATGGCTAGACACAATTGCATAAAATTTGCTCTTATTATGCAGCAAAACTTTGTGTTATTTATAAAACGAAAAAATACATTTTTTTCAAGTTTTGGTGAGACATGTAATTTTGAAATTTGCCTTGATCACTACTGTTATTCTGTTAGTCTTTTCTTTTCCCAGAAAAAGGAAAACAGTTTCCTCCTTAATGTGCAATTTAGCAGGAAACATTGTTCATTAGGAACTTAAATTTTCATATTTGTTTTAATGAGATTGAGTATATCTGCTATGGAAAATGTCTAATGTGGCAAGGTTTTGGATGTACTCAATGGAAATCTTTGATATTTGTGCTTTTGGTTTAAAAATTGTATCTTTCCTTTAACTAAAGTAGTGTCTTCTCCAGTAGTTTTTGCTGAACTTGTGTTAGCGGACAGAATAGTGGAGTGCATACTTCATATAGAAATAAAAATGAACATTTAAATAGTGAGCAATCTGTTTTGGGCAGGTATGCTTGAGAGGTTGTTAGAAACAGTTTTGGGGGCCTGGTGTCAATAACAGAGGAGTAAAAGACTCCATCATCGTACAGAATGTGGCAGAGTAAGGAAAAGAGGAAGTTTTCCTGGACGCTAGAGTAGAACAACTGAAGCATGAAATAACTAGTTTCATGAGGGTTTGTATAAGAGAGATATGCAGTTGACAAGAAGAGGCAGAGAAACTCTTGGGACAGAATTTCTGACAGTGTAAGATGCTCAGTGTTCTCCAAGTCAATGCAAAATGGAGGGTTTGTTGGGGTTTTTTTGGTGTGATGCCTTTAGGTTATATGAAGAGAAGTAGTTGACTTTGCAAATGTATGCATACCTTTTAAATGTTCTCTGCTCTTAAGCGGGAATACATGGTAAGTAAAAGTTTACCAATTTAAAAATACTTAAAATGACATTTCAATGGTCCTTACACAGAGCACAGTTAATATTGTAGCCCTCAAATTTGAATATCTTAACTTGGTTCTATGGAAATTGCTTTTTACATATGCTTCTTCAGGTCTTTGTTAATCAGTGGCTCAGATTTGAGTTTGTAATTTTGTTGCACAAAACCTAGCTAGACCGAGTTGTTAGTTCTCAAGTAGATACTGGACTTTTCATAATAAATCTGTAATTAATTTTTGTATAAAACTAGGAATGTAATGACACAGTTTGTTTGTAAGGTGATAGATGTCACAATTTTGTTTTTACTGTTTTTTCTTGGTGTCGTGGGTTGACCCTGACTGATGCCCAGGCACCAACAAAAGCCACTCACTCACTCCTCTCTGCAGCTGGACAGACGAGAGAAAATTTAACAAAGCGTTCATGGATTGATATAAGATCCAGGAGAAATCACTCATCAAATACCATCAAAAGCAAAACAGGCTCAACTTAGAGATATAAAGTAAATTTATTACTAATAAAATAAGAACAGGATAATGAGAAATAAAATAAGCCTGTAAAACCACCTTCACTCCACCCCTATCTTTCCCAGCTCTGCCTCTTATCCCAGCAGTGCAGGGAGACAGGGAATGGGGTTATGGTCAGTTCATCAGCTGTGGCTTCTCTCGCTGCTCAAGGAGAGGAGTTGTTCCCCTGCTGCACCGTGAGGTCTCTCCCACAGGAGGCAGTTCTCCACAAACTTCTCTGATGGGAATCCATCCAACAAGCAACAGCTCTCTGCAAACTGCTGCAACGTGAATTCCTCCCACGGGCACACAGTCCTCCCAAAACTGCTGTGGTGTGGGTCATTCTTCCAAGGGGTGCAGTCGGCCAAGGACAGGCTGCTCCAGCCTGGAAGCAGGGCCCCCTCTCTCCACCAGGTCTCCCACTGGATCACAGCCTGCTCCAGGGATCCACCTGCTCTGACATGGGCTCCTTCCCCATGG
>VWZS01004859.1:53788-116477 GCA_013397075.1 Rhabdornis inornatus
CTCCTCCTCCTCCTCCTCCTTCTTTGCTGACCTTCATGTTGCTGTGTTGTTTTCCTTCACATGTTCTCACTTCCTCCTCTTCTCTGGCTGGAATTAAAACTACACCATAACCTTTGTTTTGATTTCTTCTTAAATATGTTGTCACAGAGGTGTTACCATCGTCCCTAATTGGCCCTGCTTTGTCCATCTTCAGAGCCATCGAGGACTGGCTCTGTTAGACATTGTGGAAGCTTCCAGCAGCTTCTCACAGAAGCAACCTCTATGAGCCCCCTCTGCTGCCAATAACCAGGCCATACAAAACCAATACACTTGGCAAGCATGAAAACCATGCCAAATCTCCATTTGATAAAGGTAATGTAAAATTTTTTGCAGAATATTCAGATACATTTTTTGAGAGGAATGTTACACTGAGGCGTAGTAACACACAACAATTTCCAGGTAGGATACTGAAAGTTCCAGGAATTTATGGCTAGAATACTTCATAGTTTGCTTCTAGGTATGCCTGAAGCAGTGCAGCCATGAGTGAAAACTGCAGCTATATGACAGCTGTGAGTGACCTCACTGAGGTGACTGAGTGTCAAGCCAGGTCTGTACCAGTATCTTCATTACAGCTGGTGCTACTTGGCACCCCATGGCAGTCCCAGTGGAGTTACTGAATCAAAGCACCAGGCTGGTCTCCTTGTTTGATGTGCAGTGCCAAGAGTTAGCTGAAAAACTTTGTTTTCTGTTCTCCTGAAGAACCATTTATTCTGGTTGTGTAAAATGTAGTTTTCACTGCTGACAAGGAATCATCGTGTATTTATACATAGAATTTTTAAGTGGAGCAATAGTGAAACATCAAGACCAAGTATTATTCAGTACACTTAAAAAAATGGTGAAGCACCATCAAAGAATCATTGTGCATCTCTGTGAAATTACTTGAATGACTGATGATCATGTCAATGTCTGTGACAATCGAGAGAAATTAGATGAGAGAAAAGATTCTGTTTATTTTGTTGAAGCTGTGTTAATGCTTTACTTTTTTTCCCTTGTGGATTCCTCTCAGCTGAGTAAAATAAAAAAAAATATTTTTATAGGGCATTGCAGAATACCAGAGATTAGCTGAAACCTGCAGAGCTTGAAATACTCTAGGAGACATTGGACTCTTTCTCATTCTGCTCTTTCATGTAGCTAAGAAGTGTGGATCAAGGCCTGTCTAGCAGAATTACTATGCTATGCATCATAATATAATAAAATACTGTGTTATGACCTGAACAAAGGACCTGAACCCAAGGTTCTGTGTTATTTTCCAACTGTGTTATTTCCCAAGAATTCTGCAAGCTTTTGAAGTTGATGCACAAGAAAATCTATAAAGGCCCCACAACCTTAGTTGCTGTAAATAACTTTTATTCTTTTTAAAATAGGCTAGATTGTCCATATTCCCAGTGTTCATTTAAAATCTTATCTACGTTTTTCTTGTAGAATGTCAAGATTACTAAAGAGGGAGTGAACATGTTGAATATTTTGAGAAGTTAGAGATTGCTTGTCTGTAGTAGTTGGGAATTCATCGAAAAATTACCATGCTATTACCCTGTACATGCCTCCCAAAATCAGAGCTTACATGATAGGTATTTTCTGCTTTTTTTACATCCTCGGACCGTAGTCTCTGAAATTTGTCTTCGCTTTCTATGTGGTATCATCAAGTCATTAAATATTAAACCCTACAAGTCTTATTTCTCGATTTGTAAGAGAGGAGATAAAAGCTCATCGTAGTTTTTTATGTTTCTAAAATATTGTGAATATATAAAATGCTGTTCAAATACTAAGTTTAAATATTTTCACTTAAGCAAGGCAACTTGGTTGAGTCAGATTTTAACCTTCTAAGATTGCCTGAAATGATTACAATGCTCTCTATGTGACCCTTTGTAGTCTTAGCAGCTTTCGAAGGTTTCACCAAGGCCTGATGAAAATCCCCACTTAGTCTTGCTATGTAATATTTTGATATGCTCTCTCATCTCAGGCTTCTTAGAACTATAAGCTTGGCTCTTTTTCTTGGTGTTTATATGGATGTTACCTGGTTTACCTTTCCTGCTTTTTACCACTAAGCATTGTTTTTGCAATGTATTAAGACAGAAAGGATAATAGATTTTCATACTAGGTAAGTATGGTCATAGAACATAAATCCTCTATTGACCAAAGAAAACACTGGAAGACTGAAAAAAAAAGTGGAAAGAATTCTGCATGCCTTGGAAGAGCAAAAGGCATGTGACTGTAGGAAATAAAATTTTTTAACACAATTTACTATTTAACAGTTTATTATTTATTATTTATTTGAGATTTTCTGGAAAGTGGATTTACAGATCACATAAGTAAAAGCCTGAAGTCAAAAGAAAGTTTACGGTAAATTAAGAATATTTTGAGAAATCCTGTGTGTAACAGGCAGGTTTTATTTGAATATAGGCATAAAGAATGGTAGACTAGGGAAGAGTTTCTTTATCTTCTAATAAATATTCTGAATTCTTGGTAAAATATTTTATTTTAAATAAATGTGTCATGCTTATAATCTTATAGATTAGTCCTTGTCATCACTATCATCACTGTTACTATCCTATCAAAAGAAGAGTTGATATTTTTATTTCCTTTCATAAGGTAATATATCTTTCATTGCTGTGTGCTTGGTTTGATTAATTGAAATGTATGAGATAGCCAAGATGCTCAAAATTGTGTCTTCTGTTCCACAGAGAAACAGGAATTCAGAGGACTAGCCTGAACATTGTAATATAGTCATTATAGCCTCATAAAAAGCATCTGGTTTTAGTGAGAATTTATATTCAACAAGATGCCTATATCCACACAAGCCAGTGCATAACAAACACATTATATACAGAAGCTATAATTTTACACAGCTGAAAGACTGACATCAAATGTCAACCTAATCATTTTCTAATCTTTTTTTTATTTGCAAACTCCAGAATGTTTTCCAGCTGAAGCATCTCTCTACCAAAGAGTAAATTTCTACTTACTTAAAATTTACTAATTTTTTAAATTAACCTTTTCTAATAATGAAAGTTTGGCAGATCACAAATCAAAAGCTGTCACAAGCATCTTTAGCTATCCACATATTTATGACTTGTCTAAAGAAATGTAAGAAAAATTCTAGCAATAAATAAATACTGTTCAGAGTAATTTTTCAGACTGATTGGTAGAACACTGCTTCAGAGCCACTGGCGTGGATTACTGTCTACTGGGGAACTGGACAATGGCAATTTAGTTTTATCCAGGTCTCATTTATTTTCATCTCCCACATACGGAATTTTAAAGTTCATTCATTTGCATGAGTCATGAAGGTAGAAACACTGCCCAGTTGGAGTAAGTGGTACGTATTTTCAAGAAAATTCCTCTCATTATAATGAGGAGGAAATACAATCTCAAAACTATATAACTATATAGCTTAAATTGGTTAAAGTATCTTAAGTGGATCATTATGCTTTTCAGGAACTGTCAGTTCCAATGCTGAATAGTTGTATTTAGTTATGGGCTGGACAGAAATAAATTCAAAATTCTGTATGCAGTCATGATATCCCTCATGGAAATTTTTCGTTCACACAGTTTCCCAGGTTTTGTGCTGTTTAGTAGGTGGATTTGTTCTGCTCTAACGAGGAGAACATTGTGTAGCTGAATGTTCTTCCGTGTGGTTGGATTCATAAGCATCTTCCTTTTAATGGAAGCTTTTTCTCTCCACATGGAGGCAGTCGCTTCCTGGAATGGGAAGAAATACATTCTGTTTTGCAGGTACTGCTTAAAAATGCAGCAGTATGTTGATTAATATTTTTAAGTCTGTGAAATTCATTGAGATTTTGAGAGACAAATTGTGTAACTGTGTGTCACCTTATATGTTGGCAAAACCCAGAAGTTTGGGATTAGATACTCAAGAAAGCACTGGGAACCTCAGAGATCATAGGATTATTGGATAGCCTGAGTTGGCACAGACCTGTCAGGATCATTGAATGCAACTCTTGGCAGGACACCCCAAGAATTCCATCGTGTGCCTGAGAGCATTGTCCAAACACTTCTCAATCTCCATCAGGTTGAGCTCTGTGTGATTGGACACTAGAACCTGTGGAGAAGATGTGTTATCTTCTCCCTTGCCATTCCTCTTTTCCTTGTCAGTATGGGAATATTAAGAAACAACCACTTTAAATCTAAGAAAGATCAGTAAGCACAAAATTGCATGTTAAACTGCTACTCTCTGCAGTGATCAGGTGCCTAAATCCAAAATACACTAAGTGTTTTACCTGCTTGTGATTCAGTGCACCTCATTCTCCCAGTTATTTTTAAAATGACAAATACCACTAAAAACGTGTTTGGTCCCATGGCAGGAACTTGGAATTCTTTTCCTGGTGAGTAAATATTAGTCACAAGGTTGTGCACTCCTATTCCATTTTGTCTGCTTCTCTAGGTCCAAGATTTCTTCTTCCTTTTCTGCACCTTGGTCTTGCTTGACTAAAGGCCAAGTACCTGCTAAACAGGGCAGGTTCCTTAGTAGTCAGGACATTCCTGCTGAAGGTGTCCTGCATACTGAAAAAAATAATTTTTTGTCAGTTTTTCATTTCTTTAAGATCAAGCAGGAAGGGAGTAAAGAGTTTAAGTAGAAGTAGTCACTGCGGGGTGGTTTGGACCAGTTTTCAATGTTGGCATATGAAAATACATAAACTGTTACTTCGGGAACAGCCCTATTGCTTCTGAGACAAGTTGAGTGCTATTATCTTATTCCTGGTATGCAAGGGGGAGATATGGCATTGTTATGATTAAACTTGAGGCCATTTATTTGTTACTTTCTTACAGGAAACAGATTCAACCTCTTCTAGGACAGTTTAGCCAGTCAGAGGCTTTGTTAATCTCATCTGGGGTTGAGCCAGGGACTCTGGATGGTGTTCTCCTGGATGCTGGCTGTTCTTCTATGCAATTTGATACACCTGAAAGAGGTTTTTCCCTGCAGAAGGATGGACCTTTGGACATGAGGATGGATGGTGACAGGTACGTTATAATAGAGTATTTCTTCTTGAACGTCAAAAATTGTCTGCTCAGCAACCCCTGTGCATTTGCTTTCCTCTTAAAATGAAGAATTCTTGTCACCAAACAATGACATCTAATTTTGCATGAGTATCCTGGCTTTCTTTTGCCAAAAAAGTTTTTTTTCTATCTCAGTGCTCAGCCCTGGTTATTGTCTTTGCCTTCTTTGAAATAAGAGGAAGGTTCCAGTGATGAGTAATTAAACCAGTAATGTTTCATTAACGATTCCTTTAAATTGTAACATTTTTGCAGTGTATGGTATACAGTCACAGGAACATCTCTCTTTCAGAGGCCTATTACTTCCACAGTTTCTGTGCCTGTACTTGATCTGCAGGCTCACAACTTCTTACTGCAGTCCCTCTCCTTTTCTGCCACACTTGCTATTTCTGGAAACTTCGCTTGAGCAGGTTCAGTTGCTCCCTCAGGAAAGGAGCAGCGTCCTTCTTCTGTGCAATGACCATCTTATCCAGTTGCTTCTCTATAAAAGGAACATAATAAAAATAAATAAATAAAATCCTATCCATTATATCTTGTAGTTTAAATCAGATAGCTACATTGCTTTTAACATGCTAGTATGGTGCCTGCTTCCATGCCCATTTGCCATTGTATTTGTTATAAGTTTTACTTAGCAAAATTATAAACTTCCTGTCTATTTGTGTAGGAGGCACATCAGGCTTACTTAATTGCCAATTTAATGGTTATTGAGTAAATCACATGTATTTAAGTTTGGATTGGTGTTTAGTACTTTCAAGAGCATGAAAATCAGTCATGGAATTATAATTTCCACTTATGTAGCATTTTTCATCTTCGGGCAACCTGATGTATTTCTGCAGCCTTTTTCTTTTTGCATGAGCGACCAAAGATCTGTCTTGTATGGGTGAGGGCTGTAATTGCATGACAGAGAATGACAATTTTCTTCTCGGTGTTTTGATGAACATGTAGTCTTAAGAAATGCCATTTGTTCTTTCATTGCTCACAAGAGCCAATGGGAAGCCTCAATTTCAAAGGAATTAGCTTACCATATTAATGTTAAGTTTTAACACAGCAAATTTCATGTTACTTGCTTTTTCTGATTTTATGCAAAATGCTGCCATGATTCTCCTGGGGTTCAGCCCTCAGATTTCAAGAACCTGAACTCCAGGCTTAAATATAAGTCTGATGCATCATGAGAAAACAAACACAGAACAGAAGCATAAGAACAAAGGATACCTGAGGCATAACAAAAGCCTTGCACTCCTTACACTATGGTTGTTGCTATGATACTACTTGCCTCTAAGTTTTGTTATCTTTTGTAAGATACTGCAGGGGAGTAAAACATGCCTGAAAGAGAAGAGAATTTACGAGAGAATTTATGAAGTAGTTTGTATGTTTTCTCTGATTAGTAAACCCATAGATGATGTTCATAAAATACCTTGAACTATTTCAGTAGCTAAGTGACAAGAGATATAAATCTATAGGTTGAAGGCTTTCACTGCTTAAATTGTACTAAGTCCTGTAATTTATATGACTATGTCATTTCTGTTATCTCAGGAGAGTATTTATATATATTCTTATGCCTTTTAGTGAAAAGTAGTGTTTAATTATCTTCATTAGCAATTGTTTTCATAAGAGGAGATGTGAAAGAAAAGATCCTTGAAATCAGTTCTGGCTAGAAAGCAACATATGATGTAAGGTGGCTAAAATGAACCCATAAGAGGCAAGTTTATATTCTAAAGCTGGCTAAGTAGAAAGGTCACACATAATTTCCATCCTAGCACGATACTGGAATATATTTATTCTTGTCATCCTATTAAGCATAGTTTATGATAATACTTGGAAGTTAAAACTGTTCTAATTGAAGTTGAGGAACAAACTCCATTTAGACCGGCAAGAAAAAGGATTTAAAAGGTGCAAGCTGTTTTCACAGAGTTGCCATCTCCTATCTGAAAACCTCAAAGGCACTTGTATGCAGTGTGTGTGTTTGACTTTATGTCTCAACGCTATGAAGCTTCACCTCTTGTCAATGAAAACTGACGTCAGTGAACTAATTGGCTGTTCTCGTGCGTAGGTGCCCTGCCATGCCCACTGCTGCTGATGTTGTGAATGCTTTAGATCAACAGGCGCTTGCGTCCATCCTCACAACGTACGGGGAGGAGAGGCACGCTAAGAAAATCGCTTCAGCCATCGTTCAGGCACGCAGCATATACCCCATCACCAGAACTCAGCAGCTTGCAAGCATTGTTGCAGGTACCCTCATTAATTCTTCACAGTGGCTGCTGAGGAGAAAAAAATATTAATCCCCAAAGTCCCAGAGGGATCTATTTGTACTTGAAATCATGCAGGATCTAATCCTGCCTGTTCTGCTCTGATGTCAGCTCTCTTTTTCTCTTTTTTTTAAGCTCCCATTTTTTGTATTGTAGTTTGACAATTAGTTTAATAATAGATTTAACATGAAGTGATTTATCATTTTGTCAGCCAAGTTGAACCATAGAATGACAGCAGCCTTGGGTATTCTTTATCCTGGCTATTGATCCTGGCTACTTTCAAAAATCAAATATGTCATATCTGTCTTAGTTTAAAATTTCTGTATTTTAATATTTTAAGGGGAGGTGCCATGGCAGTTTCCAATTATGAGTAAAATCAGATAATTTCTGTATTTTTAAAGAATCAGGAAGCACAAAGCAATACGTGGCTTGCTTCACCTTGTGCATGCCAACTAGATCAGCCTGAAGAGATTATTGAAACACTTCATCTTCCTTGCTCCTCACTGTAAACAAGGTGAAGAATATACAGTTAGGCAGGAACAGTGCTTACATCAAGAAGCTTTACATTTTACAAGTAAAAAAATTTCAAGAAAAAATATAAGGCATGAATCCTGTTCATTGACATAATATGTAGCATCAGGATGTTTTTATTTTCTTAACCAAAGGATGAAAATCGCTACATCTTGTCATGCATAAGTCTAAACTGCTGACTTTGAATATAGACCTTTTAAATTCTAGTCCAAATTTAACACTTGCTGAAGAACAGTGTAAAATATTTTATCAGTATCCTGAAGAGTTGAAAAATTGAAAAAAATATGATATTCTTAAAAATTTGTATTAATTAAACTGGAAGTCTAAGGCACTTAAATTTAATGATGGAAAAATTAAAAGGTTTGGATTTGTAGAAGTCAGGACACTTCAGCAAAATATCCAGGCAACCAAGGCCCAAAGTTTAGGTGATATGATAAAAGAACTTGAAGAGACACTGCTTGCTGTTGTAAGCCCCTGCTGTAAATATAGTGAATATAAGCAATCTTAAAAAAAAAAATCAAAGAGATAAAGCAGTATGTGACTTTTATAAACCTTACATTTTTAATATCATCATTAGCAATATCCTGAAATAATAATTTTGGGCTTTGTCATGTATGTCATAAATCTCATGCTTTTTGAAAAACTGTTGATTAAGAATTTAAGCAACCATATCGCTGTGTTAAGGATATGTTATGTGTTACAGACAGGCAACCCAGTAATTCTGAAATAATTTTGTGCCACAGCTTAAACTAAGGAAATTAAAATACTAGTGTATAAAATACAGCAATTGAAGTTCCCTTCATGTTTAATGTCCTTCATGTGAGTCAGTTGTTAATGGTCGGTTTCTGTGACAATGAGAAGGATTTTTTTGTTCTCACTTTAAATTCTCTGCTGTATTTGAACAGCTTCTTGATCCACGAGTCAGGTATGCATCAGATAGTGTATGTGCCAGAACAATGAGTCCAGCACACTTCTGCCAAGACAATAAAGATGTATGTTTTGTGTGCTTTTTTTGGAGGACACAAGTAGTTATAACAATTTTAGAGCTGTTGCACTGATCTGTGTTTGCATAAAACTTCTTCCAATTTTAATTTGATTCATCCAGTAAGGAAGCACTATGGTGGATCCTATTGATTTTTGAACTGATTAAGAAAACCTTAAGGAAATTTTTTGGAATAGTGATATATTTTGATTCATTTATCATCTACCATTAATATATATTCTTAGATGAAATTATGTTGGTGAAGTTATTGGGATAAGCCAGAGCTAAAGTGCCAGAGACCATAGCTACAGGAACCTGTTGATGGCACAGCCCAAAAAAACATTGGCTAATTCAGAACTTCACCAGAGTAAGATTTATGACCTATATTAGTTAAATGTTATGTCTTTTAAAAAATAAAATATTAATCAGAATAATAAAATCTTGCATTTTAGATTTTGCAGATTCTTTGCCAGCCTGATTGTCTTCCAGAACAGGATTGTTATTTTTGCCTAGTGTAGGAAATAGAACACCAGCAAAACAATCCAGCCAATGAAGCTGGGTGTCAGTATCTGAGAATTTGTGTAGTGTCCGTATTTCTTTCTCTTCTTATGGATTACTATGGTTTCAGATTTTCTACAGCTCCCAAGTTTTATCTCAAGGTCCAGCTGATAATCAGAATCACAGTGAATCTAGATTTGGACTAACCTGGACTTGGAAAATTTAATTTTTTTTAATAGAATGCTAGACTTCTGGTCTTTCCTACCACCCCCCAAAAGGTTAGAACATGTATTGCAGTTCCTAATTGACTGGGAGATAAAAGTGAAGGATGTAGCTTAAAAAAACACCAAGGAAACAAAACAGCATTAGAAAATTTGCCTTTCTCTTTGTGTTTATAAATATTATCTGAAAGGCTCCTGATCTGTTTAAATAAGATCTCTATGAGCTATGGAATCTGCAGTGGGAGTTTTTGGTTCAGTCTTGGGAGCAGCATCTCTTCCCACAGCACAGTCGAACTCTTCTCACTCTTTATAATTTCACAGAGCTATTGAATGCTCTGTAAACACTAAAAATCAGTAGTTCTCAGCTGAAGGGTTCTGAATAGATGTGTGAAAGTTGATTAAGAAGCACTTCCTGATGTCTTTTGTTGTACCTCACTGAGTTGTTTGGAAACAATATGTCTAACTGTGTGTGCAGGAAAACTCATTAAAAATGGTGAAATTTTTAAAATATTATTTTCATATACTTTTCCTGTACAACTAATGGTCTATTTTGATTTCTTTTCAGGGGACAATATACCTTTTTATCTATTAATTTTTTTTCAAAATTTATTTTTTCTGAGCATTATTTAGATACATAATCTATTAAAAGACAATTTTGAGATCATGTAATCATTTGGCCTTAACTTGAAAGGAGTTGATGATGATATGTTAAAGAAATTTTAAAAGTTTAAAAAGAAATTTAATCGGTACAGTCAATTTCATTCAGACTGGTTCACTTTTATAGACTTTAATTATCAGTTTGGAATTTGTAATATTGCCTGAATTTCAGATGGGTGAGAATTAACACTGTACTGAGGGAGCCTAGACAAAAGGACATTAGTTGCGTCACAGAAACTTATTAAATGCAGTGCTAATTCAACAGACGAATTCCTGCAAACAGGTGCACGATCTGAATTAATTTTTAAACTCTCCCTCTCTCTTACACTCTGGGGACTCTAATAGTTCATATTGACAGGCACAGCACATCGTTAATTTCATTCACAAGCTTTTAAAATTTCAATACATTTCAACATGTGAACCTATTAGATTGTTTTAAAGTGTTAGTGTCATCAGGGCATCCTAAACCTAAAAATGGTTATTTCTCTCACTGGGATTTCAAACCATTAATCTAGCCAGAAGTGTGGTGTTTTTATGAATGAAATTCATTTTACAAGCTTCCCATACAGATTATTTTTTTTTTTAATGTTTTTGTACATTGAACAGTCAGTTACCAGGAAGGATTTTCTTTAAGTGTCTTGGTAACTGGAGGGGCCTGGGTGAGAAGTGAGCAGAAAGCACAAACAGATTTTTATTTAACTAGAGGAGTAAGAGTGATAGGAGGATTTTTCACCCGTGGAACATAGATCAGAATCTATAGCCTTTACTAAAAAGCTGAAGGCCAGTGTGACAGAAATAACTACCAGAGATTACATTTGTTAGTTAATCCCAGTCTGACAATAAACCAGTAAGTCTTTGGACATGTGAACAGTTTTATTTTGTTTTTAGTCTGGGAGGTTTTGGTTGCATAAAGCTGCAAAGTGGCTGCATTTCTTTACCAATTTCCTGAATATTAGTTTTCTGTACTTTATTATAGGACCTGCAGTGCTCTTTGTGCATGTTCAACTGAGACATGTAAGGTTGTATTTTACTTACAGAATATACCTGGGCTTTAATTAATTTTTCTTCAGTGTGTGATAAATTATTCGTAGTAATAAATTAATGTCACAGTTAATTGTCATAGAAGGTTATTGTAGGAAGAAACTACACTCAACAGCCATGGCAGGATAAGTGGAAGAACCTTCCAAAGACCTGTGTCCTAGTTGTGCTAATAGCCTCAGTGTCATTGTTCTTTTATTTATCTATTCAGTATTGCAATTGCAAAATGTCAATGTTCATGATCAGACTAATGAAAATCTGCCCAGATATAAGCATACTATGTCCATTTACATTTTTACAAAGCCTTTTGAAGTTGACTTTAGATTCACAGAATGGTTTGGGTTGGAAGGGACCTTAAAGACCATCCAGTTCCAACTACCTTGCCATGGACAAGGATACCTCCACTAGACCAACTTGCTCAAAGCCTTGCCAGCCTGGCCTTGAACATTTGCAGGAATGGGGAATCTAGCTTCTCTGAGCAGCCTGGTCCAGTGCCTCACCACACTCAAAGGGAAGAATTTCTTTTAACCTCTAATTGAGTCAATAGTTCTGAGCATTCTACTAGTGTTTGTAGTTGTTACTTGACCTTTAAGGAAAGTTGTGTTTATTTTGCCTAGCACAACATTCCTTTATGTTATGCATTAAGAGACACTTTTCATCACACACAACTGGCACTCAATGGCTGTTCTAAGGGTTCCATTTTCAAAGAATCTATTTATAGGTATGTAAGGACATATGGAAACAGATACCATGCCAGTTAGTACAAGCTTGATGTCAGTTTCTTGGGATACCTTATGTTCTGTGATTTTTAGTTCTCCTTTTAATTGAGGTCTCTCATCAAAATGAGCTTTGTGACTTCCACAATGGAGAGTATACATTCTTTTTGTGATTCATAGTAAATATAGAAGGTTATATTCTCAAGGACAGAAATGATATAAACTAGCTAGCATAACTTTTTCTAGACTTTGTAAATGATGGAGAAACCTAGCTCCTGCAGGCTGCATCTATTTACTCTGTTTTGTGAGACAGCTTCAAACCACAAATTCCCACACAGTTGTTTGTTGGGAGAAGTCAATCCTGTTGCCAAATTCTGTCTTGAAGGATTCAGACATCTGAATATGTGCATCTAAAAAAAAATAGGTGATTTTAGGTCTGACAAACCTTGACATATTCTGCTGTGTAGACATGTGAAAACACAACAGTATCAGCTGCATTTTCTAAAATTCTCAAGGTATTTTTGTGAACATTGAAGAAAGACAGGTGTAGTGTTCAACAGTTGCTATTCCCAAACAAGGATACCTCTTTTAATCTTCAAGTAGTTCATTGAAAGATAGTTATTACCATGTAGATATTGTCTTCAGTTATCTCTGCCTGTGAAGAAATGCAGCTATCTGAAAGGCAACAGTTAAAATTGTGTCCATCATACATTAATTTTTTTCCATACAATGACAACAAACACAAATATCAAACTGACATTGATTACACTGAGCTGTAAGGTGAGACTTATCTATCCTGTCTTTTTTTCCTTTATCTTGATTTCAGACATTATTTTTTAGTTCAAATTTGTGATGCTTTTGGAGAAGGAATGTCTATAAAAGATTCTAGGGAAAAAATCCCAACACTTAACCACAAACCATCTTAGTTTAGCAGGGTTTACGTTCAGAGATGTGAATTCAAAAAGTAAAATAAAGATCTATTACAAAGAAGGAAGCTCATCACTACTCAAGGTCCAGTTTTGACTATGTTTTCCTTTAAGGTAGTGTTGCATGAGTGGATGTCAAGATGTAGAAATATTAAGTTATTAACATACATCTTTTAAAATGTATGACAGGTGCTTTTCCAGCATCAGCTCTCTATGCACGAAAGGACTTGCTTCAGAGACCTGCTCATGTTGCTACTAAAACTTTTCAAGGGCTGCGAATATTTGTAAATGATGAGCTCCATGAACTCTTCATAGGACTGAAGACAGCTGAGAAGTTTCTAAAACCTGGAGGTCGCCTTGTAGCCCTCTCCTTCCATTCACTGGAGGATCGTATTATCAAACGTTTTCTTCATGGAATTGACATGATGGAAAAGT
This sequence comes from Rhabdornis inornatus, assembly GCA_013397075.1. Lineage (NCBI taxonomy): Eukaryota > Metazoa > Chordata > Aves > Passeriformes > Rhabdornithidae > Rhabdornis > Rhabdornis inornatus. Next base: position 67,088 of record VWZS01004859.1, read on the forward strand.
ACAATCTTGGCTCAAAGCAGAAGATAAGACAGGCTCTGAAAAATTCCTCCAAAGAAGGTACACAAGAATCTCCCTGTGGAAAATCCAACTCAAAGTGGATTTTTATACAGAAAAAAGTTCTCACGCCCCAGGCCAAGGATATTCAAGCAAACCCAAGAGGAAGGTCAGCCAAGCTACGAGCTGCTATTAAACTCTAAACCAAAATATATGATTACATGATTTTATAATTTCCTTAAATTCTATTTTCCAGAATGCTAACTGGACAGATAGTATCAAACTTAAAAAATAAAATGAAGGCTGTTAGAAAACATTTCTTTCTTGTGTTTGTGTTTCTTTTTGATTAGGAAGTGGTATAGAGCATGAAAATGCAAAATAAATGCTTACAAGTGGGTGTCAGTAATTATGCAAAAAAGACATTTTTTTTTTAAAGAGCATCAAATACCCAGTTTATAAAAATTGCAGGTTTGATGTATTTGTAGTATTCCCTTTAGATTAATTTCAAAATCCTGACATTAACAGTCTAAATTCAGTAGCTAGTTGAGACATATTTTTATGGGGGTGGATTTCACACACCTAACTCTGATGTCTGGTTTAGTCTAGAGTAAGTTTAAACTAACCTAAGAATTCTTGATATGAATGTCTCTGTATCCCAGCTAACTTGCTGCATGAATGCCTATAGGACAAGAGCTAATTCTTAAATAAAGTGACATCAGGATGCCATATTCTATCCAGGAATTCATAAATGGACTAATACCTTTTTTAAAATAAGTATTTATGTTTGAGTGATAACCTGGTTGTTTAATGATTAATAATTGTAAATAATAAATGTATCTTGGGGGAAAAAAGGCTTCTTAAAAAAGCAACCATAACTTCTGTGCATAGCTCCACTATAACTTTTAGGTGTTGATGGAATTATTATTAACCCATCAAAAAAGCAGTATTGTGGGTCTTAGGAAGTATTATCCTGGTGATAGCTTTTTAAGAGGTAGGTATTAAATTATTTTAGGAAAGGTCCACTCTTAGCTCTTAAAAATCTTAGCATTCTGTTTGAATGCTATATATACTAGTTTGTAGAACATTTAATAGAATTTTTTTTTAGTTACTATGAATTAAATTTAGTTTTGTGTTTATATTTTATCTTAAAAGACCACTGGTTTTCTAGTTTTATATGCTACAAATGAATGGAAAATAGTATAAGTTTCGACTTCTTTTACCTCTGACTCATCTCTTCAGGAAGAAGTCTTAATTTAGATAATCAAATTGGTACCAGGGTTTAATTTGTGATGTCTGAAACTTGGTTGGTAGAATAAAAAATGCAATTTCTGACTCAGTGAAATGACTACTACACTGGTTTCTGAACAACTGACTGGATCATTCTGAACTTGATTTTCATCAAGCATCCTCTTTGTGTTGATGTAAATGATTACTTCACGGTAGTTTTTTGGGTCATATTGACACAAGCTGATATTTAGGTTCACTGTCTAACACACAATATGGTATATAGTAATATATATTATGCAGTATAGTGAAATAGCTGGATATTGTTTAATTCCTTGGTAAAGGTAAGTGATACAATGTATTCTTAGGTACAGATGATAACATCTTTCACTAATCTGAAATAACATTTAAATGATGATGGGCATTTCATTCTTTTCTGAAATTTCAATATTTTTCCACTAGCTTCATTATACATGCTGCTTAAATAAAACATTCCACTTCAAATAATATTACTTACTCTTGTCATCTTTGAGACAACAGGCTGTACCCTGAATAGACTTTTTTTTCGTGCAAACATTAAATATAAATGGCTAAGGTTATTTTTAGCTAAGATTTCATACTGAAATGTATTTCAATTGTAGATTTGAAAAACTGTGCCTCCAGCATAGGCTTAGAAGAGTTGTAGTGCCATGTTGTGCATTGTTCAGGACACACTCCAGGGAAAGACCATCCACTTATAGCAGAATTGGTACCTCAGAAATTATATGAAAGCATTAACATTCCTTATGCTTAAAACAGTGTTTAAGATCCACACTTCCCATACCCAAATTCAAAGGCACAGTTTCTTAGGATAATTGAACTACTGTATACAAGGTTGTGTAAATACCCTCCCTCATTTAGGAAAAAAAGCTTTTATTTGCCTTTAGGTTGGAGTTGCACAGAAATGATAGTATAAAATTTGTTGAGTTTTTCTCATTAGAGGGTCTGTTTCTCTCTTCTCAGCATCTCCTAATTTTCAGCTTTAAACCTGACATGTGGAGAGTCCTAGAATTTTAACCTCGGCTTGCCTGAGAAAAAGAAACTCTCTAGTTTCCCCAAAAAACCTCTGGTTATATTTGGTTAAAGTCGTCTTGTTATCTTTAAGCATTTCACTTTATTTAATTTCATAAAAAATAGGGACTTTTTACACAGATGTGCAGTGATAGGACAAAGGGAAACGGTTTTAACTAAAAGAGGAGAGCTTGAAACTAGATATTAGAAAGGAATTCTTTACTCAGAAGGTGGTGGCTCTAGAAGAGGTTGTCCAGAGGAGCTGTGGCTGTGCCATCTCTGGAGTTGTCCAAGGCCAGGTTGGATGGGGCTCTGAGCAACCTGGGATAGTGGAAGGTGTCCCTGCCCATGGCAGGAGGGCAGGGAATGGATGATCCTTAAGGTCCCTTCCAACCCAAACCATTCTGTGCTTCTGTGACTTAGTAAGCGACATTAAATTATGTGAAGGTATTAGGCATTTATCTTGTTAGCAGAACACGTCTACAGAGCACACCTTAAAGATTTCTAATGTGGTATATGTGACATGATACTAAAATTAACTGGTTTTTTGCCACAATTGAAAATTATATTTAAGAAGGAGACGATACCTGGAAAACTTCTTGCTGAAAACCAAGGCATGCTGTCAAAGGTACAAGTTATGGATCATTTCTAAAAACTTCCATTCAACCTAAGCAATGTACATTTTATACCACTGGATGTAAGATTATCTGTCAAGAAAGAAAAAAGATTGTAGACTGTGTTTACAGGGAATATGACAAGAAAATGATCCTACAATGGGAAGAGTAGAAACATGCACTATATGGAATAATTGTAGAGAACATCATGTGGTAGTTCTGGAGAGACAGTGGTGCCATACAATATGTGCATGCAGAGCATGTTGCTGAAGAGTGTATCTTTTCATGTTAGTACTTTAGAAGAGTGGAAAGAAAACGGATAAAACCCAGCTATAAGGCTATTTGTATGCATTGCAAACATGCTTTCTATTGAATTTACTAGACAATAAGATTTGATTAGTTTATCTAAGTTACTGTAAAAGTTGGTAGGCCATCGAAAGTACCTGCCTGGTAAAGAAATTTGCATAGAATAATTATTTGAAAAGTAGACACACTTATCCTGTGACTAAGATATTTATAATAAAAAATCAGTACACTTTAAACCATAATTTAACAGTATAAACACACTTGTCTGCATTTACAGCCTGTGAGGGCCTACTGACAGTTACTATTTCCCTATTGCTTCCTAAAGAAAAAGAATCAGTTTCATTGTTTCATAATGCTAGTAATATAAGGAATGAATATCTCTTCAGTTTTAGTTGTTTGGGGTTTTTTTTAACATTCAGTAAAGCATTGTATCAGTAATCTTTTACAGTCACATCTGCCAAGATTACCACTTGACTTGAAAAAGATGCCGGTCTGAAACATGAGTTTCTGTAAAGATGTGTGGAGGTATTTCAGAGATGGAAGATGGAAGGAAGGGATTCCTGATGGAGTACAAATGAGCAAAAGCTGACTTCAATGAACAGTTAGCAAGTGCCTCTTCCAGCAGCAAGTGTTGTATTAGATGTTTTGTATTCTGCTTTCTAGAGTAGCATTTATATGATTATTAATGATTCATATAATTGCTCTAAGATTACTTTCTGTACTGGGGAAAACATGGTAATAATTGGAGAGTTTATGCTCCTAAACAGTGTAACAGCACAGTGAGAACTATGCCCTCAGGAAAGGTGATGTGCAGGGGTGAGAGAATTGCAATAAGAAGTCTTAGACACAGCTTGTTGGTGATTTGATTAATTTAAATTTTAAAATAACTTAGTTGTTTTAAATAATCAGTTGTGAATCACTGTTTTTAGTATCACTGTGCAAAAGTACTGTGAAAAATGAGACTAATTTGCATAAACAGAGAAGTAATGAACCCATAAGTCAGTTTTTTGCTGTCCATCTTAACATCTTCACCTCTAGCAACAGTAAGAAAGGGGCTCAGACGTGGTTTTCTTGTGCTCTTCTCAAGAAAGAGCCCTTCAGTAGGTTTAATACCATTTACAGCAGGATTTTGAAGAGCATTTAGTGGAGTATGGGAGTCAGTCTTTATATTCATATATTTACTTTTTCATAAGCCGCTTGCTTAAAACTTGTCTGTAAGTTAAAATAATATGAAATTGAATTTATAAGTCTTACAGAATGATAATCAAATGCAGAGGCCCTTTTACACTGGAGTTATGCTGCAATTAAAGCAGGATTTTGTGGATTAATTAAGACTTCATTGCTACAAGTGAATCTTGTAAATAATTTAAATTAATGTAGAACAGCTTTTTCCCTTTCCCTTCACCCAGACCCTGTAGAAGATAGAATAGAAAAATACGTTTAATTCAAAAGAAATAGGAAATTTGAAAAGTTTTAAAAACAATTATTTATGAGGTTGATAAGCAATTTTAACAAAATTTAATGTATGCAGTATTCTCTTACTTTTTCTATTCATTGCTTAATTTTGCCTGTTTGGGGATAAACAGTAGCAGTGAGAGAGCTCAGTGTCTGTACATGGATGTAGAGCATGGTTTCTCATGCATAATAAGAGGTAATAGTGGGAAGGTATCTATGCTTCTAAATATAATCTGTATATTTTTTCCTCTGTCTCTTTTGCAGTTATAATTGTGTTTACCTTTCTGGGCCCTCTTTAAGCTTATTTCAGGTGAATGAGAGGGAAGGGCTTTTCTTTTTTTTTCATGAACTGTAAAATCTGTCTTTAGAAGTTTATTGAACTTCTTACCATATAATGCTTTTCCACTTGACATATTTCACTGATGTCATGCCATGTTTTTCAGTATTGCTATTACATCACTAAATCAGGAAAAGGGGCAAATATTTGTTCATGAGAAATCAAAGCTAAAAAAACAGAGCAAGACATCAGTTGTCTAAATTTCTTACTGACATACCTATATTTATAAAAACTAAAATTTCTTCATTGTACCTTGATCTTTAGGCAAATCGTATTCTTCCTGTTGCTTTTACAAGTTTAATTTGATTGGTTGTAATGGTGAAAAACAAGCTGGAGGGTTTTTTTAATTCATTTTTATGGTTGCAAGTTTAAACTTGACCGCTTGTTTATAGATGTCTTTTTAAAGAAGAAAACTGGAGATACAGCTCCCTCTGTCTGTCCTGGGAGTACCTCTGCTCTGGTATCTTTTGAGAGCACTTGCAAATGATCAGAGGAAGAGCATCTTTATTGTCAACATGAAGATGCAAGATAAAAACATGGGGTAACTTGTTTTACAGCTCAGTAGGTACATTCCAGTACGTTAACTGGAATTTTAAAAGAATAAAGGTCATGTTCTTATCTGAAAATACTTCAGTGAAGATACCTAATTCAAAACACAGAAAAACTAGCTTGTGCGGTTTCTCAAAACTTATAATTAGATTATTAGAATAAAATACATATGTATAACAATTCTGTCTGTTCTTTAGTGCCCATACAATTTTTGCAGACATAACAGTGTCAAATACACTTCATGTTTTTGATCATTCATTCAAAAAAATATGCCTAAACAGTGAAATATTAGTGGATATAACAGAAACTGGAATGAAAATAAATGACACTATATAAATCACATCTTAAAATGTATACATGCTGGAATACCTAAATAAAAACTTAGGTTTTATGTACTCCATTATCACCTTTTCAGTTCCAGTCTGTGGATGTGATTCTGGCAAAGAAAATGTAATCTGTCTCTGGTTTATATTTGTACTGAAGGTATACTAGAGCTCAGAATAGGTTTCTGCTAGACTTACAATGTTATTAGAACTTTATATTAGCTGTAATTATACTAATAATATTAACATAACAACATAGCATTAACAAGGTTATACCACAAGTTGGTAACTGTAAAAAAAACCTGAAGCATCGTGATAACTTATACACTAAAATGTGTGGAAGCTTAGTAATCACTTAGTCATCAACAAATCAGGCTAGAAAAGCTTTGTTTTGAATTTGAACAGTATTTTAAGCTCATCCCTCCACATCTTTCTTGTAAATTATATATATACTTTTTTTTAATCAAGTAGTTTCACACGGAAGAACATATCTTGTAGACTTTGCTAAGAACTGAAATAAGAAGTATTAACAGTCTTGGCTGATAAGTATCTGAAAATGGAGATACTATAAAAACTGTTTTGTAATATAGTGCAAAAATTACATTCTCGAGAGTAATGACAGATGCATGCCTGTTAATACATGCACAGTCTGCAAGCCTAATCCTGCACAAGTAAAGACTTGTGGGTCCACCTTTGTTATGGCATGATAGAATTGTTAAGGTTGGAAAAGACCTTTACGGTCATTGAGTTCAACTGTTAACCCAGCACTGCCAAGTCCACCACTAAACCATGTCCCCCAGTGCCACAGCAGACATGAATGTCTTTAAATACCTCCAGGGGCAGTGACTCAACCACTTCTTTGGACAGCCTGTTCCAGTGCTTGACAATATGTATGCTCTATTTCTAAAGTATCCCATTTTTCATATTTGGGATAGAAATGAAAATTGAAATCTTGCTAAGCAATCAGAGCTGGCAGAGCAGAGGTTAAGTTCAGTAGGCTGATCATGGGCTTCTTTGGAAGCAGAAAGGACTTGAAACCCTGCAAAACAAGGTCAACTGAGTATGGGGCAGTGCAGGCTGACTGCTAGCACTTGTATGATAGTGACTAAATATGATAATGCTGGATTAAAACTGTTCTTTATGTGGAGGCAGGTTCACTGGTATATAGGATACTTCATTCCAAAATGGCTTAGTAATGGTGACTTTAGAAAACTAAAGTTAGGAAAATAATAATAAAAAAATCCTTGGAATTGAGCTTGTATATTTCTTTTAACTACCTCTCTTTGGGAGGGCACAAGGATGACAGAAAAAAATTATCTGAGAGGAAAGGGTATTTAATCTCTAGTGTTTCTGGGCCTATTACAGATATGTTCCCACTGTTGTAAAAAACATGGGCTCTGTACCTAAACAGCACACATCCTGTAGTTATCACTGTTACTCAGGCTATTAAAAACTAAGAGGTGATGTGAAATTATAAAATAGTAGATTATTTAAATGAGCTTGGCAGACGCCCTGCCATACATTTGTACTGCACTTAATCGTAGTCTAAAACAAAGGTAATTAAAGGGTGACCAGGGATTTGTCACACTAGCCTTTACACCAGGACCCTGCCAATTTTCCAGGTATGTGTCTTAAACACAGCAGCACTGGGCTGCAGCCCACACACCTGGGCAAGAGCACTGCTGTAGCTGGCAGTGTCAGGACTGACATGGAGATTAAAATCTCAGCCTCCCTTCAAAGTATTCAAAAATCTTGCTTTTTAGAGCACTGACTTTATGCTTTATTAATAGATCTCTAGTTATTTGGAAAAGAACATATCACAAGCTGAGCGTAGGGGGTATTTTCAGTTGCTGTTTGAACTTGATAACTTTTGTTCCTCCAGGCAAGCTGGCTATTGTTCTTTTAAAATTAAGTGAAACAGCAGCAGCAGTCAACATTTGTCTTTGAGACAAAAATAATTAATGAATCTAATTGCAGTGACCATTAGATTCAGTTGTATACCAAAGGAAGCACAGCCAATAAATACCACGTTTGCCAATAGTTCAGTAATTCAGCAGCATATTTAAAATACTCTTTCAGTTTATACACTCCTATAGTTATAGTTGGCAAATATTTTACTTGACCTAGTCAAGTTCTAGCTGTTTTCAGGATTCTGTTTCATCTGAGCACTCTTCGTATAGAAAACAATCTTAAAAAGTAGTTGGTTTTCCAGAGAAAAGGCAATTCATTCTTTTTTTCGAATACAGTCTTGAGCAAAGAAAACATTGCACTTTTTGTTTTGTTTTGTTTTGGGTGTTTTTACTTTTAATTTTGATGGGGGAATAAAGATCTAAGAATTTCTGCCATAGTTTGTCCTTTGAAGTAATTCATTATTTGTATTAGGGATACAGAATTAATTTTGTCTAATAAATAGGACTACTGACTGTCATTCATGTTCCCTCTTACACAGGGTGCCACCTGAACTGGCATTACTCACAAGCACTTTCTATAGCCTACAGAATATCTGGCATTCCTCAGCATGCATTCACAGTTTGTTCTTCTTAATTTAATACTGAGGCTGTATAGTAGCTGTGCTTAACTTAGGTTTTCTTTTCTCTAAGCAAAATCCTCACTTGTAATTCTGCTTATTCTTGCACATAAAATTATGAGATGTTTCTGTGTTCAAGTCACTGCATCAGATTCAGTGCTGACAACACTCATTACCTTTGTTATTAATGGTAGTCCACGTTTTCCCATGGGCATGAGGATATCAAATTTTCTGAAACATTAAAGCTTTTTTAGCCCATAATTCCAACCTTCATGGCAGCAGAGAAAACCATGCAAAATTAAGTCCCTTATCTTTCCCATAACTATGCATGATAGTAAAGTATAATCTTTCTGTATTTCCCCTTTCTGTTTCCCTCCTTTAAGTTTTACTTTACTCCTTTCCACCCTCCATCCCCTCTCGTTCCCCTCAGGATAGCCATGTCATTTTTGGCCCCTTGCTTCTGATTTTTAGAAACTTCAGTTCTTTCCATCCTCCCCTGCCCTCTGTTTCCACTCCAGAAGGTGTATCCAAAGGTTCAAACAGGAAGAAAAAAGGCTCGTTGCTATGTCCTGCTTATGTGTGATTTATCAGCTAATCAGACCATCTTCAACACACAAATTTTTGCTCTCTGAAGCATAAAAGCCTCTCTTAAACATGAACCTTTACAAATGCATCCTTAAAAGTATTTCTTACACTTTATATCCTAGTAAGGGTATGGATTGTTGAATTTAAACTATTGCATTAATATATTTATAAATACAGCTTTGTAATGACAGTTTTTCCCAAGAGCAATTTCCTTAGTCTTGAATGCCAGGTCAATGTGTTTCCAGAGGAGATTCCTGAGCGATGGGAGGCACTTTGCCAGAATGAGACTGACAGTGCTTTGGGGAGCTGGTGATTTGTGGTCCATAGTTTACTAGCTTCTCATCCTGTCCCTAAAGCAATCCTGCATGACAAAGCAGGAAAATGTTTGAATGTGGCTTGGTATGGCCGTCAGCTGCAGCCTGCAAGGATTGTTCAGTGATATTAAGAGCTGGAGGATACCACTAACAGTACGTGGTATAATTGGTGATTGTGCAATTTAAAGTTGCCTTGGGTAATGATAAGACTGAGGGTAATTATTGGATGAGGAGAATCATTTCATCATTCTCAAAAAGAGTAATGCACATGACTTCTCTGGGCAGGTTAAATTGGAGGGGTGTATCTTCTACAAGGGAGAAAAGTGTTTAATTTGAAAGATAGTTCTTTGGATATATCTCTTCCAGTGATTAAAGTTGAAGTATAATTCAAATTGCCTGAGTCATGCTTCCATTTTTTTCCACAAATTATGCTACACTGGTGGGCAGTTAGTGATTATATGGGATCTGTCCCTGTGTTAATTCCAGCAGCGTGAAATGCTCCAAGGCTTTAAAGTGTTGTTGGGAGAAAAGTTGAAAAATACTAGAATGTCTGACTAGTATGCAGTTGGCTTTAATAATTATTATTTTCTCTATTTGCATTCACTGCAGCCACTGCTTCCTTTCCAAAATCCAAGGAGAAGGGAGTTGTAGCCCACTGCATGCCCTGACGGCTTTTTGTGGCAGAAAGGGCCAATGGCATAAAAATAACGTTTTTCTTATTGCAGCAAAATGCAGAGATAAAGTTTAGGCAGGCCTGAAGGGTTTTGAGGTGCCTGAATATGACAAAAAAAGCTGTGATTTCACTTAAAATAATGATCTTAAATACACAGAAGCTGTAATTACTTGATGTGAATTTGTTTTAATAACTCATTTAGTTAAAACTGTGCAGATGAATGTTACTCCTGGAAATGAAAGCAATTTAGTTAAAGCAGAGCTATTAATCCTTGTTCAACAAAAATTTATTAGCTTGGCAGAGCCTATGTTGCTGTTAGGGCAAAGAAACCATGTCTCTCACACAACCTTTTTTTCCTGAACAGGCTAACCTGACTGTAGCAGCCTGGGTTTCTATCAGTGATATTCTACTTAATAGCATGTCAGCTGACTTGCAAGTATGTCAAACTGTCATTAAATGCCAATTCATGTTTTATCTTCAGCTGTTTTCTTTGCAATGTCTGCAATTATCTTTTTATAGCAATTATAGCAACTATCCTTTTGTTTAGAATTGTAGAATTATTTAAAGTATTAAGTGATGAGCTGCAGAGAAGCACACCACATTAAAATAAATCAGAAAGAGGTTGATGAGTACAGTTTTGGCAAATACAATAGTTTGGGCTTTAGTCCAACAGTGGGTTGTTTTGGTCCAAGAAGGACTGTTAGAGCCCTCTAGTCTTTCATGTGAAATGGCAATGTAGCCCATCTGCAGCAGCACCTTCAACAACTCATTTTCATCTATTCTGAGTTTAATCTGCTGGAGGATTGGTCATGTGTGACAGATGTCTGTAAATACAAAACCCTATTGATGTAGGGTTCATTTTATGCTGGTATTAGCTGGCAAAGATGTTAGTTCTCCTCCATACTGAATATAAAACATTGTTTTTTCTGTCTAGAGAGAGAAAAGATGAAAGTTAAGGGGGTTTTGGAGCATTTTAGAATAGCAGAGGTTAACAGGCTGGGAGTGTGCGCCTTCCTTATTACCCTTGCTTCTTTCCTCTCACCTGCGCTCATCAATAAATAAATAAGTTAATTAAAAAGCTGTTTCTGAGGGACAAAGTACAGATCCTTAAGGCATATCAAAGTCTCAGTAAAAAAATTAACCACTGGCCTGAAGAAATACACACAGAGGTATGGGTGGATGAAAGCCCTCATCTTTGCTGGTTTTTGTTGTTACAATTAGCTGTTCAAGCTGCAATAATAAATGAAGGGTATATCTCTCCGCCAGAAGCTGTTAAACCAGAGGGCCCATGGCAAGGCCTATTATGCAGAAAACATAAGATGAAAATCCCATTTGCAAAAATATCCAAATATTCATATTTCTACTTCATAATAATTCTGATATTTTGGAAATGTTCCACATCATCCGGATGTGTAGGAAAAAATATTCAGAATCTAATTAAATGCCCATAGGAGATTCTATGTGATGTTCAACCAACAGTTTATGAAACATGTGTCTGCATGCAGAAATAAGCATATTATTTCATATTTTAACAAATTATTTAATGCATTTTGTCATGTTTTATTTTCAGGACCTCTGTTTTCTGCATTGCAGGCTGCCTGTGACTGTTTTGCTCACGCAGGTGTCCTCTCCTTCTCCTTGTCCATCACGACCTTTGCTGACCTAACTTTGTGTCCCTCGAGAACAAAGCAACATTCTACTAGAAGTAACCAGTTCTGCTTGCAAAATGCAAGTTGAACTCTGGTGAATGTTTTGTTCGTGGTTGGTCCTTATTTGGCTTATCTGGAGGGAATCAATTAAAAAACTTCATTGGGATGAACATAGGTCTTTGAAATGGACTTGTGAAAAAGTCCTCATCTCTATCTCTGCACAAATTAATAAATTAGGTTAAATACTGATATCTCTAAGGGTATTGTGTTTATATTCAGTGGTGTTAACAGACAGGATAAGTAGGTGCTGCTATTCAAGTACAGCCCAATGCTGTGGATAGCTTTAGTGTAGCTGGGTACAGTAATTCACTCAGTCACAACAATGCATTTTGTGAAGAGTAAATCGGAAAAGGAAAAGTGTTAATTAACAAGCTTCACTGAAAAAAGAATTAAAGATGCACAATAGCTTAAACTGCTAAAAAGTATTTTCAGAATAAGTGTTTTCATTGGTCATTCAAGTGGTCATTCAGGATATTTAAGCCTATGCAATAAATTAAAAATAACTGTGGTGAACAGTTGTGGAGAAGTCCTCGCTATTGCTTCACAGGAGTCAAGACATACTCATTAGTATAAAAATTTAATTTTGCCTGCTTAGTTGTTAAAAAAAATAAATAAGCAGTAGCAATCAGAGAAGGCAAAGAGTGGGTGATGGGTTCCTATTATTTTTCTTTTTAATATGAAAATGAGGCCTACAGCTTTGTGATTTAGTTTCATAATTTCCTCCCATTTAACCTAAGTGGCTGTTTTGGGAAAGATTCCTTTCCTTGAAGAATAGTTCATGTGTGGGCTTAATATGTTCTTGCAGAAATTTATTATTGTTTTCTTTTATAATCTTGGCAGAATTTCAGTAATTATATCTTACTTTCTTTATTTAAACTTTTCCAGGTCTTAAAACAAACAGTGTTATCACCTGTTTAGGCAGTCTACTTTCATTAAACTTTCAGGTATTCTTTTGTAAATGGATTAAATTAGTATTTAAAAATAGAATTGTGGTACCTCTGCCTGTATAAACAAATTCTGGTCTTCCCATTAATAACAATCCATCTGCTGTAGATATTTCCAGTACACTGTAATGGGGCTCTTCCTCTTCTCACAGGGAAGATTGAGGAAAGTCGTCGTGTTGAGGAAAAAAACTGAAGAAAGGCATTGCTAAATGTGGTATTGATTATTCCACAGGGCTGAAATTGTCTGAAATAGCAAATAGAGTATTTTAAAATTCCCTCGCCTTCCAGTGTTTGTTAGGCAGATGAGGAAACTGCTGCTGCACTTTATCTCCTTAATCTTTTAAGATTTTTAAATCTTAATTTCTGGTGAGGAAAAAGGGTAAATAGCATAAATATGTAGTCATCATAAATATGGATAGACTTAGACATTTATATAGCTATTTATAAATGGCATGCATATAGAGAACTAACTGACAACAAAGCTGTTATTAATACAGTTACACTATAGTTTCTGATGCAAAATTGTCGTGGCACCAGCATAGTCTCAAAATGGTATCATAGCTCTAACTCCATCTTTATTAGCATGTTACTTTGTCTATAAAATAAAGCATTCACCACATTTCTAATAAAATTCTGGTTTATGTGTGTATGAAATACCTTCTGTTGAGTAAAGTATCACTTAAGCAATGAAGTGCAAACTCAAGTAACTTGTTTGAAATTATGCTAATTACCACTCTTAAGGTCTTTATTGATAAAATCTTTAGATGTAAACTGAGGGGATAAACACTTTGTCTTACATTTTCACATGCAATTTTCACATGGTTGTACCGTTTAGTTGCTGCTTCCCAAGAGTCAGGGAATTTATTCTCAAATTCTCCCTTTTCCCTAACTTAAATCCTATTTCTCTCTTCTCTTCATGTTACTGAAATAATGAAGAACTTGTTGGAAACTACCTTACTGCTAACGAGAATATTGCACCTCTTCAAAATGATGACCATTAGAAAATGCAAAATGCTTTCAGTCAGAATGCTGAAGGAAATAGGGTTGCTTATGTATCTGAAAACAAGCACAGGGTTTTTTCAGATTTTAAGTAGAAGCAAAGAAAATTCTGCTCTTCTTTCTTACCCCAAAATGAAGATATAGGAAAAATAAGGGGAGGAGGTTTTGGCCATTCCTCCATTTCTGTTTCATTTGTTTTTAAGTTTTAGAGAAGCTCTGCAAAAGTTTTATATCAAATTTCCATTTTGCAGAGATAGTTGTGACAATATAAAGAGTGCTGTAATGGCAAATACCTCCTGAAGCCTGTGAATTTGTTTCCATCAAAAGTCTCACAGGAGAGGACGATTTTGGATGAATTCTACAATTTTGTTTACCTGAGCAAAAAGTTTATGTGTTTGTGCTGTTTTAACTAAACTAATTGTATGTCTATGCAGGTGTGTATCTAGGTATGCATACAGATGTGTATACATAGACACACCATAAAGAAATCTTTTGTCATTAATTAGCATGGCCATCCTTAGGGTATTTGAGAAAATAAGGCCTCTTTCTTCAAGAGGAAGAAGCCAGGCTAATGAAGTTCCTATGTCAGTAGCTTGTAAGCCCTTAAATATGAACAACAGTAATAGACTGCACTTGTTAATCCATTTATTGTAATATTGTCTTGCATCTGTACCCATGTGACAGCTGAGAGATTGGCTCACAAATGACCATTGCAAAGAATTGTGGTGTTTGAATATAAATAATTGGAATGTGGAAGGAGAAAGATGGAAGAAAATCTGGGGTGGTTTGAAGGGAAAAAAACCAGAATAAATAGATGTAAGGGTGAATTTTATGGAAAACCTTATGTCACTGCCCAGGTTTTTCCAAAGAAGATGCATAGGTGGTTTTCCAATAATACTTGATGAAGAAATGGCAACTATCACGTAAAGAATTAGTCTGTACTACAGGGGAATGAAATAAAAGAACACCATTTCTCATTTTAGGTCACTAGATTATGTTGACCTCTGGTATTTATGTTTGATACATGTGTAGCTGGAAATGGAAAATGTTGGTAGAGTCACCTACTTTTTCCCAGCTGAGTTCTGCTGGGGTTTTCTTTTGACCATAGTGGTAACCACCATACCCATTTTCTTCCCAGAAAGCCAAGGAGTCTATGTTATGTTTCCTGTCTCTGTAAATTTTTAATTAAAAACAATATGAGTCAATGTCCGTGTTTCTACTGTAGTGTGATGTGGCCATTGTTTGAAAGTGTCATGTATGAACAAGGATGTGGAGAAAATAATGGAACTAATGCAACTAAAATGACAGAACTGAGATGGCAAATGTCATTACTAAACTCCAGATTCTTAATCTGTGATGCTTAAAAATGTGTTTCTTTTACCTTTGTGAGGTGATTTTCATTTCTGTAGTGCTAATTTTATAGTCTATGTAGCATAGCAGAAGTCACAAGGGGGCCCTAGGTTTTTTTGAATTCCTTTAGTGCATAACTTATATTTACATGTGAGTGAGACTGCAGAGGTGTTCTGGGCTGTAGCAAATTGCCAAAGTGGAGTTCCATGTTCTCCGCTGGAAAGACCCCACGTCTTTTGGAGTGCAGAGAGCTGTTTGTCTGCAGTGCTGCTGCTGAAGAGCATGCTGGCTCATGGAGCATAAATGTGGCCTTTGTCCTTCCATGGCTGTATCAATTAATCTTTCCTCCTCTATTACTAATGATACACCAACTCTTTCCACAAAGTGTGCAGAACTCAGGGCTTCACCATGCTGCTGCCCCTGAGCTACTCTCACTTTCTGAATCACAGCTTGGAGGCTTGGAAAGGACGTGTTAGGGGCAGCGTTTGAGAAGACCACATTGCACTGCACTTGTAATGTTAAGGTCAATTCTTAAAATGGCACTTTTGTTTAAACAGCTTTGTTATTAATACATTGAAAACTTAATCTGTAAATGTTTAGGGGTTCAGCTTTAAAGAAACCACAGTTCAAAATTTCTGTTGAACCTCTTGTAAACAAAAAATAAATTTTAGAATTAGATGGGATGTCTTCCTCATTAGTTCATTTGATTGAGTTCAGAAACACTATATATTAAGCCTTCCATTCAGGATTTTTCAGCATTTCTAATTAGAAAAAATAACCTGAAGTGAAATAAAGGAAGAGATGGAATTTTAAAAATTTTATTTGCTAAAGTTCAGTAAAAATTAAGAATTAAATACCTTGATAATCCACACTTCCTCTTATCTTCATTTTTAGATGTTTGAATGGCAGGCTGTTTTCTGCAGTTTTTTAGGTTTTCTTCTATCAACAAATAAATTTAGAAAGTAATCTAATGTGACTCACTAAGACTTTTAAATAAGATACATGAAATTTGTATCAGCCTACATAGCCTACATTGCTCATATGTTGCAAACTATTTTCCTGCAGGTTCTTCTTATCCTGCAAATTTGCAATGGCTTTAACATAAGGAGAGAAAGAAAAAAGAAAAAAAAGAAAAAGAAAGAAAAAAAGAAGTAAATAAAACCAATATTGGGGGTTATTTTCACTTTAAATGCCAAACCTTTTAGCTTCAGGGTATAAACCCAACATTAATGTTGCAACTTTAATAATAATATACATGCAACCTCATTCTTCTGTGTCTTTTTGCTTTGTTGGATTTTTAAAATTTTCATTTTTCAAAATGACAACACACACTTGTAAAAGTATTTGTTATGATCATTCAAATTCTAAGAGTCTCTTGCACACCTTTGCAAGGAACTGATAGAACTAGCAAATATTGTGTTTAAAGTAGACCTTAAAACCAAGTATTCCAGGTTTTGCAACCTGGATTCTGGTCAAGATTGTCTCTGTAGCAATGCACCTTTGATGTTTCAGGGTGAAACACATGAGTAGACTGCATTCTGACAGCAAGAGCATGTCTGTGATGAGGCTGTAGATGATCATGCTGCTTTGGAACCTCCTGGGATGTGTCTCCACAGAAGCTGGCCCAGAGTCCCTCCTAGGCACTATCAGCAGCTTCAAGCTGGAGCTGTGTGTGACAGCAATGCAGGCTGGGTGTCCTCCAGACTACTTCCAGAATTAGTCAGCTCTAGTCTGGTGTTGATAAATGTGTATAAAAAGGACCCACATGGGCAGTAATGATGTATATGGAACCTCTGGCCACGATCCTCTCCTGGAAGTGTGGGGGAGAATTGGACACAGGACTTGGAGGGATACTAAGAAGTTTGCAGATGATACAAAACCTGTAAGGAAGTGTTGACTCCCCCAAAAGCAGGGACACCCTGCAGAGAGACCTCAACATATTAAAGAGATGAGCAACCACAAACCATACGGAGTTCAACAAGGGCAAGTGCCAATTTCTGCATCGGGGGTGGGGCAGCCCTGGTTGTGTGTATGGAGTGGGGAATGAGAGGCTGGAGAGCAGCTCTGTGGAAAGTGACCTGTGGGTCCTGGCCCATGGCAAGCTGGATATGGGTCAGCAGTGCCCTGGCAGCCAGCAGTGCCAGCTGTGTCCTGGGGGGCATCAGGCACAGCATCACCAGCTGGGCAAGGGAGGGGATTGTCCCACTCTGCTCTGAGCTGGGGTGGCTTCACCTGTCCTGAGGCAGTTTTGGGTGCCACAATATAAAAAAGACATGAAGCCATTAGAGAACATCCAAAGGAGGCCACGAGGAAGGTGACAGGCCTTGAGGAGAAGCTGTGTGAGGATCAGCTGAGGGCACTGGGTCTGTTCAGCCTGGAGGAGTCTGAGGTCAGACCTCAATGTGGTCTTCAGCATCCTCAGGAGGGGAGGAGGAGGGGCAGGCACTGATCTGTTTACCCTGGTGACCAGGGACAGGACTTCAGGAGGTGGCATGAAGCTGAGTCAGGGGAGGTTTAGGTTGGATATCAGGAAAAGTTTCTTCACCCAGGGGTTGACTGAGCACTGGAACAGCTCCCCAGGGAAGTGGTCACAACACCAAGCCTGGCAGAGTTCAAGAAGTGTTTGGACAATGCAAAGTGTTTGGGCACATGATGTGACCCTTGGGGTGTCCTGCCTAGGGTCAGGAGTTGGACCTCCTTGGAGTCCCTTCCAGGCCAGAATATTCTATGATTCTGTGATTCTGTGATTCTGTGATTCTGTGATTTTGTGATTTTGGGAATTGTGCTTAAGCTTTGTTTTCTATGGCTGAGTTTTAGAGGGACTCCTTATGTGTCTGGTTAAATAATTTCACAGGTCAACTCAGCTGGAGATGGCATCAACCTGTACAATAATCTAATCACTTGTTAGCTGAGTTGCTGGGCATCTCAGTCTAATCTGCTGGAGGCAGGCATCAGGCTGAAAGCTGAAGGGGTGGAGGAACTGGATGCACCTAACTGCACTGTGTGAAAAGGCAAGACTGAAGTAGTCAAGTGAAAAAAATTCTCTTGATATCTGAGGAAACAAAGTCTGCTTGTGACATAGATATTGAGAAGAAATCAGTCAAAAAGGAGAAGAGAAGGAGAAAACTTTGAAAAGGCTAGCAATAATCTTCACTGTTTGTAGTTTCGTGTGAAGAATTACTTCATACCTTTGCTGGTGTTCTGTGGAATAACCCAACCCTGCTGGGATACCAAAATACTAAGACAGTAGTAGCTTTAATCTGTATGTATCCAGCAGGCTGAGAACATTTGATTGTTCCATGTTGCTCTCATTCAGTAGAATAAATTCATACTCTGATTGTATTTTGAAATCTTGGATGCTGTCAAACTTTGGGGACTTTGAATTGCCTTAAGTAACTGGAACATAAGCATTTCTAAGACTCCAGAGACTAACCAGCTAAGAAGAAAAAAATAGTTCAGAAACACATCTAAACCTCATTTAATTTTAATCTAAGCATCTATAGAATTATTTAGTTATTTCAGGGGTGTAAGGCTTCTGTGTTTACAAAAGAAAGAGTTGGACAAACATTTGCTTGGCAAAATTTGAAACTCTACAGTCTTGAGAGGTAAAAATATAATGCCCATAATATTTCTTTATGTCAGCTATCTTTCTAGAGGTTTTATTAACTTTCCTACTACTTAAAAAATTCATTTTCTGCTACATGTAAGTTAAGGAAAAGAGGCCAAAAACCTCACTATGGTTTCTGACAGATTCTGTCAATCATAATAATATGCCCAGAGTAGAGCAGCTCTTTCACAGGAGGGCTTATTCACACATAGAGGGATGACTAAGTGTACAGCAAGATGCATGGTTACTTGTTACATTACACTAAAAGAGAATATTCTACTTTTAATTCTCCCCTTCAATCAGACCTAGAGGTGTGCAGCCACTCAAAAGGCTGCTGTAGTGTGTAAGAAAATCGAACCAGCTACTTGGGAACTCTCCAGCCCTAGGCAAGACTGAATCCAAGTAATGTCTGCACAAGCACATGCCTCATATGCCCAAAGAGGCAAGAAAAGTGAGAGCTGTTTTTTAAAAAAACTGAAGTTACCTGTTTCTGGGTACACTGGAGCAGTGTCAGCACGGATTGAGGGCTGCTCAGCACTATGGTCTTGCTGGGTGTGCTGGAGCCTTGTAAACACTCTGAAGCTATAAATAGATATTCACAGGCTTCTTTGAGGCTTTTAAAGAAGACATAACTGACTGTGTTAGACTGAGGACTCAGCATCACATGTGTGTGTGATCTTGCTCCAGTGGGTTGCCAAAATCTGTTTTGTCTCCTGTCTCTGCTTAGGACAAGCTCCTGTGGCAGAGTAGGAACAACACTAATCAGAAATCTCTTGTGTGTGTTTTCTCATGACATCATTTCAGTGTTCTGCATTTTCTTAAACAGAATCATAGAATGGCCTGGGCTGGAAGAGACCTTAAAGATCATCTCATTCCAACCCCCCTGCCATGGGCAGACCACCCTCCACTACACCAGCTTGCTCAGAACTCCATCCATCCATCTTTAACACTCCAGGGATGGGGCAGCCACAGCTTCTCTGGGCAGCCTGTGGCAGTGTCCCTGTGTTTCTGGAGATTACAGGAACATGCTGTCCTTGGGGTAGGTTGTGTCTTTAGCCTTCTGCTACACCCCTGAGCACCTGACTTTGTCTGGGCTCTCCAAAAGATGGCACAGGACAAACACTGCAGCCCTAATCTTCCTCTGGACACTTTGCAGTTCTCATTTTCAAGCTCTTTGGGGGACTAAACTGATCAGGCCCTTTTATGCTTTTTAAAAGAAAATATTTAAAATTATTGTTTTAAAGTGCTAATTTTTTTTTCCTCTTATGTCACATTAATTACATTTCATATAAACAGAGTAATATTAAACTAATTAATATTATGAAGCTCTTTACAGGATTTGGAGCTCCTCAAGGAAACGGTGTTGTATAAAGGCAAAGCAGCCTTCATGCTGATACTTTCATATGGCAAAATGGATTACTGAATTTTAAAGATAATCTTCACCATGTCTACCTTAGGCCAAATATTTTTTCTCACCAATTCAGGATTTTTGTACTCATTTTTATTCCCTTTTCCAACAATAATCAGTTTCCTGTTGTCACACAACATTCTGTTGAGTACATCCAGAGTTTTATGTCTGATAGTGGTGCAAAATATTGTTGGCAGCATTTTGTAACTGTCTATACATTTTTTGAAATTTTTCATGAAATTCACCCCTCCTATTGGTAGCGAGTTTATAGATTATATTTTCACAGCTAAAATATTTTGCATTTTATTTTTCTATTTTTTTCCATCTAAGCACAACTAAATATTTATGTTTAGATTTTATATTTAGGTTTTTATGTTTTATGACATCAACAAGTCCTGCACTTTATCTTCAGGAATACTGTTTTCAAGGAATTTTTTGAAAATCAGCAAATTGATTTCTACTACCTGCAAAAAATTATTGAAAGTGATGTTAACACTTACTTAAATTCACATGTCATTATTATACCTGAATACTTGTTTTGTATTTTCTCAAAAAATTCAGGAATAAGATTCCCATGTGGTGGAGGCATTGGAGCATTGCTCTGGAGAACTGAACAGCTTTTCAAGGGAGATTTTGCAATGCAGCATTTTTCTCTTTGTCTCATTTTGAAGCCTGTGGAACTGAGCCTGGAAGAGTTTTACCTCTCTTTGTAAAATTAGTGATGATTTGTTGAATAAGGAAAAAATTGTCAACTCTGTCTCAGAAGACCTAGAAATTACCCAGTGACTATTAGACAGTAGGCTGGAAGTAAAGTAAAGGAACTACTCTTACACATAATGATCCGTGTGCTGATGGATGTTCTAAAGTGAGTAGGAGCCATCCATTCCTCACAGCCATGGTGGCTTTGGCAGACAGGCAAATTGTCATTATCTGTAATGCAAGATGTATGTGACACTGAAAAGCCTAAGTGCCAGTAAATATGGAATTTGATGTCATGTCAGCTTTTTTTCCATTAATTTTATGTTAGCCCAAAATAGAGAGAATCTCTCAAAAGAGGATGAAATATATGTTCTGCTGTTGGTCTGGGGTGGTATCTCCATGACTTGCTACTGAATTAAGCACTTTATACAAGCTTGAGAAAAAAAGTATAAAATTCTCACAGAAAGACATGTAAGGAGTATGAAAACATTATCCTAAATGTAAACATACTGAAAGTTATTTGCAGGAATCTATTCCAGATGTGCAAGAGGATCACCTCACAGACAGTCTGTAAAAATGCACACACTTTACCACGTGGCTTCCTTCCCTGTTTGCTTTTGGTTATTAATCTTAGAACAAACTGTGCTTAGGTGTTTGGTCTCCTCACAAAAATTTACCTTATCCAAAGTGGCATTTCATTTATATGAGTATTGGCAAGAAAACTCTACCATTCTAAAAGAACTCATTAAATAGGGACATGTTAGTTTACAGGTTTAATCCATATGATATTTATTGGCTGTCCTACAGGCAATGACAGGCAGCCAACACACTATTCAGTGGACTTTTCCACCCATCTGTTTATCCATCTGTTACTTGAAAAATAGATTTCTTTCTCCCTCCACCTTCCCCCCCAAAATAGCATTGTTCTAGCAGGCCAACCAGATAAAGATACACTGATTTATAGAACTTGTAACAGGGCCATCTGAACATCCACCAGTAGTATCTTGATATGAAATAATACTAGTAACTGTGCCTCTGTTCCCCACACCAGTATACTTCTTAATGTATTATTAAAATAAACTCATAATGGATAAGCTGAATTTATTATATTTTGGGGAAAAGAAGGAAGAAAGTGGCTTTTTTACCATCTCCTTGAAGAATATATTCACAGCCTGGTTTGCTAAGATTGGTATGCTTTGAAAAAGATTATTCTGATTTTTAATCAAACTGTCAATATTAATTTGTGCACATAGTAAGAACACATCCAAAAGAAAATCAAGTTGTGAAATTTTCATCAGGTGCTTAAGAACTCCATTCACATTATGTGAGTT
This sequence comes from Rhabdornis inornatus, assembly GCA_013397075.1. NCBI lineage: Eukaryota > Metazoa > Chordata > Aves > Passeriformes > Rhabdornithidae > Rhabdornis > Rhabdornis inornatus. The sequence continues at coordinate 89,086 of VWZS01004859.1, forward strand.
GGTTTTGTAATACAGATTTCTGAAGCCTACAATTTAAAATATTGCTATCTGACTGCTTTGCGATGTTATTCCTATGTAACAAAAAATTAGGAATATGCTTTTGAGGGAAAAAGTAAAAACTCGATAACTTCACATAGATGTTATCTGTATGGATGCAAACCAGTGATGTTTCAGGCATCTTTGATATGTTGGTGCATTTATGCTGATGGAGACAACTTGTGTTGTCACAGGGTTATTACATCCCTCTCTGCTGGTCAGCTCTAGGAAATCTTTGTTTTCTTTTTCTTTTACAGCCCACAGATTGACAGCTTCACAGCATTCCTATTGGAAGTGCCTTAATAGTAGATTTGATATGATTTATTTTGGCACGATGGTTTTCTACAAAACATGGAATCAATGACAATGTCTAGCAAAAATTTCTATGGGAAGACCTGTTTTCAGTTTGTTGACATTTTTCTTCTGAGAAATGTCTAAATTGAAACATCTATTGGTGAATAATTTCCGAAGTATTAAGTACCAGGGCCATTTGTTGAAAAGTACAAAGAAACTTCCACAGGCACTTCAGCTAATTCAAAGGAAGTTGCAAATGACCTGTGTGATGATGGCACACATGAGATGGTCCTTTCTTCATCACAGTTATTGTTCTGTCCCTCTGTAGAGGGAGGGAAAGGAACCTGCTGTTCCTTCTGTTTAAGGAGGTCTATCCAGTTTAGGCAGCAATGGAGAACAATAAGGCAAAGCAGAGATGGATCAAACCACTACAGGGCAGGCTAATCCTTTTTCTTTTGCATTTCATTCATTTAGAATGAAGTTACAGAAACTGAAAAATGAAGATGACAACAAAGTCAGGATGTTGTTGTTATTACCTGCCTATCAGGCAAGCAATGTATGAGAGTTCTCTTTAATTAAATGTAGATGAAAGCATTAATAGTAATTTACCAAAGTGGATCAATTTTTAATATTTCCTAAGGTAGTTTATACACAGATGTCACCATTACAAATAATCTAATCTAGACAAAGGTACTGTAGAATTTCCCCACACATACTTTCTTTCTTGGGACAGTAGTAAGATTGTATGTAGCACATTGCACAATGGAACATTCATTGAGGACACAATTAAAAAACAGTTTTAAATCTGGAAAATGCATCTTATTTTCTACAGCACTGCAGAAATACTATGAAAGAAAAGTAGAATGCAAGGTGAGAAAGAAGTAGACATCTTTTGTGTTCTAGTATTTTTCTGGAATATGTATGCTACTGAAAAAAACCCATAGCACATAAATTACTAAAGGGCTATGATGAGGATAGTGTTCATTTTTCAAGAAAGTAATCAGTAAATACAAACCACTCATCTTTGCAATCATGATCCATGGACAATTAAAGTGGTCATCATGGTATGAATATAGTAAGTACACAAAGCTGGAAGGTTTTTTGGCAAACTGTAAGGAAAGTTCCTGGCAAAAGTTTAAATTTGTAAGCAGGTTTAAGTAATGTAAGGGAATAATATGTTTAACACTGAGAAAGAAAACTCAAAGGAATAACAATATGTAGAAATCAAGGAACCTGAGGTAAAGTCACATGGCAGCTCACCAGAATTTTCTAAGCTAGCTCCCTGTACTGATGTGCTTGAGGTGCAACACATGTGGAGTAACTTAACCTACCTGACATAGGCTTTTCCTGACTCATTTGGGCAATAAGAGCTGAAAATTTAAAAAATATCATACTTAATCTGAGCCAAGGGAGTCAAAGAGTAATTCCTATGGTCATGCTCTGTAAATGTCATTCTTATTTCTTACACAACAAGAAATCATCACAATATCTACCCTTCTGAGGATTTCTTGATCATCAGAAATTACGAACAAAATTTTAAGTAGGGAGGTGAATCTTAGCACTAGATGGCCCTTAAATTCTTTCACATTTCACAGAATACTTCTTTCAGTTATTGGTGAGCAAAGTGAACCCCTGATGTCTTTGCATTCACTAAGGACTCCTTCAGAAATGCAGAAGGAACTCACTGTCACCCTTCTTTGCCTGCAGTTGCAACTTGATCTTAATATGTATGCACATATGTATACTATTCATGTAAGAACTTCCTAGACAGGCTATGCCAAGGTTTAGTAAGGTCCAATAAGTATTCTTTAGTGGGTCTTCTCCAGGCCTGATTACTTCAGGCCTTTGGGGTATGTTATGTAATTGTACTTCCTCGGATGTTCTCTTCAGTAACTTCTGGGGTAACTTAAAAAATTGGAGCCAAACTTTAATGTTAATTCTTCTATGAATGTAACAGTTTGATAATTATTAGTTTGGAGAGAGAAGAGTGTTTGGTAGTAAGAAGGTGACTACTATAAGCAGAAAGGAAAAGCTAGAAGTGGAAAGAGGAAGAAACTAAAGCTGAAAGCCAAAACAGTTATAAAGGGGAAAGGCAGGTAAGGGGTTTCAAATACTTTGTGTGGAAGTTGGATTATTTTACCTCTTATGTAAGATGATGTAAGAGGCAGCTGCAATGTCTTAGAAGGTGTCATATTCCATCAAAGACTGCCAAAGTGTCCCCTGATCCAACATCCAACGTATTAAATCATCAAGTGTAAAATTTGCTACTCCAGGGGAGGTGGCTGGGCGTTCCCACAGGAACCTGTGTGGATATAAACCCAGGGTGCTCTGTGTTTTTGGGCTTTGCTGACCCCAGATGGATCACTGTGACCATCACTTCCACCCTTGCCACTGAGAGGACTGGAAGTTGAGGACCAATGGGATGCTGTCAGGATCCACCCACTATCTCTCTATCACTTTCTTTCTCTTCCCCCTTCTTGTTTTTTCTACCTCTCTCTCCACCCCTCATTTACTGTTAAATAAAAATCTGTAGTACTGACTTTAGCATATTAGCTTTGCACCTTAATTTGGGCAGAGACAATTTTAATAATTGGATCTTAACGCCTCTCACTGACCTCTTTGTCCAGTGACCTGTGGACTGGGAAAAAGGCTGACCAGAGAATGGGCTCCTTTTGACTAGAAGTCTTTTCTGCTGCCCAGAAATCATAGAATCATAGAAAGGTTTTTGTTAGAAGCAACCTTAAGATCATCCAGTTCCAACCCCCTGCCTTGAGCAGGGATGCCACCCACTACACCAGTTTACTCAGAGTGTTTTCCAGACATGGGGCATCCACAGCTTCTCTGGGCAACCTGTAGCAGAGCCTCACCACTCCCACAGTGAAGAATTTCTTCCTAACATCTGATGTAAATCTCTCCTCCTTTGGTTTCATTAGGAAGTATTATGGAAAATTTAGCAAAGCTCACTCTTTAGGGGGTTCACTGTTCCTGGTGTCCTTCAGGAGCTTTTTCTTTGCCTGGGTTGTCTGCTTAGTTACAGGTATCCCAGCTGTGATATCTGTCTTCTGGTTAGTGATTTTCATCTGTATCCACTGGTTTAATTGGTGTATATATTGCAATAATTTAAAAAAACGCTTTTTAAAACATAGTAGGCTTAAAAATGTCTGTAATTCCTCATTGTGCATTGACCCTGAGATGAGCTCAGTTGGTTAGAGCATGGTGCTAATAACACCAAGTTGTGGGTTCAGTCTCCAGATGGGCCATTCACTTAAGAGTTGGACTTGAGGATCATTGTGGATCTTCCAGCTCAGACTTCTGTGTCAGGATTCTATGTGACTGTGTAAGAGAGGTTGCATGGCAATTGCATGACATCTGGGGCACTGCTGGAGATTTGTTTTCATCGTGCTACCCAATACTGACATTGGCATTCTTTTATAGGATCCTAGCACAACAGAGTCATGAAGTTCTGCAGGTTGAAATTTGGGTAAATTGAGGCTGTTAGTAAGGCATGTAAGTTAACCCAGGGATCACACTGTTAACTTCCATTGAAAAAGAACAAAATAAAATATAATAAGATCCAAAAGCAAATGCCAGAGAAGTTAAAGCATGAAAGCTTTTAAAAGTCCAGGAAACAATCTTTGAGCTTATCTTATGCTTACTTTTCATCAGCCAACACCTGGATCTCCCTTAGTCTTAAACCTCTGATATTAATAGCTGGTCTTTGCTCACCAGTTGTACATTTATTCCACCTCCTTTCTGAGAAAAATACATACAATTCTTTGTCTTATGTACTTGTCTTAAGGGAATTCCATAAGGGTGTTGACAAAATACAAAGAATCTACAGGAATTGTGTAAAGCAATTACACAATTGCTTAGATTGTTGGGGTTTTTTTTTAATTAGATTGTCTTTTTTTTTTTTTTAATTTCCATTTGAATTACTGTTTAGGATTTCAATATGACTGTTTCTGCTTCCTTTAGTGACACAGTATTTTGAGTAAAATGGGCTATGGACAACAGATACAAAACTAACCCCTTCCTGCACAGACCTGCTTGACCTTTGAGATACATTTGCAAAGCTATTTGTCTCCTGGCAGTGAGATACTAGGAGATGTCTTTGCATGTGGAATACAATTGTGCAAAAACTTGTGAGGAGGATCTGATCTGCAAGGTAACATGGATGCTAATTAATCATACATAATCGATTCAGCTGCTGCACGTGTCTCGGAGTTCTAGCACACTCCAGGAGGGTTAAACAGCAGCAAAAGTAGGTCTACAGCCTGCTTTGGGGCTAGGTACTTTTTTCTTTTCTTTCAAAAAAGAAATTACCATGGCTGTTGCTACTCTTGTACAGTACTGTTGTACTGTTGTTCTGTTGACATGCTCGTGACTAATTTTCTTAAATTAAAAGAAATTTTCAAGTTCTATTTAGTTTCTGGAATTATCCTTCAAATTAGTATGGTACTTGGAATTGTTTATTTATTTGTCTCTGGTCATAGTACTGACACCTAAAGTAAGAGGAGAGAAGAAAAATCAACTATATTGATTTTTGTCAGTGGCTTGTTGGGTGCTTGTTGCGTGAAAAGGGTAAAGAATGGTGCTCTGGAACAGAGATCTCAACTTTATTGTGGCAGAACTGCATCCACTTAAAGTCATGATGATTCATTGTTTGTAAAAGATCTATTTTTAGTTGGCCTGAATTATATGGAGATTAAAGAGAATCATTAGCATAAACATCCCCTTGAAGCTTCTGCAGTTGGTAGAATACAAAAGACTGTTAAGATCTCTTCAGCCTAGATAACTTTGGAGAATCCCTGAGTGCATGCAGAAGGCAGATTGGTAACTCTAGAAGGCTTTTGTGGGTCAGTGATCTATTCCTCTGAGCAAAATGCAACTTTTCGTAGAGATTGCACTCCAAAACAATGCTTTTTAGAAATAGCACTGTCAGAAGAAAGAAATTAGGGATAAAGAGGGGAAAGGGGTAAATTCATAGGTATAGAAAGCATCCGTTTTTTTAGGAAAAGCACTGGTGCTGTGGTTTGCTGTTTGCTCTGTTCTCTCAATGCAGACTGAGCTCCTTGCATTTCACTGCTTCTGTCCAGTCTGGTGTTTCTTGTCACATAGAGTCAATGCAGCTGGAGTGAGTGCTGGGTGCTTGCTGCAGAGGCAGTGGAGAGGAAGCTGATCAGCTAAGCAGATTGTGTGAGCATCTCTCTTCCTTTATCAACGTGACATCACAACAAAACTGAAGATACCTGTTTAAGCACCTAAGTTGCAACAACTATGAAATACAATGAGCATGGCTGAATATGATAATTGTTACAAAGCACTTTTAACAAGTCCAAGTCGCACACCATCATATAGTGCATTTGTGCAAGGAACAAGATTTGCCATCTTAATTAAAAATGCCCTTGGTGAAATCCAAAAGGTGCTAATGTGTTTTGTTTTGAAGAAGAAAATCTTAACAGCAAACTTTAGAAATCTTAACAGCAAACTTTAGAAATCAAGTATAAAACCATGTTTAAATGACCTCCATACTTGGCTGAACAACAAATCTGAATTATATAGATTCTCTTAATACAGTGAAATGAAATATCTCAGTGTATGTCATGATATCTGAACTTGTCCTTCTGGTATACCAGTTAATTCTTCAATGAAGGTTAAATCATGGTAAACGACATGAAGGTTAAATGGTAACGACGGTTTCTTCTATAAAATCTTCTCTGAAATGCCCTTATTCATTTGTCCTGAAAAGACACTTCCTTCTCAGCTTCTTAAATAAAAACACATTTGCTATTGGAGGACTGTAATAAAAAATAAAAGTTAAATCATACAACAATCAGGAGAAATAAGAGGGCATGTCTCAGTTTTCATTACAATAGGGCTGAGTTTCATTGGAAATTTATGTATGTGGAAAATAATACTTAGGTAGAGAATAAATCCATTGCAGTAATTCTCAGTTACTGGAGAGACTGTTAATATGTCTTTTTGCATTATGCAAAACCAGTAAACAAGAATAAGGGTCACAGCTTTAAGAAGAGTTGTTTGTAGCATCTGTTAGACTGAGCAAAATGTCACAATATGCAGTCTCCGGAAGGAGCAAACAGACCATTAAATCTTGGATGAATAAAGCAGGTTTTCAAACTGCTGCAGTTTTTTGTCTTTTTGGAATAATTACAGGAGGGCTTGGGGTTGTGGCTGTGATTATGTGAAGGTAATTGGACACTAAGTTTTAGTGGGACTAAAATTTGTCTCATGGTGCCAGAAGGAAGGGCTGGTTTGAAAACTGTTTCATGTAAAGAAAGAGACCCACCAGCTGCAAAACAGGTGGTAACCCACCAGGGGCAGGCAGGTATGAAATCATGGCTCTTTATTTGGATTACAGTGAGAGGACTAAGGAAAAGATAAAAGGTAGAACAGCAGACTCAGAGGAGCAACCTCCTGCCTTTTTATTAGGGGTTTTATAAACGAAATTGGGATTAGGTTATATGCTGGTATAAGAGAGATCCCAAATGTTGAGTATGTAATGTGGGCCTCTCAGCCAGGTGCATGCCTGCTCAATGTGTTAAAAAATTTCTCATTGGTGCTAAGATATTGCTTTGCACGATGCATTTATATCTTTTATATATCTGTGTGTATATATATCTTTTATAGCTTTAGCGAAAGAAACTCACACTGCTACTATATTGAAGGATCTGGTTGCCATTCAGCCCCCCATAGTTCCATCATGAAACCAAATTTTTTGGGTCCTTTTGAAGAACTGTAACTGAAGAATGAACTGGAACAAACTGCTCTGCTATATAATCAAGAATAATGTAAGGCTGCAAACAGCACATCTGAAGCTATTTCAGAAATTCCATGATTTCGCAATCAAAAAGTAAATTTAAAGAAAGGTAATAATATTTTTCCTGTATATTAGTTTATTGCAATGTTAATGAGAGAGGAGGCATTTCATGTGTCAGTTTTACAAAAGCTCTTATCTGGGCCTCAAAAATTTAGTGGAAAGCTATTGTGCACAAAATGGGGGTTTATGGTTTACAAGCAGTGCCAAGATGTAGATCCTGTCCAACAGTAACAGGGAACGTTTCCCAAAACTGGAATTTCGATTGCCTCAATTGCCTAAGCTATTTCCTGCTAAAGTATTCCTGGCCTCTTTTATTTGGCCTGGTCAGACAGTGTTTTCCCTGATAGTTTCTTGGACACAAAGTAGGTGTCCATAGGTAAGGGATCGCTCCCAATTGGCAGCTGGAAGCAATCCATAGTTTTAGAAAAAGAAAGTTTAATAGTATAAAAGCAGAAAGACTTTTTCAGTGGCCATGGGGAGGAGAGAACAAGCCCAGATATTATTTAGTTTAGTTATGGAAATCTTTTATAAAAGTCCCCTTTTAAGTGGTATGTTCCTAGCTCTTCCTAGAATTGGACAATTTTGTCAAATAGGAAATGCAGGTGTTCTAGAATTGGCACTATTTACAAATGGTTGCAAAATTTTTCTGATCATACCATGGAAAAGACACTAAGATTAAATTAATCTATTGATGTACACACTGAAATATCATTATAACTAGAAGGGAGGGAACATAAATTCTAGGAAGGAAGAAATGAAACAATTAACTCTCCTAGCTTATAGAGACAAAATAAAGCTTTTCAAGATGTGAGGTTTCAACATGCAGCATCAGCTTGAGCATTTTGAGAGCCCCTGAAAAGGCAGAGAGAAAAGCACTGAAAATTCTTTGGTTCTTTGTAATTTAGATAACTGAATCATAGCCACAGCCCTTTAGGGGTAGGCTTTTTTAAGTCAAAAGACAGGAAACTAGGAAAGGGGTTTTTTAGGTTTTTTTTGTGAGGTTGTGTCTGCATGTTGCAAAAAACCAAGAACCAATCCTTGGTCAACCAGTGTGTGGATGGTTCCACCAGGACACCACTGACATGAACTGCCTAGGGCAGGAGATTAAGAATTCCTTGTATTAGTAGCATTTCAATGAGATGCTATATGTGATTAACTTCCCAGAATCTCCTAGGGTAGTTCAAGAGAGCTGTAAATATGCAGTGTTCTCCCAAATGAACATCAAGCCTTTACTGTTGAGCAATAAAATATTTTGCCTGTACTGAGATATGTTTTACAAAAAACTACTGGTAGAGCTTTTCTTGCAAGGAAGAATAGGTGCTGCTTCTGAAGTGGTTGTTTGGACAGGTGTTTTAGAATGTCATTAATAACATTGCTAATATTAGAATCATCATATTTCTTTTATTCTCAAGGTTTTGACTGGCATTTACAGAATTTTCAGAGTTGCTGATCTCTAGTATTCTGTACCTTCAGTGTGATATACTGGAACTGCTTTTTTGCAACATCATGTACACGCTCTTCCTAGTTTGAGTTACTCCAAAATTATTCCAAACTCCTCAGATTTCTTTTGTTATGACTTAAAATATTTTCCATAGCTATGTTTTAAAAATAAAACTCACATCTGGCTGTTGTGTTTACAATCTACCTGTATCAGACTGTTGTGGTTTGACACTGGCCAAACACCAGGCACACACAAAAGCTGCTCGCTCACCCTCCCCTGCCACAGCTGGGCAGAGGAGAGAAAGAAAATTTAACAAAGGGTTCATGAGTTAAGGACCAGGAGAAAACACTCCAAGGGCAAAACAGGCTCAGCTTAGAGGTATAAAGTGAAATTATTACTAACAAAATCAGCAGGATAATGAGAAGTAAAACTAAACCCTTAAAACACCTTTTCTTCCCCCCGCATCTCCCTCCTTACGACTGACAGCACAGGGAGGCAGGGCATGGGGGTTTGGTCAGTTCATCAGCCGAGCTCTTCTGCTGCACAGGGAGAGGAGTCCTTGCCCTGTGAGACCATGGGGCACCTCCCACAGCAGACAGCTCCCTGGGAACTTCTCCAGTGTGGCTCCAACCTCACAAGTCCTGCCAAAACTGCTGCAACGTGAGTCTCTCTTTCCAAGGGGTGCAGTCGGCCAAGGACAGGCTGCTCCAGCCTGGAAGCAGGGCCCCCTCTCTCCACCAGGTCTCCCACTGGATCACAGCCTGCTCCAGGGATCCACCTGCTCTGACATGGGCTCCTTCCCCATGGGCTGTGGGTGAATCTCTGCATTCCCCATGGATCCCCATGGGCTGTGGGTGGATCTCTGCATCCCCATGGATCCCCATGGGCTGTGGGTGGATCTCTGCATTCCCTGTGGATCCCCATGGGCTGTGGGTGGATCTCTCAATGCCTGTGGATCTCCATGGGCTGCAGGGGCACAGCTGCTTCCCCACAGCCTGCAGTGGAATCTTGGCTCTGGTGCCTGGAACACCTTCTCCTCCTTCTCCACTGCCCTTCGTGCTTTTATTGTTGTTTCCCTCACATGTTCTCACCTCCTCCTCTTCTCTAACTGGAATTCAAATTGGACCCCGAATTTGTTTTGATTTTCTTCTTAAATATGTTCTCATAAAGGTGTTACCAACCTTGCTAATTGTCCCAGCCTTGGCCAGCAGCATGTCCATCTTCAGAGCCCTCAGAACTTGCTTCTGCTGGACATGGTGGAAGCTTCCAGCAGCTTCTCCCAGAAGCCACATCTGTGACCCCCCTACAACCAAAAACCAAGCTGTGCAAAACCAATACACAGATATTACAAAAATGGGTTTGACCCCGAATTTAAAGGGGAGGGGGAGGGTGGGAAACTGTCTGGAAATGTGCTAATAAGAATAGAGCTCATTGTCAGTGTAAAGAGGAAAAAACCCTCACCTTTTCAATGAACAACTTGGAGTCCTGATTTACTTGAAAAATTTTTCAAAATGACAGAAGATGGAGCTCATGAGAATCAGATCAAATCCAGCTGAGGAGTAGAAGCACGAGTCCATGTGGGAATCATGCTATCTGCTGACTCATAATACAGACAACGATAAAATGTGAATCTCCTAAAGTCCAGGTACTCCAGGGAAAGAGTACCTTGCTTGAGCAAGGTTGGTGCTCCAGATGACCCTGTGGTCCCTTCTAACCTTACCATTCTGTGAGTTTGTAATTTAAAATGGTACAATGCTGTAAATTTTTACTTCACTGATTTCATCATACATTTGAACTGGACGGCTACTTATTTCTTACATCTCACTGTCACTGTGATGCATTTTATCATCTCTTACTGTTCTATGAAAAATTAACAGTCACCAGCTAGGAACAAAGTCACAAAGCTGCAAAAAACTTATTGATGCCACTGAAATAAAAATAAGACATTAACATGGTAAGGGGGACATGGACTCTGTTTTGCTTAAAAGTCATTCTTTCTTAGTCCTCCAGCTGTAAATTACTACAACAACATTCTGTTGATATTTTTGAATCTATATTGTGACTTCAGGTCTGTCCTATTTGCATATGGCTCAGCTGCATATTTTTTTTACAGTCTGATTTTAAAACTTTGAGAGAATTATTCTAGTAGATGCAAACTATTGGAACAACAGTGGCTGTAATAATTTGTCTGTCAATTTTCCCTTATCCTTCCTCCATCAGAGCAATCCTGTGCTACATGGGATTCTTAGAGACAACCATGACCACCCTATGGCTCCAGCAAGTGAGACTGCAGTTGTGTTTTCTTCTTCTCATGTGTTTCTAAGAGTATTCTCACTCCATCAACATTATCTTGGTGTGACAAAGAGGCATTGCCTGTGTGATTTGTTCTGGAGAAATAGATGACAGAAGTACATCTGGACATAAGGGGTCTGAATGCAGTATTACCAATCCTCAATTTCAAATGAATTATTAGAGAATAAATGAGTTATGATGTTAATTTGAAAGGTTTGTGTGGGGAAAATGACTTCAGGTTTTTTGGTTGCTGGTTTGGGTGGGTTTTTCTTTTTTTTTTTTTTTCTTTTTGCCTGGAAAACTCTTGAGTCCTCTAGATGCACACATACAGAGCATGCATTTCACTCTAACAACTTTTTTTTGGTGAAATTTGTTACTTCAGTTTTTTACTCTATGCTAATACTAAAATCTAATACAAATTGTTAATACAAAATTGAAGTGTGAACAATGCTATCAGTATGCGATTTCTGACTGAATTTTATAAAAGGCTCATAAGGAGAAGCTAAAGTTGTGTATCAAGAGCTCATTGAGCCATATAGAGAGTCTTCTGTGCTGAATTGCCAGAAGGCCTTCAAGCATTCTACAAAATTTTACTTTTCGTAGGTCCTTCTTCAAATCAAAGCAGTCACAAAGGTCATTAAGGAAATCCCTTCCTAATGAAGCAAACGGCAGTGCTCTTATCCACAGTGCAACACTGCTTTGAGCCAATTCTGTACTTTCCTGCTGAAGGGAACGGCAAGCAAACTGCATTTTTCTCACAGAAGCACGCACAGAAATGGCAGATCTTACCAAGGTGGACCAGTGTCTTAAATCTATAAATCTTAACCCTAAAGGGGTTGCAATTTTCTTTGGTTGCATAATCAAATCCAAGCAGTAGCTCCCACTGCTGCCAAGCAGAGGCTTGGTGGGGAGAAGGTTCTCCATCTCATGTTTTCCAGCAGCTTGGCTTTGTTGAATAATTCTTTTCAACCAAATAACTGATTTAGCTAGCGATAACTGATGTAAGTAAAGCTTATTTACACAAGGATATGAAATAAAAGTCCTGAATAAAAGCCATGTGTATGGTATAATGTTTGTAAATTGTATAAATAGTGGATGAAAAAAATACAGAGGTAATTTTATTAAGGTAGTTCTCAGAAGAAAACCTCTAGCTTTTATTTTAGATAAAAATTCTATAATGATGTTATGAATTAAGGTTGATTATGATTTTTAAGGTAACTGGTGTTACAGGTATCTCTAACATAACACTAGATATTGAAGAGAAGGTTCTTTCATAGCAGTCATGTTTTACTATCTGATATTGCTTTTTGAGTATCATAGAAATTGCCATTAATTATGTTTAATGAAGAATAACTTCATTAAACTTCAAACTGCCTAACTGATTCCTTGATAACTTGCCTAGAAGATTACTGAGGATTTTTTTGGTGCATTTCCAGGTATCAATTTTTGGGAAGCAATGGCTGTCTTGTCATTCATTACCATATAATTTGTTGTACTATGACAATATTATGGTGTCTCTATTGTTGCCATGTAAATTTTAGGAATAGAAACATACTTTAATGTACGTGATTCACAGTTTTGCTCGTTTGACAAAGGTCCAGCCTTTTTCAAAAACAGTGAATTAATGTGCACTTAGTGTCCACGAAACTTTTGTTCTCAAGGCGGAGACAAGTGGCAAGCTCAAAAGTTTCTATTGAAATGGTGTTTTTGTGTTATATTTATAAAAACTGCATAAGTGAAGCAAATTTATAGACCATGTTGCTGCTTGCAACAGACTGGTGATTTGTCTTTCCATCAAATCCTAAACCTGTTTTATGAGAACAATAGATAAATCAAGTGATGACTAACAGTGTTCCTTCCCAGTGACACAGAGTAAGTGGTAGCCTTTGAAAGGTCCCAAATGGGGGCCAGAATTTTGTAACTTTCTCTTGTCCTGCAGAGCTATTCTGTGTAGTCTATATGTGTTACTTTAAGGATGCTGGAGGGAAGCTCTGTATCATTTCTCTGCCCTTCAGATGTTGTGAAACATTTGGGAATTTCAACACCATCCTTTATTCACTACTGACTCTAGGAGTTATTTTACTTAAAATAACAAAAAATAAATGAACAAACTTTGCATTCTGGAGCAAAATAATAACTTGTTCCTTTTGTGTCTGGTCACTTCAAACCTTCATCAAATAAACAAGGGTTATTCAATGTTTAGCATACTTAGTGAGTTAGCCCAGATTTTCTTGTCCTGTAGGTTGTTTTTCTTCAGCTTCTGCAGTTACCTTTCCATCAGGGACTAGGGAATGCCTGTTTTCAACTTCATTGTAGTACATTATTTGAATACTTGCAGCCCTTTCTTTGTTGTGCAAATTCTTGGTGTGCAAACCATTAAAGGCAGCTAATGGCTGCTGTCAGTTATTTGTGCATAGAACAAGTTGTGCTGTGGTTACAATTTCTGTTTCAGTTATCCAGCTCACAGTCTATTAGGGATAGAAATTGTACCATTGAGCAACTAATATATTAATTTCATGTGTAATTAATTTCACTTTAATTCTCTTTTATTATTGGACAATTCTGTGTGTGCGAAAGCCATTAAAATCTTTGTACAATAAGGTAAACAAGTCTGTTTCTGAATGTCTAATGTGGACAGATCTGTTGAGGATTTTCTGCCTACTCAGATTCTGACTTTGTAATTTTCTGTTTTTCAAGACAGAAACAGCTTATATATGATAAACTTTTGGAGACAAATCCTGCATTTTTAACTGGCCCAAAACTGCATACACACTTTTTAAAAAATTTCTTTTTTTTCTCTGTTCAGAGGTAAAAAAAAAAAAACAAAAAAAAAAGAAAAAAAAAAGAAAGCACTGTTTCTACCACAGTTGTATGCACACCTGTTACTACTTGTCGTTTTGCAGTCTGACAGTTGCAGCCAAGAATACAGATCAAGACAAAATCCCATGGGCTGTATTTTAAATGAGATTATAGTAAAATCACAATGTTCCTCAGAAGAATCATTTGAGAAGGCAGTGAAGATAGTCCACTGAAGCATGACAGTATTGAAAAATAAATACACAATCACTAACAGCAAAACCCACAAAAATATTTGAGCAGAGGAGGAATAATTTCTCTGTAATTGGGGGAAGAATAAAGTAGGTCAGGATTTTTATTCTGATTTGATTTGTATTTCATCTCTCATGTTTGCAGGGCAAGGAGATGGAGATTAGAGGGAAAGAGAAGAGAAGGAAGTGAAATGGATGTTTCCTCTGAGGAAGGAGGAAAAATCAGCCAAGAGCTACCAACAGCCCCTGCAATCTGCCAGCTGCCTGATCACCATGAGCTGACAGTACTGACTTCCAGGTGGGGCTTAGTGGCAAAGGGGGTACTTGAAAGAGGCCAAGAAGGTGTTTTCGGTGTTTTTTTTTTTTTTTTTTTTGTTGTTGTTTTTTTTTTTGCAGGTAATGAGGTTGTTCTTACTGCACAGTGAGGAAGAAAGAATGCAGATACTTGGGGGGCAAATAAGTAGTTAATAGAAAAAGGTATCACTGAGGAAATAGAGGTCAGTTGCCTAGAGAACACCAGAAAAGAGCTGATTCTCTAAGAGAAGGGGTGGTGGCAAAGCTGTTAATTCTTGTGGCTTTGAAAAATAATCTTATGGGCTGGATTGTGAAATACTGCTCTGCCTTCCCTGGTCTGGCTGAAACAACAAACACAGATAATGTGTGTGTAACTGCCCAATTTGCCCAATTAATGTGTCTACCCTTCACATCTAAGAATAATTCTTAGAAGGTAGTGTGGATATGGGAATTTCAATGCTCAGAGGTGTAATTTGTTCACTAGTACAACTAATAGCCACAAAAATATGTATACAATCAGAGATATTGAGAGAGGACATGGTTCTCTTCCCTGACTTCTGTAAAATGTTTTAGTTTTGGTTGTTCACCACAATCCTCATTCTTTTCTACACTCCTACTCTATTAGCTTCAAGGTTTAAAAAATACTGTAACTTCACCTTTGTCTGCCCTACTGCCTGAGTTGCACTGAATACTGAAATAACTCATCTATGTGCACATATTCTTTTGTTTATCTTTTGTTTACTAAGGAAAGTAAGTTAGGGGTACTTATTTATAGAAGTGGAATACTGGCAATAAAGACTACATTCCTCAAAATAGATGTTTTCACTCCATACGAGTAGTCTTTAGAAACAGTAACTGGTCAGAAACTGGAAGAGCCAGACTTGTACTTACTTAGGACCACGTATGGATGTAATTTCCTTTTGTTATGCTGGGTCCTACTTTTTGTGCTACATTAAATGACTGCAGGCAGTCTCTGCCACTAGCTCTTAATTAAAGACTTGTCTGTGCCTAGAGGTAACTTTGGAAAACTCTGATGTATATGGCAGAAAGGAATGCTTGAGAGTGAGGCCTTATTTAAGTTGATATTTTTTTCTGATCTGATGTTTAGCCTTTTTTTTCCCCACATGACAAAGGAAAAATTACAGATAAATTGCAGCAGCAGCAGCTAAACTTGAGAGACAAGCATGCTCAGTGTAGGAAGAACACTAGAATTTTTTGGAAATCCTTTGTGTGTTCAAGCAAGCATGTGCAGGAGGTAAATGAGGATGATCTCTGTCCCTCAAACCAAGCATACTGGCTCCTCGAAATAGATGAAGATTTTCACTCTAGAGTCATAGTATGCATGCATTTTTTTCCTTTATTGTGGTCTGATTCTTGGAAATTGAAATTACTTTTGCTTTATATTTCTATGAAGAAGCTTGTGCTGAAAAACTCAGAGGCTGAAGTTAAATTGTTTTTGGAAGAATTATTTCAGTGAAATAACCTGGTACCAGACGTGCTATTTAACAGTTTAAACAACAGCAAGTTTAAGTCAGTCTTTATAATGTTGGCAGGCATAATTGTGAAAATAATTCTTTTTTCACATCTGTATCGCTAATACTAAAGTTACAAAAGCTACAGAAAATGTGTTTCTCAGCCCTCAAGTTTAGCATCTATTCGAGATTAAGTACTCTGTTTTTTTTCTTCACAGAAAAATTTGCTGGATAGATTGATACCCTGATGGCCCTTAAATGTCTAGGATGCTCCAAAGTGGAAGTACCAAGATAAAAACCGTTAAAAAGTGATTTTTATTTGTATTGACATTAGCCTTTTACTGTTTAAACAGCTCCATGCAGTCACAGCATCAGTTCCAGAGATTAAACACTTTGACAATGGCTATGTGTAAAATGGTCAGATTAATTTCTTATCAAACAGAATTGATTCAGTATTAGGAATGGAAACTATCTGATGCATTTTTCAGATCAAAGCTGATTCTACCTCGACACACATGCACTTGAGTAGCTGTGTCTGTGTGACAGCTAAATTATAGGAGTGCTTTAAACACACATTATCTTGTCACAACATAAGAACATCCTACTGTTCTAAAATACTGCTTTCAGAAGAAACATAATTTTCCCATATTGTGGGGGAGGATGCTGAACAGCTTCTTTCTTTTTCATATCTTTTGTTTTCACCTTCTACAGGCATGAGAAGAGCAAAATTCTAAAACAAAAAATTTGAAAACTCCTCATTTAAGGAGTATTTTTAACCTCTGTATTTTTATCCTCTTCATCTTCTGTGTAATGAAATACATTGGTAGCTGTGCCTAGGATTACATAGAAAATGCAGACGGAAAACTGTGATTTCCTTTTAGAGTTTGGTTTCTTATTTAAGGAGAATGATTGTAACTTTTTAAAGAGAAGGATTTTAAGTTTGTTTCCCCTCATGCATTAGGGAAAGTGAATGTTTTTGCATTAAAATTGTATTAGTATGTTTGGGGAAATTTAATGAGTGTTTTACAACAGCTTTGCGGCACAACTTTAACAATCCCTGATAGTTAATACTGTCCAGTGTGAGACTTGAGTTAGGTCAACCCAGGCTTTCTGAAATTCAATCTTTACTAAACCAAGGTGCTGTAAATTAAGTTGAAATTTTCTGTTTCTTGTAAGGCAGTTCAATATATAGGGCCTGACTTGTAGCAGGGCACTGTTACCATCTGAACCGAGACTGGGGCTGTTTGTCAGGGCTTGTTTGGATTCCAGTCCATTGCAAAGAACAAGGACACACACATTCCATTCAAAATTTAGGCCTTGGAAAAAACATGGTTAAAATAATGTTTCTTTTCAACAACTACATGGACCTACAGGTAAATGTGCTCTACATTGATGGAGTTGATTTTGCACAGCTTGGTTTTTGGTCGTAGGGGGGTCACAGATGCGGCTCCTGTGAGAAGCTGCTGGAAGCTTCCACCATGTCCAGCAGAGCCAGTCCCTGATGGCTCTGAAGATGGACATGCTGCTGGTCCAATTAGAGATGATGGTAACACCTCTATGAGAACATATTTAAGAAGAAATCAAAACAAATTCGGGGTGCAATTTGAATTCCAGTTAGAGAAGAGGAGGAGGTGAGAACATGTGAGAGGAACAACAATAAAAGCACCAAGGGCAGTGGAGAAGGAGGGGGAGGAGGTGTTCCAGGCACCAGAGCCAAGATTCCCCTGCAGGCTGTGGTGATGACCATGGTGAAGCAGCTGTGGCCCTGGAGCCTATGGGGATCCATGGGAATGCAGAGATACACCCACAGCCCATGTGGATCCACAGGGAATGCAGAGATCCACCCACAGCCCATGGGGATCCATGGGGATGCAGAGATCCACCCACAGCCCATGGGGATCCATGGGGAATGCAGAGATTCACCCACAGCCCATGGGGAAGGAGCCCATGTCAGAGCAGGTGGATCCCTGGAGCAGGCTGTGATCCAGTGGGAGACCTGGTGGAGAGAGGGGGCCCTGCTTCCAGGCTGGAGCAGCCTGTCCTTGGCCGACTGCACCCCTTGGAAAGAGAGACTCACGTTGCAGCAGTTTTGGCAGGACTGCTGCTTGTGAGGTTGGAGCCCCACTGCAGAAGTTCACGGAGAACTGTCTCCCGTGGGAGGGACCCCACAGTCTTATGGAAGGACTCCTCTTTTGGACCAGCAGAAGAATATCTCCATGATGAACTGACCAAAACCCCCTACCCTGTCCCCTGAGTTGTAGGTGGGAAGGAGGGAGGGGTTGGGGGAAGAAGAGGTGTTTTTAAGGGCTCAGTGTTACTTGTCATTATCCTCCTCTGATTTTGTTAGTAATAAATTTACTTTGTACCTCTAAGTTGATCCTGTTTTACCCTTGGAGTGTTTTCCTCCTGGTCCATATCCCAATTCATTAAGCCTTCAATTAATTTTTCTCTCCTTGCCCGGATGTGGTGGAGGAAGGTAAGTGAGCAGCTTTTGTGGGTGCCTGGTGTTTGGCCAGTGTCAAACTATGACAAAAATTACAAAGCTTAGGAAAAAAACAGCTTTAAAATTTTTGCTCATTTATAATGCATGTTTTTTTTAATACATCCTGTTCTTCCTCCAGCTTCTGTTTTGAGGTCCTTGAAATGGGAAAAAAATCTTCTGTTTTTCACTGCTCATTGAAAGTCTTTTGCTGTGTGTGACAAGTACTGACCTGGGAGCTGGGTGCCTGAGGTGCTGTCCTTGCAGGTATGTGTCAGGACCTTGCCCTCTATGTATTTCTATTATTGCTATATTCAGGGGGCGTAAAGAGCCATTTAACTTCTGAAATTATTTTAGTTTCATCTTATTCACTTACTTATGCCTGTTTTCTGAATTTCTGAGGAATATTGGCCCCAAACACAATAGAGAATACATGGAGTCACTGTCCTGTGTGTCAGCCTCTGTACTCCAGACCTGGCTCAGAGTTATTCCTGGTCCAGCAGGGCATTGAGAGAGGCAGTCCTGATGTCTTAAAGACCTAGAAATAAAATTTGCAAGACAATATTTCTAAAGGACATAATATAAAGGCTGGTCTTTATTGGAGGCCTCCAAGGGGCAGATATGGAAAATGCCCACCCTGCATGGGGTGAATACGGTTTTATATGTTTAGCAAACTAGCATAATTGATAAAAATCCCCAATTAGATACATAAGCGGTGAGTTTTGGTTCCACCTCTTACTGTGGACCCCCTTTAGATAGGAACTAAACTTTGTTTATGAAAATGTGTCTCAAGGAGCTGGTTTCAACCTTGGATCCCAGGAATAACCAAGATAGGATAGGGACCTTGGACCCCTCAACTTGAATGTCTTTTGTCTTTCTGCCTGCCAAGCTAGGGAAAAGTTAGGGAAAAGCACTGGGCTAGCTAGGAACTATAGCTAGCTACACAACAATGATCTACAGAGCTATGAATATATATGAAGGAGATATAAAAGCAGAAACTGTTCTGGCATCAGTCTCCTGCCATGGACAAAGACAGGCAGTGCCTGGGTGTGCTGCAGGGAGCACTGGGGCTGCCACGCTGCTCCTTGAGTGGGGCTAGGCACTGAGGGGAGGATGCTGGGCATCATCTTGGCATCTTGGTCTCTTGGTATGGCCTTGTCACTGGCTACACACAGCTAAAGTCTGTTTTAAAATGATTTTACAGTTTTTTGTTGTTGTTTTTTTGGGGTTTTTTTTGCCTCTGGTAAGGCATATTGCTGTGTGGAGCCACAATTGTGCATCATGACAGGCCTATGAAACATAATTGAATTTATAGAATCCCAGAATGATTTGGGTTTCACAGGATCTTAAAGATCAACTAGTTCCCACCCTCGTGTCATGGGCAGGGAGACCTGCTAGAGCAGGTCACTCAAAGCCTCATCCAACCTAATCTTGAACACTTTCAAGTATGAGGCAGCCACAACTTTTCTGGGCAACCTGTGCCCAGAGTGCCTTATCAACCTCACAGTAAAGGATTTCTTCCTGATATCTGATATAAACCTATCCTCTGTCACTTTAAAGCATTACCCCTTGTCCTTTCATCACAAGCCCTTGTCAAAAGTCCCTCTCCATTTTTCCTGTAGACCCCCTTTAGTACCGAAAGGTGTTAAAGGTCTCCCTGGAGCCTTCTCTTTTCTGGTGAGTTTCTCTAAATATTTAGCAGTTTAGGCCTCACCTTTCTACTTATTGGCTATTTATATCAATATTTTATGCATCTGTCTCCTCAGAGCACTGATTTAGCAGCTTTCCACAGGCTTATTTCCGTTTGTAGCAACACTGCTCTTTTGGAGGAGTTCCCTTGTGCTTAAAGTGAGGTTTTCAGTGGCTAGGGTTTGCACTTGCCTTCTCCTGTTTGCATACCCAGGCAGGCCCTGGATAAGTAAAACTGACCAGAGAAGAAGAGTGGGCTATGGAAATAGCTGGAATATCCCATATTCCCTGTTATCAGTTTGGTCTAGGAGATGTTGGTGGGCTGTGTACAGAGATGCATGTTTTGGTTTGAAAGACAGGTGTCTGCTAAGAAAGGCAAGAGCTTCTCTTTGAAATGGAGAATGTAAACCCTCTCTCTCCAGATTATTATAATTTTGAAATTAAGGGGCTCTCAGGCAAAGATACGGGAATAGGAATAACAGTTCTTTACTAGGAAAATTAAAATAGAAATACAGTATTACAGAGAACAAACCCAAAAACACTGTCAGAGTGAGAATCCAAGCTGCCCCCCGTCAGTCAGGCAGGGTGTTGGTGCAGTCCCATTCCATGGTGGCTGCATCCTCCTGCAGTGACAGATGTGCTTCTGTTGGAGCAGTGCTCCTGGAGAAGGTGCAGTTTTCCTCCAAAGCTCCAGGGATGATGTGCAAGGCTCTGGTTTTCCTCTGGAATCCAGTGGGAAAAGGCTGCTCTGGTGTTCCAAATCTCAGATTTTATCTAGGTAGGAAATGCTTGGCTCCTCCCCCTGGCTGGAGCATCTCCCAGTGGGATGATGGAATTTTATCAGTCATGCACTGGGACTCAATGGCCCATGAACAGGAGATATCTCCTGGAGGGAGGATGGGCTGTGGGAAAGATAAAGAACACTGCCCCAGCTGGTTTCAACAGATGGTGATAGAACACAGACTTTTGGTTACATCTTGTATTGTGGCCCAGGACAATGCAGCTTTACCTGAAACACTTCTGTGACTTCCACTGGTATAAAGTGGTTTTATGAGAGAACTGATTTTTAATGCTGGCTAAAATGACAGTACACAAAAATATATGGAATGTCAAATTTCTTTATATTGTTTATATAAATTGGGGAATGTTTTCTGTTTTCATGTATCATGCTTTAATTTATTGTTCTATGAGAAAAGGAACTTCTATTTCTCTGTTTAACAAAGCCACTGTTTTACAGAATATAATGACAGATCTTGATTAGGGGCTAGACAGATCTAGACCACCCTCTCTGTCTCAACACCATTAAAATTTTCTGTGCCTATTCACCTGTATTAGGGTCACATGTCCCTCATCTCTCACATGAAAGTTTGTTGCCATTGAAAGAATTAGATCCCATAAAGGAATATATTTTTTGTAAGACAAGCTTGAATATAGGTCTAATACTATTCCAATAAAGTGTAGAAAAACATATGAAGGAATGGAAACAAGTAATCTAAAAATAAATTAATATTTCTTACTTAATATTGAAGATGTTTCTATTGTAATATTACATCATGTCTTGTGCATACTCTGAAATATTGTTTATCCAGACTGAAAGAGTAAAACATAGCACTGCAGTATAGCTAAGAATTTAGAATTACTAATCTATTAAATAGGGCTAGGGTAGTACTTCCTCAACAAATGAAGCCTTTTCTTTAATGTACTATAATCTTGTATATATGCAATACAACACCACATGCTTTTTACCAACAGATCTTTTGGTTTTGGTATGAGTTAATCATTGGCATTCCATTGTCCTATAAAGGAATGTGTTTCCTTTCTCATAAGGCTGGACAAAACGATGCTATTAAAAGCAACTGTTATGTAATAGAATAGTACAGAGATGTGCTGCTTTATGAATGCAAAAAAGTGAAACAATTTTGAATTTTTTTAGGGCCTGGTATTTTCACCATTTTCCCATGAACAAGGCTCTTAAGCAGCCTGTCAGTGTTCTGCTGAGTACACTTAATGGTGCTGTGCTGCAAATCCCCATTTGTGCCCCACTGTTGTGATAAACAAATTCATGTTTATCATTTACCATGTGTCATGTGCTTAGTGGTTGTGGCCTGGGATCCTGCTGTGAAATGACAGTTCATGAACAGCCACAATAAAGAGGCAGGCTTGACTACAAAGACAAGCTGTCCTTACTGTGTGCATACCAAGATAGCGGGCACTCAGGAACCTGAGTAAAGAAGTGGTTTTGTGGTTTGTTTGGGTTGTTGTTTTCTTAATTTTTAAATTTTTTTTAAATTTTATTTATTTTTTTTAGAGCAGGGTTTGGGGGCTTTTTTTCTTTGGTTGTTTTTTTGTTGGGGTTTCTTTCCCTTTATCCTTTTCTTTTTTTCTTGCTTTCCTTCTCAACACATTATGTTCTGTGGATCAGTTCTTTTAGCATTTCTATTTACAACCACAGCATTGCTGTGACTTTCACAGTGGACCAGATGGAGATTTCTGGGGCCTCATCCTTGACATCTAATGAAAGTTCTGCCTTTGTGTCTGGAAATTTAGAGAGCTGGGAGAGGTGAACATTGAGACTAAGAGAGAAAAAATGTGCTGATGATAGAGTACTGTGAATGGCTTCGTTCCAGTACTGGTGTAAAACCCTACATGAATACAAAATATACCCATGGTGCTATTATCTGGGCCATGATTTGACTATTGGACCAAGATTAAAGAATGTTCACAGGTTGCTGAGCTGTTAAGTTTGGTATTGCTGTTTAAGGAACTCTTCAATTTACTCCCACACAAAGTTATAATCAAAGGTCTCTGCGAAGCATTTAATGGTGGAATTAGGAAATCATGAATATTCTCATCTGTAAGAGGACCACCCACAAACAAACAAATATTGTGGCTGTAAAGTCTTTAATTTTAAACATTTTGAATTTGACTCTTCTGGCTATGAAGGGATCCTAATGCACTAGTGGCATTCCTGCACTTTGTCTGCAGGATATATCCTGTCCTGGTTAATACTGGCCATGAGCTTTGAGAAGTAACACACATACATCAATAGTTAAAGGCACCATCCAAGCTGAAGCCTCAGTTATCTATATTTCTATCTTGGCATCCCATGAGTCAAGAAAAGCAGTGACAACTGTATAATTAATTTTAGAAATGTCCAAGTAGAATGCATTAATGTTAAAATATAGATTGACTTTATTACTACAAAGCCTATTTTTATAATTTCAGTATTTTCATTATTAATCACTCTTATCCTGTGATGTAAGTGCCCCTTGCTAGACTTTTGTGTTGGGGAAGTGCTGAGTTTTTGCTTTGGTGAGCTTGCTTAAGGCTATTCTTCATGTAATCATAATCAGTACTGCCTGCAGCAGAGTAGTGAATGCTACCCAAGTTTCTACCCAACTTTGCCAGTGACACACTGAATAACCTTATAAAGGGGATGATATTTCCTTTTTTTCATCTTGCTTTTCCTCCTGTGACATGAGGACAATATTACTGATCTCCTGAAAAAACCTCATTAAAACTATATATGCATTAGTGATTGAGGTTTGAAACTCACTTTGGTGCTGTGTAATACAATATGCCTAGTGAATGCTGTTGACATACTTTCTTTAAGAGTGTGAGTTCAAGATGAATTCATTGAGGAGAGGACTTTGAACAGAAGAGTTCCCTCTTTGAAGTGAACAGGCATGCCCTACGTGCTGAGACAGGGATGTATTGTTCTGTTTTACACAGGAGTTACTCAAGCTCTGCATCTAGGGTTACATAGGAGAGTAGGACAGAACCAAGGACCTAACTAAACATTCAAAGCTTATCAAAAAAATCTTATCTGGCTTCTTATATATTCTTCCTATTTCTGGCTTCTGTTTGTACTCCTTTGGGTGCAATACTGAGTGTCTAGTGATAAAAACTATTTGAATTAGAAGAAAAAAGAATTCAACTCTTGTCAAAACACTCCCACTGTACAGTGCATCACGGTTTTTCAGAATGGGCATACTTTACTGGTTAAGCAATATCTCTCCTGACAGGTATCTGAAAGAGCAAATCTTAAAATTATGAGGGAGCTAGACCAGTGTCTGTAAGTTCTACTGCAGGATATTACACAGAATGTTATGATAAATGGTAGATTAATTGACTGGTGACAATTCTTGCTGTGCTGAGTTTCTTACAGACTCTGAAGCAACAGCAATTAGATGCAAGTTTTTGATGCATCTACATAGCAAACTGTTTAAGTGCAGACACCTTTTGAAACTGCAAAAAGGCCTGCTGAAATACATACTACACTTCAAGAATAATCCTGATGTTTATGTCAAAAATATTTCTAAAACTTAAAAGTAACCAAAAGAAATAGGTTGCTTTGAGGAGAACGTTAGATATAATGCCTTAGAACATTCCCAGCTAAAGAGCCCATGTGTACTAGATACAGCGCCTATAGTAGAGAATTTATAATGGAAATAGTAAGACAGTGCCTGATTTATATAGAGAAAATTAAGCAGGCAATTACAAACTTCCTGCATATTATCCAGTTTCAGCTGGCTTGAAAATGTTTGTGATTCCCACAAACAAAAAGAATTTGCAATCTCCTAGAAATCTCACAGAACTTCACATTTAGTAATCAAGAATAATTTCTGCAAATACTTTTGTCCAAGGTTTAGTCTTGGACCTGACGTGACCTCCTTAATGCACCTTCACTTTATCTTCTTTAAGTGGCTATTATGCTAAGATTTAATGGAATTAAATTACATGTAGATTTTTTATTTCTGAAAAACTTGTACGGCAGAGTATAATTGTTAAAATAATTACCTAAGCATTATTTCTCCACCAAATGTATCACTACCATTTCAGTCCATCTCAACATGTTTGAGAATTCCTTCTATGGCAATTCATAGTAACTTGTTGCATCCCAGGAGTCAGTGAAGGATGCCCTGGTCCAGAGGCCCTGGGAGGAATCACCCCTCTAAAGGTTGTGGAGGCATCTTCTCACGGTTTGGTGAGGTTCTATGTTAATTACCCAGTTATGTCATCCCTATTCTCCTCCCCAGTTCTAGAATATTCCCTGCTGTTGACTTCCCTATTGGCCCCTGTTCCTAGCTGCTCCCCCCCTGGATCCCAGCTGGTTGTTACACCTTGGTCCCACCTCTGCTCTGCCCTCATTCCCTCAACCTATTGGCCCTCAGTTCTGTTGCTCCACCCTTTGCTACCCTGCTTATATACCTAGACCCTCCCTTGTTCTGGGTTCTTTGTCCTTGGCTCCCTTCTGTGCAGTAAGGCCTCATAGGAACAGCACACAAAGAACTCCTCCTGTCATTATTTTGCTGACCCCTTGGAAGTCATCAGGCAGTGGGAGTGTCTGGTGCACCCTGACCCTCGTAGAGGAGACGCTCTCGGGAGGGTGATGGTCTCAGCAGCTCCTGCCGCGCCGCCACAGTAAATAAATCAATTTTATCATATGTCAGGTATTTATCCTGTAGGTAGATAATTATTCATTTCTCTATGAACTTTCTGATCAGTATGTGTGTAAATACATAGAGAAAATGAACTAAAGCACTTTAATAAAATAACATATAATGAATTTGACTAAGGGAGAGTTTCTCCAGTAAGAGGGATTTTTTTCAGTATAAAAGCAATAAATATTCATTTTAAAAAGTTTGTTTTCTCCAAAATATTGTCTACAACTTTAACTATATATAAAATATAATAACATACAAAACAGCAAACCAAACCTTGTGGAAATTGATGAGAAGTACATTGAGGATTCCAGGGACCTGATCCTCTAAATAATTATGCACTTGAATATAATTTAAAAAATATAGTTTAAAAAGATTGCAATTGATATAAAATGAGTGCATTAGGGTTAGGCTGAAAACATCAGTGCGATGCAAATGTGTAAAGATCATGATACCTCGTGGCAAGACCATGATTTGTTTCAAGTTTGCTCTCCAGCTGATGATGCTCTCCAGCTGCCTGTGGAACATGAATGGAAATGAAGTTCCAAGTCAGGTCATTATCTCTTCAAAGGAAATTTTAGTAGACTTAGTGCTAAGTCTATCAACAGTATCTCTGAAAGTGGTAGAGATGAGCAGTCAGTTGCTGGCATGTGCCACCCCATGTGTAAGATATGCATGTTTTTTGAATGTACTTGTTGTTAACATGAGAAATGTCTGTTAATCCTTTGACTTATTAATAGCCTTTTTATTAACCTTTTGGAGTAACCAATGACAGTGTGTTAAACACAATTTACAGTGTGTGCAGTTGTTACCATAACAGGAATTTTGGCAACTGGAGCCTTGGGTATGATAACACTAGCCAGCAATACCGATAAGTGTTTGTTATGAGAAAACGTCCTAAAAGACAATATTGGAAGCATCCATAACTTTGGTTCTGGAAACACTGAATCAGACAAAAAACAAAGACATGAAAGTGGAAGTACTTCAAGTTTATATGAAAAGTAGTGAGCCAAAAACAGATAAATAGCTTTCCTTGAAGTCCATGGAAAGGAAGTGACTGAATAAGAAACATGCAGAAGATTTCTGGCATATCTGGGAATTGATTGACTGAAGGTCTCCAGAAGCTTCATTCAGTAGCTTCCATTTGAGGTAGTACTTGTTTTCCAGTGTACATTATCTTAAACTTGTAATAAGGAGGGTGTAGAAAAGCACAAAGAAAGTGTGTGGAGAGTCTTAACCTTCTGTTTCTCCTCTAATAATTCAAGGTTCGTGTTGCAGCGGGCAGTGGCAGGCAGAGCGCTGCAACCTTCCCCGAGAAGCGTCCTTAGAAGGGGTCCTGGTGGCACAGGCACATCTGCTGCCACTGAGTGATTTCAGCTCCGCTGTGAGCTCAGCTCTTCGGGGCGGCGCACAAGAGAAGGGGACGGAGCCTTCGTGTGGGGTTCTGCAGGAGGCTTCATACGGCTTCTTCCTCAGAGGGGCCTGGGGACAGAGAGCCACCCCCCCAGAGAGAGCTGGGCTTCATGTAGGGACAGGGATGAGATGAGATGAGATGAGATGAGATGAGATGAGATGAGATGAGATGAGATGAGATGAGATGAGATGAGATGAGATGAGATGAGATGAGATGAGGGCACAGGGGCGGAACAGAGGGGAAGGGCCCATGGGACACAGAATCAACGGCAACAGTGCATTCTGGGGGAAGCTTTTTCCTCGCCATGACCGCGGGGCTGTTGCTCATGGGTTGTCCCTCCAGGGGAGTGTAACAGCTTTTTCCTCAGCCAGTTTACCAGCCTCCACAGGCTCCAGTTTTTAAAGTGAGCTTTGGTAAGGGCAATAATTTCCTACATGACTGTTCTTGGATTTCTGGCACCATCACTGAAGCTCAGTTTATCCACCAGTCTTCTCAGTGTCTAGTTTTGGACTCTGTGAAAAAACAGGGCTTCCAAAATAGATACGACATGGCAACAATGGCTTCCCCCTAATCACTTCAAGCTGAACTTCTTTTTATAATGTGTTCTAATGGAAACTGCCTAATTTTCTTGATTTACCAAACAACCAAAAAA
>VWZS01004859.1:118620-243967 GCA_013397075.1 Rhabdornis inornatus
AACTAACTTTCTTCAATTGGTTCTTCACACTGTCAATAACCAAACCAGCCTCCAATTGGTCACTATCAACTCCCAGGGGAGTACTCACGGAGAAAACTCCTCTTTGAGTTTTTTCCTCTCCAGGTCAAACTACGACAGTTTGTCAATTGAATATGTGTGAGAAGAAGTCTGTATTTCATTTATTTCAGGGTGAGGATGATTTTCTTCCCAGTTTGCTTGAAAGTATTTATAATCAAACTAACTCATTTCCCTACTAGCATAAAGTGCTGCTGTTCTCCTCATTAGCATAAATGCGGCATCAGACAATTTAGCTGACATGGCAGATGGTTAAAAGAGAAATTGCAGAGGACTCCAGTGTGAGGGAATGCAAAGACAGATCCTGTCCCATACTAAGAACAAAAAGCTCCAGAGCACGTTTGCTGGCTGTGCTGAGAAGCCAGAGCTGCTGTTTCTGCCATGCCAGCCTAGAAAGACTACTTCTTTTACATTGTTTGCTCATGTCAGGAGTCACTTCAAATTTATATTTTTACTTATTAGTCATATCATTGCTAATTATTTAGTTGTGTTAGGTATGAACTGTTATGTATAATATAGTATCCATGTTATATATGCAAATCTCCAGTAAAACTACTAACAGCATCTTAAAATGTACCTATCTATAGTCCAATTCACCAGGGTTAGTATTTGTCAGATACTCCTCTGAGACTTACTTGCTTTTCTGCCTAACATAGCAACCTGCTCTTTTAAAAACTATCAGATGTTGGCACTGGTCTCCTTTTCTGTGGCTTTATAAATCCCTCACTGACCAGCTCTCAGGTGCAGTTAGTGCAGTAGTTTTTGTGGAACCTAGATGAGAATACTGTAATACAAGAGAACCATGATTCAAAAGTAAGGGCAGGAGTGAACCTGGAAAATGTTGGTAGGTCAAATGTAACTCTTTCTTTGTACTTCTGTGCCAAATATTTGAGTCTGGAGTGTCTTATAAGATCTTAGAGTTAGCTGAAGGAGATGAGAATAATTGACATAAAATGAAAATTTTTTTCTTTGACCCAACTGCTTTTGTGAAATTTTATACTGGTTATTATTTGACAGCACTTTTTTCTTTATAAAGGGTAAGCTCCCCCAGTCAGACAAAGCAAAGAGCCTCAATCTTCCCCCAAGAGCAGAATAAAATCACTGAGTCAGAAATGAACTCATTTTGAGTTTTTGTGCTTCAGCACTGGAAGAGAACAAGGATATGTAGACACGTATGCCACTGAGAGGAAAAAAGTTGACAATCAAACAGTTTGGTATTCCAGTCCTTTTGAGGCTCACATAAAATGTAGGCTGATTTGTATTTCTCAGACAGATAATTAGTTTTATTATGGGAACAGGATCATTCTATTGAAGAAATACAAGTTGGAAAATACCTTTATTTGCTTAACTGAAGAAACAACTGTGACTATTCCCTTTCTTTAGGTGTGTGGCCAGCTCTTTGTGTCTGACCTCTTAGTGTGCTGCATCACGTTTTTTGTCACTACTTTGCTTTGACTCCATCACTTGTTTACAAACATATTAATGTTTTAATTATTTTCCAGTGGAATTTACTAGAAAATAATCTTACTTTCCATTGAAAAGGGCTACCCTTAATTTGTTTGTAATTCAGTGCATTGGCATTCATTATTTTTGTATCATTTAAGAATGTGTATCAAGAACTGGATGAATCCTATTCTGGTTTTGCAAATAAAAGGCTAGGAATTATCACTGAAAGAAATCTCTCAAGTTTTTAGTCTTCTAGACTGGTCTCAAGATAGACTTGTGTTGGTTTGATTTCATGTTTGCGTGTTTAATGTATGTGTGTGCACCTTATATATTTCAACCACTTTGCTAAAAATTTGAAAAGCTAATTCTTAAAATCAACTTTAAGTTTGGCACTGTTATTTAAACACTGACATTCACAGTGATGTCTAGCCACTAAACAGAATTGGTAATTATTAAAATAATTAAATAATTATTTAATAATTATTAAAATAATTAAAACAGAATCAGTAAATTATTCAGGTTGGTAAATGGAAAAAAAAAAGTGAATGTTTCAGAAAGTGGTGAATTCTTACACTTAATTCATTATGCCACAAGTGAAAGTCACAAATACTTTTTTGTCCCTTGGTTTTGCCCATTTCTGCAGGTGGCAGAGGACACCCAAGAGTAAGAGTCCAATTTACTTGCTTTGCTGAAGAGATCTGTGAGAGAAGGCTTGACATTATATGTTACCACATGGCATGTGTCTAGAATGCAGGAGGTAAAAGTTTCTATATTGGAATTTTTGCAACTGATTTATTCTTTATATCTTAAATATAATCAACAGTTGTTGGCAATTTTGGCCTTAGGAAACACCAGGTAGTGTATTGCCATGCAAAACATTCAAGAGCCTGTATTTTGCAGTGCTGATCTACCTGTAGACTTGTTTTATTGTTATTTGTGTTGTATCTGTCAGCATTGTGCTAGATTTGGAAAACATTTCAAAGTAAATATGGTGTTTATAGAGATAACAATGGTTAAGTTCATGAGGTAAAATATTAATACCTTAAACATTTTAGATGACTGTCTTTGCTTTGTGGGGGGGTTTAGGATTATGTATAGAAAATTTCCATTTTGCAATATCCATGACATGACTTCCTAGTTCTGAGTCAGCAGTTACCAAAATTCAGCAAGCATTTTTGCTTGCACAAGATCATAGGATCACATTTAATTGTAGATGTGCTGATGACTGCTCAGACAGTTAGATTTGAATTGAGAATTGAGATGACATAAAACTCTGTGGTGGTTGTTGAAGCTGTGTCCAAGAAGAAATGAGGAATATCCTGTCAGCCTCAGAGGACAAGTTGAGCTGCTTCTTAGCTGCTGTGTAGCTATAGGAAAAGGTCTGGTGAACTAACACCAATACATGCATTTTGAATATCATAGTATGTCCTGAGTGTCTCACACATGCTCAGATTGCAAAATTCAGGCTCTAGTATAGACTGCTGTAGGGCTTTTCCCTTCCTTAGGGGAAAGGAAAGGCTGCTGCTTTTGCTAGCTCCTGTTGTTTGCTGGTGTCATTGAGTGGTCATTAGTAGTGAAACCAAGCCTTGCTGGTGTTCTCCAGGTTTAGACTGGGGTCCAAGGCTCTGGGCAAAACAAAACTAGGGATGGCACTTTCTCTCTAATGCAGCTGTGGTGGGAAAGTTTGTGTCAGACATTGTGAAGTGACTTAACTGGCTTAAATCTGGAGAAGAAAGCTCTGTACCCAAGTGATCTATTATTAGCAAAACATTCCTTATCAAGGGTACTGGTCACCTGTTTCTTTGCTTTCCTATGATAAAGTGGATTTCTCATTGGAAATAATGGTGCAGATTGGCACAAGTCAAATATTCTTAATGTCTTGGGTTGTTCTCACTGGGAACAAAGTGAGCACAGATGTGAACTGTAGGAAGGTGTCCAGTGTTTCTGTCAATCTGGTGGGCAGTTTCAGGAAAGGCTCCCAGTAGCTGGCAATTTTGGGTACTGCAAAAAGGTCAGACATACATTTATTACATAAATATGTATAGCATAACACTAAATAAAATTATTCTGTTTTCTTTTTTCTCAACTGCTGTTTTAATTTGCAGTGATAAGAGAGTATAAAATTTTATGCTTTTCTTTTTCTTCTCTTTTCTCTTTTCTTTTCTTTTCTTTTCTTTTCTTTTCTTTNCTAATGTTTGTGTCACTTTTATTAAGCCAAAAATGATATCTTACATTTTATTAAAATCTGATCTTATGCAGTTTACTGAGAACATATTAACAAAATTTAAATATAAATTAACACACAACACTGAGAAATATGATAAAGAGTTTAATGGCATTTATATTACTATAAAACTGAATAATATGAAGAGATTTGCAAACTAGCAGAGCATTCCACGCATATATGATGCATTCAGGGCCAACTGCATAGATCTGCAAACCTTTAATTTTTACTTTTTTTAATCTATTAATGACAATAGTGTGAATTTGGAGGTGGTCCACTTTTCTTTCAGGGAAGTTATTTGGGATAAAATGGATTGTGGGTGGACCTGCCAGGTGTTAGATGCAGAAAAGAGTGGCCTTTTGAAATGGATAAATATCACTTAGTTTAAACTGTTAATGATGTACATACATGTTTTGGATATTGCAAGTTTGTTATGTTTTTAGTGAGATATTGGAACAACTTGTGGCTAAGCCAGTCAACACAGCAGACCACAGTCTTGTTATTTTTCTGTTTCTGAAAGCAGAGCATACACCAGTATATCAATGTATAAATAACATTGAAACACATCTGCACAAAAAACAATAACTTTCAGATCTTTTGTTCTTTATAAATAATCCTCGTTGAAAACTTTAACAATGACTGAAAGGGCCATGAAAAGGAGCACTTACATACAAATATCCAAAATACACTGATCTAGAGGATGCACCTGTGTTCCTTTTTTCCGGACATATATGCAGTTCATTAGATTGCATGGTGAAATATTGCCAGTAAAGCATAAACCATGCTTGAGATTACAGAAAAAAAATTTCAAGTTTTCTTCTCAGACCATACATAAAATTATTTAAAAAAAAGAAAAAAATTCCAAGCATTGTGATCTTCATCTGGTGTCATCCACACCTTCAGGATCCTTCAGGCATATGGGTATATTTGTGTGTGGGTGTCTATAGATAAATGAAGGAGACCTGGCTCTTTCAAAGAGGTAGAAACAATACAAAGAGAGCAGGACTGCTTGTGAAGATGAGTAGACCTGTGAGAACTGAGATGAAAATAGAAAGTGAAAAGAGTTGACTGAGTGCCAGAAAATATATGAAAGCTGTTTAAGTATGAAATTTGGAGAACATGGGAACTTATGAAATCTTTTAGTTCAAGACATTTAGAATTCAACAGGCCCAAAGACTGGAAAATGGTTTTCAGAAAATAGTTCACCTATGGAGGAGGAGGAGAGATTTTGATTATGTAATTCACTTCCTGTGTTTCCAGCACCTTTCCCAGCTTTCAGGAGCAGCCTTCTTTGGGCTGCATGGTAGTAAGTCTCTGTTGGGGAGAGGCACAGTGATCAATGTCTTCAGACAAAGCTCATTTTCTTTATTCCCACTGCTCTTTTGATAATTATTGCTTTTGGATTATAAATGGCTCAAGAGCATTCCAAAACTTCAAAGAACTCTTTTAGTGCTTCTGCAGTCTATACATGGTAGGGCTTGATGGGGAATAAGAGATTTATTCTAGGAACATTAGCTTTTGTATATTACTATTATGTATAGAGGTAAGGTGAATTTTGCAGCCATTATTCATCATGGCAGACATTTACCATCCCAAAAATGGTTTCACTGAAGCCATGAAGTTATTCACAGAAGAGTACCAGCATACATTTTACATATTTTTGCTATCAAAAACACAGTTAAAAGTGTGGCATTATATGTTCTTGAACAAAATCTGGAACAATCTTGGGTTCATTGAAAAAGTCTTTAACTAAGATTGATTTGAATTCAAACTTGCATCTGTATCCAACTTGTTTATTAAAATATATCTGATTTTTCTCATGTCTATACCAGATGGAGTTAAAGTGAGTTCTCCACTCTGCCTCTGCACATTGCTGTGCACAAAACAGAAAAATATGAGCTCCCTCTTGTGGTCCAAAAAACCTTCTGTTTTCCCCAATTGAACCAAGACGACCCTGAAAAATCAGTTAAAATATTTCAAATTTCTTGGGTAATTCCTGGACTTCATTAAAGGATAAATCTCTGATGTAACAGCATTATTGAGGCATTTAAAAGCATGGTGTAATAAAATAAAATAAAATAAAAAAGATAGGGCAAGGGTCATTCTAACAAGGATGCAAAAGCTTCTCTAAATACATCATGTCTAAAATACTGAATAATAATGCCAGATATGCAAGTAGAGAGATCTTAGTCTAATAGAATGTATTTTTTAGCTATTAGAAATAAGAAGGATGTTCTCAATAAGTCATAAAGAATAATTTTACAACTTCTGGGATGACAGACATTGCAAAATAAGATACTCATTGCAAGCACTTAAATACTGAAAATTCTGGGAAAACTGTGTAGAAAAAGAGTCTTCTCACAAAGAAATAATTCAAGAAGTGACAGCTTCATCAGTAGTACACTTTTACTGGTTTGCAGCCCAAGAGTCTGCTTATAACTGCTCCTTGTGTGTCAAGATTTCTTGTGTTCCTGGTGATGAATCAGATTGAAAACAGTTTAAAGGCACTGAAATTGTGGCTTCTTTAGTCTGTAATTAATACTCTTTTTAAAGGGTGTTAATTTCATATGATTCTTGCTGTAAGTCTCCAAAACAGTAGAAAACCAGAAACTTAGACTAACTTGATTTCAAATGACATGCAAAGATAGAGACTTCTGTGTCAATTAGATACTTTGTTTTCTTATCTGTGCTTTTAATTTTTCAGTAACTAAGCTGTTTATTTTTAGAAAAATCTTTGTCAAATTGGGCCTAATGGTGGGATTGTTTTGACTGCTGCAGTGATTATCCACACCTAATGGTTGTTAGAATGACATCTTAAATGATTTCTTTTGGATGGTCCTTTTAACTATTTTAGATTACAATGAAAAATACTGACCATCAACCTTTGCATCATATGATCAAGTGTTGCAAAGGATCTCTCCTCGAGGAGCTAAGAGAAAGCAATTCTGTTGCTGTGTGTGTGGTAGCTTTAGTTTACCTGGGAAGCACTCCAGGAAAAACGAGGTCAGAAGATATTCCCTGAAAGGAATTATGTGTAGACAAGGTGACAGTACAGCTCCTCATTGCTGAGTGAGAGATGGGTTGGGGTTGTTCATTATCTTTGACCAAATGTCATTGCTTTGACAGAAGACAAAAACGGCACAAGAGTCAGAGGCCTCAGAGAGAACTGAGGAATAATCTCAATGGAAGAAGGGAATTGGAAGACTTTATTTAGAAAGTGTAACTTATGCCCTTTTATAATTAGATCGAAAGCATGCTGGTATGATACCTTTGTTCTAGACTAGCTTTGCTGGCACATGAGCATGGATTTGATTGTAGTCAGGAAAAATTCAAGCCATACTTTCAAATGTTATCTGCTGAGGTTCTTTTGGTGGAAAGACTTTTCACAGCAGTGGCTGTGGAGATTAAATGACTCGTAGTGAGTACTTCTAGTAAAAAAGAAGAAAACATGGGAGCATCTACTCATGGAGACAAACCTATTTACTGTCTGAGAATTAATGTTATAGAGAGAAAAGATGGAGACAAATAAACATATCTGCTTTCTGGAGTACAAATAACTTGTCAAGCTGTCAAAGAGAATGTTTTTACCATTTATCAGATTGTTCTATTCTTTGAAATGCTTTAACATTCTGTCAATCACATTTGAACCCACTTGTGTGGTTTTCAAACGTTCTCTAGCCTAAATGCAAGAGAAGAGTTTTAACAAATGGTGATTTCCTTTAAAGCATAGTTTACTTTAAGAGACACTTTCCAATCCATATGTGATTACAAATTTTAAAAGAATATAGGATGATGAAAGTTTAGCTGAAGAAATCCATGGATAAACATATTAATTTTTATTACTTTTTAATTACAAAATTATGTTTTTCCTTTCCTGGAAATAGCAGTTTTGACATCCTACAATTACTATGCTGATTCACACTTCTTTTTCCTGCTTTTCCATTTGTTCATATGCTTTCTTTCTTACGCACTTCAGTTCATTTGGTTGTTTTTTGTCTTTCTTTTCTTGCTCTTACTTCCTTAACTACCACACCATATGAAGCCAGGGAAAACCTCACCAGCTCATAGCGTTGCTTAGCAATGTCATGCATCTCTTGCTGTCTGTTGTGAAGCCATGGCATCCTGGTCTTTCAACAAAGATTGCTATATCACTGCTTTGCTATAGGTTCCATTTTCCCCCTGAGATTTCTGATAAGAGATGATGTGTCTAGACAGCATACATAAGAGATTACCTTCTATCCATTATAATATAATTAGATCAAGCCATACCAAAGCTCACCAAGATTTTATGTTTAAAAGGTCAACAGCTTTTATTCCACATCTCAAAGATAAGCACCTTACATAGGGCTTAATATGTAGAGTGCTGTGCATGAAAGAAAAGGAGCTTCAAAAGATTTCCACTTCTATTATATCATTCAAAATAGAAATTTGATACTGTAATACGTCCATTTTATCTTCTGTGATTCATGGAGCTAGAGATAAAAATAGGTCAGCTATGCCCCTACTGGTTCAGGATTATTCCCTGAAATATATTTTCTCTTTCTAAGTCCAGAGTAGATTTAACTATCTCCAGTGAGGATTTACATTTATTAAACTGTAGGACTATTCTTTGGTGGTCTTAATATATTATCATTTATTATTTGTATTATGGCAGCAATTGGAGAGATCAACTGAAATTAGAATCCCACTGTGCATGGTATTCTATGAACACATTGAACAAAGTGATTTTTCTGCTGGAGGGTTTACAGTCTAAATAGATAAAACAAAGATTGAAAACGTGCCCATAACAATATCCCCATTTTGGTGAAGCACAACAGAAGCAAAGAGAGGTGAGCTTCTCCCTTGCTTGCTGATAATATAAATAACAGACCTGGTAAGTGACTTCAGATCTGCTGCATTCTAGCCTTGTGCATTACCTAGAAATAGGTTTTTGCATTAGAGTAAGATACCCCTCAAGGTTTTGATTACTAGGTTTTTTTCTTCTCTAATCTCTTGCCTCTTTTGGGATTTATAAAGTTCATTAAATTACTTTGAGTTATATAATTTTTGATGTTATATTGTCCTGCTTGTTAACTATACCACTCAAACATCAGAAGAAATTTAGCACTTAACCTGTGTTTTTAGAACTTCCTCCGTTGTGCACCAAATAACTTGTTGAGTTTTTAATTTTTTTCCCCTTTTCTCTGCCAGCTCCTAACTCTGCTCGGAGTTCACTGTATCTTTCTTTAGCTTTATAATTCAAAATTCCCAGCATTAATTGCAGTATCACTGTACTATTTTGCCAAAGTTCTACAAAACAGAGAAGTTGGCTTATTTTTTCCATGTAATCATTGTCTGGCATATTCTATAAGTGGTGATATTTCTCCTAGCAGATATTTCTCTGCTTTGTAAAGATCATTATGGCAAATCTTAGTGAAAGCAATACAGCATGGTTCTAAACAGCTTAGTGTTACAAAGCTAGTATATCAAATTCACAGACTCCTGGAAACAAACTGGTGTGGTTTAACCCCGGATGGCAACCAAGCCCAACACAGCTGCTCGCTTGCTCCCTGCACCACTGGGCTGGGGGAGAGAGGCACAACAGTAAAAGTAAAAGTGAGAAAATTTGTAGGTTGAGACACTTTAGTAGGTAATGCAAAAGCTGCATATGTAAGCAAAAAACCCCCAAGGATGTAATTCCTCATTTCTCATGGGCAGGTGGGAGCTCAGCCATCCCCGGGAAAGAACAGCTCCACAACATGGAACTTGAGAAGACAAATGCCACCACTGAAGTCTCCCCTTCCCTCCTTTTTCCGCAGCCTTCTATGCTGAGCATGAGGCCAGTATGGTCTGGAATTTTCCTCAGGTCTTGAGGAATGCTCCAGCTGTCCTGGCTCTGTCCCCTCCCAACTTCTTGTGCGCCCCCAGCCCCTTGGTGATGGGGTGGGAGGCAGGAAAGGCCTTGAGTCTGTGTAATCAGTGCTCAGCAAAAATGAAAACTAACACAGATAATAATACTCAATTCAAAATATATCCACCATCTAGGAAGAAAATTTACAAGACAAGCACACAAACGTTTCATTTAGGCCAATGAAGTTGGGAGCACTGCTCCAGCATGTGTTTTTCAGTCTGTTTTGCTGGTGTATTTTGTTTATTAGGCTTTTCTAGCAGGATGATAATGTAGTTTGGGCTATGGTGATCTGCATCATTGCTTGTCTGACAGTGGATTTTGAGACACACCTAAAATGTTTCTCCTTAAACACTTCAAGATCATAATTTCAATAACAGAAAATACAGTGTTATGCATGCTCTTTCTGTGGTATCTGGAAGAGAGATCATAGAATCATAGAAAATCCCAATTTGGAAGTGACCCACAAGGATCACTGAAGTTCAGCTATATGTCCTTTCGGAAAATAGGTTTCAATTTCTAATTAGCTTTAACAGTAACAAGAGAAACTAACAGAATATAGAACTAATCATCCCTTCCTAACCATGTTATATGTGTTTTTCACAAACTATCCTTTTTTGCTCCTCAGTTGCTGGAAATATTTCCAGCCACCTCTCCTTTAGTATAGCATTTGTTGGGGGGCAGCAATGCTGCAAAATGGAATATTTTCATTTTACAATTAATATTTTTCTCTTCTTAGGTTGGACTATTGCATCTACTCTGTCTCAGCCAACCAACAATGTATTTTGTGATTTAACATTGAGACAACAGAAGAGAAAATGGCAGCAGAATTCAATATGTTAGCAGCAGGAAGAATGATAACAGCTCACTATTTGGGGGAAAAATAGAAGCCAGTGTCTTCAGGCTCAGACATCTGTTTCATACAATTTGCCAAGAAATGCCAAAACTGTGAGCTCTAGTATCATTAATTAACATAATATAGCTAATGTTGAAGTGATGGTTTTAACAGATTAAAGAAAGTACCTGTTATATGTATATTTTGTGTTCTTTTTCATAAAGTTACTTACTCTGCTAATTTTCATTATTCTTCTTCATAATTGCCACTAATAACTTATTTATTAATTTGTTTTTTTTCTCATGATGGCACTTCAAGGATGGATGATCTGCATCTTCTCCATCTATAATGAGCTACAATAAGGGGCAATGAGCACTGTCAGGCCTGCTTACCAGCCACTGATGCAAACTTTTGTCCTCTAGCAGACTTGTCTGTTGATCAGTCAGCTTCATCCAAGACCATGATGCCCTCCAGCCAACAATAAATCTGTAACTAACACAACACAACTGTTGTACCAGCTGTGCAAATTAAGCAAGGAAGGGATTGCCTTTGTTGTGTTTCATTTCCTTATACTCTTTGCACTTCCTGCAGTAGAGGATTTACAATTTAGGATGGTCTGAGAGTGGCAGCTCTGTGCAACTCAGCCACTAAACAGGAACCAAGGGCATAGCTAAAAATGAACATAAAATGTTTTTTATGTGTATGGGTTGGCTTTTATTCTTAAGAGTGCCTTGTTTTCCTGCTCTTCTCTTTCCTGAATAGTGCCTCAGATGCAAAACAAGAAAGCTACAATTGAATCTACTGTACCAAGGCTTACTCTTGTCACATTGCATTCCATGTCTTCCTCTTCCATCCCTTGTGTTTGTGTGTGTATTTATAATCTGCTTAGTTCAGTCACCCCATGTCTATCATATGTTGCCCCCGATAATTCTGCCTGCTTCATGGGTTAGACAGATTTTGAGAGTTAGAAGTTCAGTGTTAACTGACTTCTATTCTTTTTATGTTCCTCAGCATGTGGCTGGTACATAAAGGTCATAAAGAAGAAACCAAATTGAATCTGCTCTGAGGTCTTGAAGTGTTGACTTGCTTGTGTTATTAAAAATAATGTAAAATGTTTTAGTTTTATTTTTTTCAATCTTGTATTTTATAGCCTATTTCTTTTAAATTCTAATATGAAAAAATTATCTAATGACAACAGTTATTTTCAGAAGGCAGCAAATACTACAACAACAGAGAAGCCCAAACTCACAATCATACTGGGCCATTTTTTTCCCTGCAGTAACCTGTCATTCCTTGTTAGTTATTTACTATTTTCAAATATAGTGAGGTTCTTATATTGCTATTTTATCTTACATAGGATATAGGAAATTATGAATATTGTAACATGAATTAAAATCAGAAGACAGGGATGTATATGTATTTTTAAGTGAGATTTCAAAATCTGCGTGATCTGTCATACCTATCTCAGAAGTGAGACCACATAAAAGTGTTAATTCCAGCACCAGCATTAGAAAAGCACCCTGCTTACTCAAGGGCATATTTTGATTTTCCTAAAACCCAGACCATGAATTTTAAGCTGATTGTGAAGGTTTACTAGCCTAGCTTCCTGTGTAGACACACTCAGGATTACAGCTTTGTGTTATAGCTGATCTAATAAAACACCATGCTGTTATCAAAATGGTGGCTGGGTTCAGCTGCACGCTGCTTGATCAGGTGTAAAGAAAGCAGATAGACAGCTATGGCAGGAGCTGGGCTCCAGCACACTATCCTTCCATGACCACAGTGAGATTTGGATTAGCTGAGTTGTGTCTTTGAACTTTCTTCATATTCTAACATGGAAGTGCTCTTTTCATTTTGGTTTTGTTATTCAAAAATCTTCCTGTGTGGTACAGGAAAAAGAATCCATGCAAATAATTATTGTTTATACCGGATTTTATACCTCTGCTGTAAAGAATAACAGAATAATTTTTCCTTATGTAGTTAAGCCCTACTATTACCTGCAGTGCACTAACAGAACTAAATAATTTCTACCAAGTACTGGCAGATGTAATAAGGGTTCTTGTAACCACCAAAATGGAAGAGAAAGAATGAGCCAATAATTAGGAATTTGGAAGAACCTGCCTCAGTGCTGGCTGTATAGACCATATACGTATGTATATAACAATATAGGCTATCCTACAGATTTTTTGGGTTGTTCTGGAAAAATATGTTGTGTTTTTCTGTCTTCCTGTATTATTGGTTTTGTAAAACATCGTGTAACAAATGGGAGCCTCAACAGGTTAGATGATAATAATTGAACATACCAGAAAGTTGGGGTTTTTTTAGAATTGATATAAAGATAGCTTGACCATTATATATTTAAATATGAGTCATTATAAGGCATATGTGTATATCCTTGTCCTTGACTATAGATAGTGGTGATGTGTGAAACATACTGGAAAAAGAAAGCATGGCTATGATAACTGTAATAATAGAGTTGAAAGAAAGAAATAAAATAAGGAGACAGTATCTACTTTTTTTCAAAAATAATTGAAATCTATAGTTCATTTTGTACATGATAGTTCTGGTGGAAATGTCCTTGATATCTTAGAATTTAGGCTATAAATCATTAGACAGACTTTTCCATTTTTACTAATATAATTACGTTGCATTTGCACATCTTATTACATGAAGACATGCAACTGCGTGGGATTCATCAAGAGTCTTTGCAGTTAGCTCACATAAAGAAGTTCTTTTTCTTTGGCCTATCATGAGGCCTGAGTATAGTGTCAGACGTCTGATTAACACAGAAAATCATAGGCTTGCTGAATCATTTGATATTTCTTGGAGAATAAAGGGGACTATAAAATAGAGCATGAATAATTCATGTACAGGACTATCCAAAGTCATTTTCTGATGATGTGATTTCTCCCTCTTTTCAGAACTGAACTTTGCTTTTAAAAGCCAGTGTGATGAAAGCATGTTTCTGTAGTGTGAAGACATCTTCCTTTTCAAATATTTATCTTATAAAGTAGAAGTGTCACAAATGTTGAAAATAGGAAGAAGAAAGACAAAAACATATTGGAATTTCTTTACCAGAGAGAACTGTAGGGTGTGAAAATAAACTGACTTGTTATTTCAGGAGATTTAGTCATGACAGTAGAAAACTATACTTTCAGTGGAGGGTACAACTAATTTTTAAGAGCATCACCCTGTCACAAAATGTAAACTGAGAACTTGGCACGGTATTTTTCTTCTGCAGAGTGCTTTGTAGGAGATGAAAAATAGAATCCTCCCCAGTCTGCTTCATTGCCACATTTAATAGGCTGTGCTGGGGTGCTAAGAAATACAATCTGGAAAATTTTTCTTTAGTGGTT
This sequence comes from Rhabdornis inornatus, assembly GCA_013397075.1. Lineage (NCBI taxonomy): Eukaryota > Metazoa > Chordata > Aves > Passeriformes > Rhabdornithidae > Rhabdornis > Rhabdornis inornatus. The sequence continues at coordinate 132,444 of VWZS01004859.1, forward strand.
TAACATGTTAAAGTCTTGAGTGTTTTTTCTGCTGACCAGCTCATCTCTAGGTTATCATTTCCAGTTCACTATTAGCAAACAAAAAGGCTTAAGTAGATAAGTCTATTACTATCCTTGCCCTTCCTATTTTCCAGCTCTGCCTCATTTTTGAGTCTCTGTAGCATGATTCCAGCACTTTTTATGTTATCATTCACTGGGCCTGCCTCCTGAAACAAAAGTTCTTGGCAAACAATTGGAAACTGTTATCTCTGGAGAAAAATCATAATCTTGTTTTGTGAAACCAAGCATGAATAGGCTTTTGTGCTGTATTAGCTGAGCAATCAGGGAATACCAGACCATGCTGGAGTAAGTCTGCTCCTGGTTAAGAGGGCTGTAAGTGGAAAAAGGGCCATCTTGATAGGGCATTGCAACCTCTGATGAGGATTACAGATGAAAAATTAGTACCTGGATAAAAGCAATAGGAGAATAAGTAAGATGTGGAGAAGGCAATATAGGGACAACTACACATGAGGTTATGAGGAAAATGATGTGTAAAAGCCCTATGAAATGCACCTGATGTGTTTATTTGTATGTGCTGAAGTCAGATTAATAGTTTATTGTGTTCATCGAAGACATGGGATTTGAGTCCTTCATTTTTATCATCTCTTAAAAAATAATCGTCTCCTATTGTTTTTTAATCTGCACATAAATATTATACTGCATTGATGTGTAGATTCTAGTTATACTCGTTACAGTCCCCTAGTACTGTTTGGTTATCAGTTAGTATAAATATATTTTTTTCACTACAGGTTATTTCCACAAGAGACGGGAAAAAACACACCATGGTTAGTTAAAGCAATGCAAAGTATCTGCATTGGGCCTGTAGTATTTGGTGCCTGTCTCATTTGGGGATTTATTGACTTCACCTAATAGTTACAATGAAAAGATAACTAACTCATGGAATCCAGTTAAAAAACCCAACAACGTGAGTGAGTGGCAATAGTAACTTGGAGGGGCTTCAGCTGAAGACATTGTGCTGGCAGTGCCTGAAGCACATCCTGCAGCAGGGATGGTGTGGAAAGCATGTGAGGGAGCACAGCAGCACACTATAAAGTGCAATTAGGAACAGGTGGAAAAGAAAATGGTTAGACTGACTTGTGGTACTCCTCTATTTCTATTAGTAACAAAAATTTTCAATAGTAACTATCCTGAAGCTGGATTCTCAGGTAATGCTTAGGAGCTTTATATACATGTTTAATCTTGTATTATTAGTTAAAAGCCTCTGGAAATAGTTGGAAACCATAAAACAGTTTTTACTGTAATCAAGGGAATTTTTAACGCTGTGGGGAAAACAGGACAAAACAGAACTCATTTTGGGAGGGGGGTGTGTGGAGAATGGAGGTGGGAGGTAGAAACGGGAGAGCAGAAGGTAATCTAGTTTTTTTTTTTTTTCTTTTTTATTTTTTATTGATTTATTTATTTATTTATTTTCAATTGGATCTATTGATAAAAAGCTCAAAGGCTGCTTGGAAGTGACCTCAGTCCTGTGCATCCGACCAGGGGAATGCAGGCGGGAGGCTAAAGCTTGCTTTTAGTCAGTGATCTGTGGATAACCCTCAGTCCCTTAATGACGTGAGAGAAGCCTCCAAAGGGAGACAGTGAGTCAGAGAGAAGGAGGCACAGAGATTGCTTGAACAACCATTAGCACGTCATTGGTAATCCCAGCGACACCTTTCACATCCCTGGCATTTGTCTCAGTGCACTCCACTAAAGGCTGGTACTATGTTTTATTTAAGGCTTTCTCACTGCCTTCTGGAGATGTGTGTGTTACTGTAGCCTGACTGATTGGTTGTCTGTTATGTTTACTAACACTCTGAGATCCTGCAAGAGAGGGGAATCTGTGGAATTTCTACCGTGGCTCAATACCGCTGGATTGAACCTGCTTTTTATGTTAGGGACAAGGAAAGGAAAGGGTATCCAAAGAAACATGCACTTAAAAGCAAATCTTTTATAGAACATTTAAATTGCCAGACTGCAGAAGAAAAAGTTATCTTGATGTAGTATTACCCAAGCTATGCTTGTCATCCAGTAAGGATTTTGTGATATATGTGTGTATACTGATGAGGAATGTTAATTTTGCGTTTTGCATCTCTGTTAAGCATTTGCATTCCTCTAAATAGCTGCTTGGAAGATGGACAAAGGAAAGAGCAAACCAAAAGCTTTTCAGAGGAATAAAGGCAGAGAACCTTTTGAGATAATGCCTCTTTCTCATTCAAAAAAAGATATTATTTGGGGTGGGGGTTTGGGGAAATTGCAACCTAGCAAGAAGAGTTGCTGGTGAGCAGATTGAAATGGCTGTTTCAAGAGGCAAAGTTTATGACGTGGTTCCAGAGCAGTTTGTGTTTGGTCAGAGTTGTGGCTGGTACAGTCTGTTGCTCTCCCCAGCCTGCTGTCTCTGACCAAAACTTCGGACTATTTGTCTCAGCTTTTCATTTTGTCACCACTTCAGTGGCTGACCCTGAGCAAAGACTGTCCTTAATGACTCAGTTTCTTTTTTTATCAAATGCCATGCTAGTAATCACAGCAATAACATGACTAGTATCCACCTGTATCATAAAAGATTTTTACAGAAAGTTTTCGACTTCCATTTGCAGTTTCTAGTTTTCTCTTGGGAAATAAAAGTAAAAAGAAAGGGAAAAAAAAGAGAGAATACCCACAGCATTTCAGCCATATGCTTCAGTTGTGGGAATTTCTAATTTTTATGTGAGTCTTAGGCTGTAGCTTCTCCAAGGAGATAAGTCTGCTGCTAAATTTTCTTTGGATTACAATTCCCATAATCTGTGGCAGGTGAGCATTCTCCTCACTGCTCCTCTAATGTGCCAGAGTAGCTGTGTTGCATTAGAGGAGAAAACATCAGAGCTGGAAAGCATAAGGCACTGTAGTAACATTAGCAGATAAAATATTCAAATTTATGCAACAGAAATCTGAGATTTTAGTAGGAAGATATTTCATTTTCCTGTCACTTCACTTTCTCCAAAGAACATAAATATAACTATGATACTTTCTCTAGGAGAAACAACTGAGCATTTCCTTCTCAAAGGGAGCCAATAGCAGAATTTCTGCTAATAAAAGCTACAGAAGTTTAGAGAAAGTATAAGAGCCTTCATAAAGGAAAAAGCAGGTCTCATCTTTCCCTAAGGGACTATTCTGACAATCATGTATCAGCTAATGTGTTTCCTTTCCACATCTTTATAGGAACACTCGTAGCAGCAATACACTACCGAAGGAGTCTTCTGTGCTGAACAACAGAAAAGCTTTACAGTACTACAGTACAAAATTAGAAGAATTACCTTGCTTACTATATTAAGGCAGCACCTCTTCCTGTAAGTTTGTAGCACTCCTGCATGATACACATTTTTTCCTCTTATAGTTGAAATAGATTTTAAAACCCTTTTTCTTTTTCTTTCCCTTTTTCTGAGTCAAAATTACTAATTTAATGTGTATGAAGAACTTGGATTATCCAGTATGTGCTAAACATAGCTACCGAACATTTGCCACATGTCAGAACTTTGCAAATGTTGTTTGTGGAATTATTTATGTTGACTACATTGGAAACATGGGTGATTAGCAGTGATTACCACAGTAGTTTGTGAAGACTTACAGATGGAACTCCCACTATCCTTTATGGACAAAACTTCTTGATATGTATAAGCTTAAGTTTGGCATTCAGTGCATCTTTCAAAGGATGGCAACTGAAAAATGCAAAAGTGGGCATAATGTGGAAATTAGAACAGTGGGTGTAAAGGAGAAATGAGAATGACTGCAAATTTGGAGTCAATAGGTACCCATAGGCTTCCATTAATTTTCAGTGGTTGACTTCTGAGTGTATGACACTTTTTGTTTCTTGCAAAGCAAAGTGAGGATTTTGAATCTCTACCTGAGCTAGAGGAATTAGTTAATGTTAACAGTGTCTGTTGATAAAACTCAAGGATTATGTATGTTCTTATGGCAGTCTGGCACATTGTGTTCTGCAACACGCTGTAATAAATGACCTTCAGGAAAAGGGTCACTATGGGATGCAATCAGCATTTCTGGAAATTTGCTATGGTTGTTTCTAAGCAGCAGGAGTGTTCTGGGGTGTATGAAAATTTTGTGGTACTATGAGGAAGTCCAAGATGCCATAAACAGCAAATTTTCTGTTTTGCAATGTGGTAAAAATCAGTCTCCCCCGTAAGAGAATGGCTTCCTTGGTTTTGTCCTTACCTATAATTTATGTAACCTGCTTTGTCTGCTTTCCACAATTATAGCCAGTAGAATATGCAAATTTGTTTAAATTAGAACGAACACTTTGCTTAAAACTGAGCAAACTTTTTTTTTACCTAAAATTAACAAAGCATCGTTATTGCTATTCACATGGCAATAACACTTTTGTTTGGAGAAAATACTTATTTAAATTTTTAAGAGAGGTCTTGATTCTTTGATGTAGAAATAAAGTTGAAACAAATGTCCGTGTTAACTAAATCCTGCCTCTCTCCTATTGAGGGTAATGCAACTGAATATCAATTGCACTTAATTAATTAGTTCAACTTTACAGCAGTTTGCAAATAATCCCCATGAGTTTTGTTGCTGCCTACTTGCTTGTCTGTACTTATTATTATGTTCACAGAAAGCATAAACATAATTAAAATGCTTTCCTCGACTTTTTTGCCTCCTATGTCGGCATGTGTACTTTGTTTTCATGCCACTTCATGCAGTATTATGAGTCATGCTCAGATCTTCAGAAAAGACTTTGTTATTATCAGGTTTGGTATCCTGCAGGCCTGTACTTGGACCCCTAGAAATGGCAGCCAATTAGTTGAGCTCTAAGGAAAAGCAGGAAAGAAGATTAAATTAAGGATCTCAATGGATTTTTTTTTTTAACTGGAGATAGTGATGGTATTTGTTTGACTTATAAAATTTTTTTAGCTTTCTTGGTAATTTCTGATACCTGGAAACTTGACACCTAGAAATTCCAATGAAACAAACACTTGAATAGAGGTGCCATGGTTAGAGATAAGGGTTGGTTGAGTAATATGATAATACTAATTATATATATATATAAATACGAAAACTAATTAGTGTTTTAAAAATAGCTGTCTAATGCTCATCTGAACACCATTGCTGACTCTTCAGGGGTAGAGGTATACTAGCATAATCCCAGTCTTGTTCTCAGAAAAAGATATTTTAAACATTTTAGGTATAGAGTGTTAAAAATTTCGTTGTATTTTTCTTGTGCTTGCCAAGAGAGATTTTTATTGTGGGAGTAATTTTTGTCTAGAACATACTATATATCACTTCATAAACTGGCAGCAAGACTGCTGCAGGGGAATGGCCATCTGAGGAAGTTCCTCCCTACCCTTGCCAAAACCCAAAGAATACCATTTAACAGGTCCACTTCTCTGAAAATGTCAGTCTCTCCAGAAATATTTGGAGTACTCCTCATGTCCTGTGGGGATACAAAACCAGTATTCTAGACTCGAGTGAGAGACCGTCTCTTACTCACAGTGCTCATGCTTGAGTCAATCAGACAATGCCATTCCATCAATCATAGGGAGTTTGTTAAACTTATAAACAGCACCATCTTGCACCAAGTAAATCTCTGTAACACCAGAATGTTGTAGCCCAAATGCATTTGCAAACTCTTCTAAAAGGATCTCATGCCTAACTTGTACTGAGAGTTTTATAGTTTTTCACATTTGCAGCTATACCCCATGAACCATGAGTATCTTTTAACTCCACAAGAGTAGGAATGCCAAACTCTTAAAATTGAAGGAATGTCCTAGATATATTAAGCCTTAATTCAAGACACTAAAGGCAAATTGAGATTAAGGCAATAAGGCTGACTATGAAAAGAAATTTCTATGCTTAATTTGGCAAAATAAAAAGTATGGAGCAAAAAGGTTATGATATTTGTTAACATGCACTTGAAAAGGCCAAATACCAACATAGAGGATTTCTTACTTTAGAATGGTTGGATGAAATTAAGCAAGAAACCAGCTTGAATCATTAAATACCCTTTGTGCTGAGATGAAATACTAAACAACCTCACAAGAAAAGAGAAAGAAAATGGAAAATTTGCATGATATGAAAATCATTCAGTGATGGGTTTGGAATGTATCTGCACTGCATTAGGAATGGATAGATGGTATAGCAACACTGGGAATTCCTCAGAATGAGTGCATTTAGACACTGATACAGAACATATAGAACACAAATAATGAAGACTGTCTTTCCACAGTAGAACACAGTCACTCTGGGAAATTGACTTCTGTGTAATAAAGCATAATTGCATTCACTTTTTTTAGTAAGATTTATTGATGGCTCAGAATTATCAAGATGTAATTATGGCAATAGAAACTTTTTTTTTTTGCCTGCCTAAATGTGGCTGGGTTCGTTTTTTTCTTTTTGGTTGGTTTTTTGGTTGGTTGGTTGGTTTTATCTTAGTGGCATATGCCTTTTCAGACTAGATGAGTTGCAGACATGCATGTATATGCAAATTTAGCACATAATACAGTGTAAAAAACCCCAGAGCATCAGAGTGAGTCTAAAATACATTGTAACTCTTGCAAAATAGATGTTGTCTTTACTTTGCAGAAGGGTTTTATCTTGCTCACAAATATATATAGCTGTGAGTATGTCGAAAGCAGCTAGCACAGGATCGCTTGGCTGAGTGGGAGGTGATGCAGGACTGTGCTATTAGTGAGCAGGAGGTGGGAGGTGACTGGGGCTGATGGGCAGGTTGGATACAGTATTTATATACATATGTTTACAGGTATATTTAGATGTGATATAAATATACAAATGTTAAATGGATGAAATAGCTTGCCTCAAGTGTAGATAGAATGATGTAATAACTCAGCGTGAGGCAGCATAGTAGAGTGGACTGAGCATACAAACCCACAGTTTTTAATCTTGATATCTGCACAATTGTACCTTTTCACTTGTTCTTCCCCATGTGTTCTATACTAGCTTTGGCTGGACATTCATGCCAAGATAGGGGATATGTATTATATTTCATCTATACTTGTAGCTTTATGTGGCATAATTGAGGAAAAAATGATGAAATCTGTAGTGGTGAGGGATGTAGAGATGTGGGGAATAGCAGCGGAGTAAAAATCCCTCTAGATAAGGATTTCATACAATTTGCCTCATCTTAACCTTTTTTCCTATTCTCTTGGTCATGTTGATGTTGCACGTATTAATTTCTGTTATTGGGTGCACTCATACAGTCTTCAGAGACTTTCTCACTTACTGTTTGTTAATTAAATCAGACCTAAGATTATTTTAATCATAATATTAAATATTATTTTTAAATCATAATATTATTTTTATTTTCTTTTTAGACTTTGTACAGATTTTCTTCCAAATTGACCTGCACAAATATTGTCGATATCTCTCCAAATTATCTCTCTGTTAGTCATGGTGCAATTTTGATAGGCCAGATTGTTTCCTAATCCTGACAATGAACAGTAATTTATTTGAGCAGCTAATTTTCCATCCCTGCCCAGCTTCCTTAATACTTATTCCCATCCTTTCTGTTTCTGTCCCTGCTACTGGATCCTCTCATATATTCTGTATGTCTAGGCTGGATAGCACTGATTGCTTCTTTAGCATCCATCCAATATGACTGATGCAGGTTTCTTGTCTGTCTCTATTCCAGCTGCTCAGGAGAAATTCTAATGTAATCCAGCTGGCAAACTGATGGGTCTCACTAACTTTCCCTTCCCTCCATCTTCAGTCTGATAAACAAAGACCAGGATAAACATGTGGGTGTCCCTAATTTTCCTGATATTAGTAGTGGTAACTGAGAATTTGTTTAGATTTTTTCAGGAGGACTCATCCTGCTCCATGTTTGGCTGAAAATACAGATGCCACTGGTAAGATTTAGGTCTGTGAGACAGATGCAGTAAAACGTAACTAGATCAAAGGACACAGAACTATTACTGTTATGAGGGTAAAGCGTACATCTGTGAAAGGTTGTAGAGAAGGCTGGGAACCTGTGCAGTGTAATTCATACTGCCCTACACAATTTTGGTGTGTGTTTGTGGTTTAGGAATAGTACTCCTCAATTTACTGAAACACCCCAGACCTCATGCCACTTGCTCATTTCTCCCAAACGCTCCCTCCACCCCTGTGGTGGGACAGAGAAGAGAATTAGAGGCACAGTAAGGTAAAGATCATAGCTTGAGTTAAGAACAATTTACCAGAAACAGCAACAAAATAAGAGAATGGCCAGTAAGAAAGCAGTAGTAATAGCGGAGTTACAAGAGGCGTGAACGATTCACACACAGTGCTCACCTCACAGAACCCAGCACCGCTGACCCCACACCCTGCAAAACCAGAAAGAACACTGATCCCACTCCAACCCCCTGGCATGGTGGGAGCTGGTCTCTTACAGCCTCTGTCTGCTGCAAAAATTAACTTTGTCGTGGCCAGAACCAGGACAATTGTGGATCTTGACAATATGTTATATTAAAGGAAAAAATTCTAGTCATTTAAACTCAGTTTAGGCTGTTGAACTAGTCTGCAAGTCCAGTTGATGCATACTGATTGCTCTAATACACACTGGATTGAGTAACTGCTGTCTTATCATAGAAACACCTTGAGATCACTCTTGGTTTTTGTCTCTAAAATACTCCAGAGAAGGAGGGAAATGTCATCGTCAACCAGTACAGATAGATTCAGGTAGTGCCCGGACAGACTAAATTTCTTGCCAAGGCTTTATGCCACAAATCTAGCTGAGCTTTCCCAAGTGCAATCCATCATGTCCAGACAAACATTTGTTGGCAAATTTTAATTGGCCTATTTACTTAGGTTCTTAGCAGTAACTGGGACAGTACACTTGGCATCTGTACTAACTGGTACATCAGAAAGCAGAGTCTCTAGCAGTCCTAGCAGCTCAGCTTCAACACTCAGAAAAGCCCTCAGAAGTATAATGTCCAAGTAAGCTCTAGCAATCAGCCTAACTCGGAGGGTGCAAGACTGAAAAACACTTAGATGAAACAGGTACACTGCTTCTTTCTACTAGTTGCATTGCCCTTCAAGGGGCCTATCTTACTAAAAACTTCTTAATCAAAGAAACTAGGTGTCCACCATCAGACTTTGCCCCAACTCTTTCCCATCCCATGAAGAAGGTTTTATAAGTCTTTGTGTTTGGAAACCACATAACTTTTAAATTTTTAAAGGAACTTTAGTCATGGGGTTGTTTGCCTTTGCCAAAGGGTGGGAAATGAAGGTTTCTCTTCATAAGACCCTGTTCATGAGGTTTTGAGTTTCTCTTGGTGAGGTCTGGTGGGCTTCAATCAACAAAAAGAAGATTCCTAGATTCTGAAAGTTTAACATTGACAGGTTGGGAGTAGCCAGAAGATACAGAGAAGATAAATGGACATTAACAGACATCATTCCCTGGTGCAGTTGAAGATGCTTGGTCTGGGAAAAGATTGATAAGAGAACCAAAGAGTGAGGACCAAATCAGCATCAAAGGCAAAGGGATCAATAACCAATTGAACTGTGTAATGTAGAACCAATGAAGGAGTATTTCTTTGGGTTTTTTTTATGTATAAATATGTGACAAGTCTGGTAAAGAACCATGTGTGACAGAATGATTTTCACTATACAACCTGGGCATGTGTGATGAAATGATTTCCATTGCCATGTGTAAGTGAATCTATTTCCATTTCACATCCTGGCTGGAATAACAGCGTGGCCAGAAAAAAGTAATGCCTGATTCTCTCACACTTAGAAGATGATGTTGGAGAGCTTCTTTTATTCCTGCAATTTTGGTGGCACTTGTATAATTGCATTGCTCGGGCTTAAACCCACACTCTACGCTTAGGGAACACGAGGGAAGAGAAGTGCAGTGGAGAGACAGAGTGCATCCAGTAAAAGCCACTACAGATTTTGACTCCTAGTCAACATTCAGAATAGTAATGTACATATGAAATTGTTTCAGGTTTACTGTGCACGTTTTGCCTTGTATATATTGCAAAAAGTACTTTAGAATGTGTTCAAAACCTCTTTACATCTTCTCCCAACCAATTCCTACTAAAATCTGGATTTTTTGGCTTGAAATAATGATTGACATTGTGTTGTGTCTCATGTGTCCTCTTAGATGGAGATACTTTTAAAAATAAAAGTGACAATTAAATCCCCAGGCTACTTCAGATTCTGCAAGGCTTTTTTAAAAGTGACTGATAAAGAGCATGCAAAGTTTTCAATGAAGCTGCCAGCTCCTCTTCAGTGTCCTCTTTCATTTGCATGGTCTTTGTCACAGATAGTTTGCTTGTGGCAATAGAAAGGGATTGTTTTCACGTGTTCTATGACAACCAGGATTCTCAGAAAACTTACTGACATTCCTGACTGGGAAAAAGTGTTCTTAAGCTCATCTCTGACCTCCTGTTACTGCTAAGAGTTAGACTGTAAGAGCTAAGGCTTCATGCTTCCTTGGCTCAGCAAGATCTATCATTTGTATGGCATGTATTTTCTAAGAATACTCATTAGTGATGAGAAAGATGATGAGGTGGAGCCAGCTTGAGCTGGAGTGGTGGCTGTGATCCAGCCCTCAGTAGTAAGAGGAGTTTTTAGACAGGTTTGCTGAGAGGCTGGTTGTGATCAGTGCTGTGCTAGGGAAGAAGTCCATGGAGACTGTCTGATTTAACCCAGGACATTAGACCTGCAGGAAAATAGTTTAATTAATAAAACTATTTGTATGTATTAATACTATTAATAGTTTAATTAAAACTAATTAATATTAATTAAACTGTCAATACTATTAATGTGTTAATAGTTTAATTAATAAAACTATTAATAGGTATTGATAAGAGCCATCCTAACTTTTCCTTCTTTTGTGTGTGGGTCACCTGTTTCTTTTGCTGCACAGTTCCAGAGGCCAGGCACTATCTTGTGCCCATGGTGTTCAATATGGTGGATGTGTTTCACCCAAATGACACATTTGCACAAGGAATCCCACAAGGCTGTTAGCCCCAGAGCTTCATTTCAGCCTTCCCTAGTCATCTCCTCTTGTGACCATGGCTCTCCTTGTAGCTTTTGTGCCAGGAACTATGGGAGTACTGAGGATGCAGATCTGGGTAACTGGCTGATACCAGCTGCTTTATACTGCTAGAACATCAGAAAAAGTTCTGGAAATGGCTGTAACCCAGAAATGAAACCTGTTTTAGCAAATGATTGGGCACAAGTGAATTAAATGCCTCCTTGCAAGCCAGTTTGGGAGGAAACAGGTGGTACGTGGTTATTACAATGCACAGAGAACAACTCTTGGGATACAACTGGAAACAATTCAAAGGACAATAGTGAGTCCATTGTAAATAAAAAACAGGGTATGATGTAACTGGCTTGTGATAAGCAGGGGTAACCAGTGGGCAGCCAAGGACATGATGTTTTGTTCTTGTGCATTAATCGCTAACTAATAGTGTGGAAGCAAATGGCAGCTGCTTAGGTGAGTGCTTCCATGTCTCTACTGTGCTGCTCTCCAGTTTGCCTTCTCTCCCTGTTTTTAAGGGCGAGCCTCCAACTGTAATTGCTGGAAGACATCAATGAGCCTTCTCATAAATATTGGGGAAGGTCACTGACAGTCCAACAGGACACAAAAGATCTGAACACAAGTTTTCCTGACGTTAATAAATGGTGACTCTTACAAAAAAAAAAAAAAAAGTAGGCATAATCCTGAAATGACAGAAATAAACATTGGTCTTCCTGATATTTTTAGATATTGTCAGCTGACAGGGCAGATTGTGAAGGATTGAAAAATGACGAACATAACTATGACTCTCTTCCTCGCCCCCTCAAAAAAAAGAAAGGGGGGTATGGAAGAGAGAAGAAAGAAGGCTCTGCTGGCAGCCTCAGGATAGTTAGTTTCAGAAGCATGTGTGGGGGAAAATATGAGAAACAATCTTGTGGGATTCAGTGAGGAAACACTTCAAAAATATAATTTGATTAGGACACAGCCTATATGATTCAACGAGGGGGAGGAGGTATTGCCTGGAATATGCATCTGAAAAACTTTTACATCAAGAATTACTAAATTACTGTCATGCAGCCATGAAGTAGGGGCCAAAACTCTTTTTTTTTTTTTGTACAAACTCATGAACTGCAACTTTTTTGAGTTGTTGGCATCTATGACGTGAATCAGCACCATGAGGTTACTTTTGCTTCTGGTTCCATTGATGTATTCTACTTTGTTATTTTTATCACAGTATCATGTGCTGCCTACCCTTTCTAAGTTCTTCGTTGAACTGGAGAGCAAGTAAAGAAAAGGAATCCTTCACTGTAGTGGGCAAGAGAATGTCAGATTTAATATGAAGATGATTCAGGCTTTGTGTCTGATCAGGTGGATTTTGGTATTGTAAGAGAACATCACTCAGTCACTGTCAATTGTTTATTATTATTATTATCATCATTATTGTTTATTATCTGTTATTTTATGTGTTGCAGCTGTGCCTATAAAGGCATTGCTATGAACATGAAATACTGATCAATACCAAGAAAAATAACTATGTGGAATCAAAAAAGATGTAGAATATAAGAAAGACACAATTATTTAGAGAAGTATTTAAGCATTTAAAGGCTGCAGCCTGGAACTTCTAACTGTAAATGGAATGTAGAGTGCTATATTTTGCATCATGACACAAGGAGATTAGGCATAATCACAGTATGGGACCTGCTCCACTAGCAAAGGAGATACAAAAGAGAGAATAGGTTCTGAAATCTTTTTAGTGACATTTCTGTCAGGGCCTCAAGGAGGATTATGCCGTGTAGATTTGTACAAACAGTACAATGCCAGTCATTTTCTTTCAAAGAACTGAGCTCTTACCACAGCTTTTCCCTTTTTAGCTGACGATTCTTAAGTCCAGTTTTTGGTATACTCATTCATGTAGAAAGGTGTAGAGTGTAATGTTTGGTTCAGATTTAGATGTCAACCTTCTGGAAAGCAAGCAGCCACAACTTGGCTCTCAGTACTCCCCAACACCTTGCCAATGACCTGTAGCTGAAGATCTGTTTTGTTTTGAGGGAAAATGAGAGTAAGTAAATATTCAAAAAGGAGATGATGTGCTTAATGCAGTGTCTGGAGAGCTCACTTAGAGAAAAGATACTTGTGCCATCTCTGCTTTTATGCACTTATCCTAAGTAATTTTGATATGGAAGCTTTAGGAATGCATCTGGGAAGGTAAAGGGAACACTTTATTTCTAAGAGTTGCTGTCAACAGAGGGCAATTCCAGAGGTGACAATAAATACTGTATCCTTCATGAGCATGTTGTTAATATAGTATGCTGTGATTCAGGAATTATATTTTATCTTATTAGTGATTTATCTCATTAAAAAAGAAAAACATTTTTTAATATCTATTGGCAAGATGGTCTCTTTTGTCCTTAAGATATTTAGGAAACCTAGAACTTGTGCAGAGGCAAATGAAGCATTGGAAAAGATGCTTATTTTCACCTCCTCAATTATAGGATTATTAGCACTGAATGAAAGTAGAAAATTGACATCAGAATGGCATTCTGTTTTGAGGTCTATTCTACATAACAAATTGTTGTTTATTAGATGTTAAATAGTTATTTAGTAAAGTACACAAATTTGAATGTTTTGAACATGAGAGAATTGGACAGAGCTATTAATATTTGCTTTATGTTTATGCTTGCAGGCCTGATTCAGCAATATCTGCTTATAGTTAATCATATTTCATTCCTTCACTGAAAGTCCACTGTAATGTGGCCACTGAAACTCATGGGACACTCTAACTACAGGCATAGATGAACTGAACTAGAAAAAAGTTGACTGAAATACTAATAATGTTCTGTCTTACACTAGATCTTGCCACTTAAAATCATTGGATATGTGATTGCTGGATATGCTTCTTCACCTTAGTGTTTATCTGATTGCAGTGAAATCCATGAAAGGATACAGTTTCATGGGAAAACTTTCCCTAGCATTATACAAAAGAGTTAATTGTTAACCACTCTTTTTTCCACCACGCTGTTAAGTCAGAACATTTTAGGGATGGTATAGTAATCTTCAAACTAAAGAATGTGTAAGTATAAAGTGTTTAGAGTTTGAGAAGTCTCCAAGCTAGAAATTGAAATCAATATTGCCTTGAAAAAAAGGGGGTTGTAAGTTTGTGTTTTAGTTCAGTGCTGGCTCTATAGGTTGTGGATTGTTGGCCTGTTAATTTGGGGTTGTTTAGGAAAAAAAAACCAAACAAAACAAGGCTGTGAATGTATGTGGTAATTAGATGGTTCATATAACTGGGGCTGAGCTTTTGAAAAGGGGTGTTTCACCTGCTGAGGAATTCATTAAAACACATAGTAAAAATGAAAACTATCCCCCTAGTAATAATTATTAAGATCAGAATTATTAAGTTCAGATTCAAAAGGTCAGAATAATAAATTTGCAGGTATACTGAGAATTCAAAGTATGGAATGTGAGGGCCGCTGTATATCTTCTGAATTTGTTTCTAGACATTATTATTTTGACATTCTCAAAACAACAAAATGATCTTTTTGTTGCTTTGATCAAATATGCTAATTTGTATATTTGTATTCATTCTTAAATATTGAAAAAATAATGAACATTCCAGAGAAACTGTTGTTCAGTTCCCTGAAAAAAAAAAGCCCTACAAAAACCGGTGATTCTCTGCCAAAATATATGTTCACAGACTTTATACCTGGGGGGGAAAAAAAAAAAGAGAGTTGTTTTATGATACTGCCTTTACTGTGTCTGACTAAGGAAAGTACCTAGTTACTTCTAACCTTTGTTTAGAAAATGTTTCCTTTGTCAACAGTATGAGGAAGTGTATATCCTATTTTAAATCTTTTTGGAAATAAATGATAGTGACCAGCTTTATTAGTGGAAGTTTCAAATGCAATTGTATATATTACAGGCAAATGCAGACTGTTTTAATTGAGGATAACCTGTAGCTTCTTCTCCTCTACCAGCAGTGGGAAAAAGAATAATTCTGAATAATTCAAAAATTTTCTATCAAAAAGCAGAAAAACTAGAATTGTGTCCTTAAGGACAAGTGCTCATGAGCTCTATCAGGAGAAGTAGAAATTCTATTAGAGTGTCACAATGGTGTTTCTTACAAAAAGAAGTGATGCTTTTCTCTCATTTTCTAATTATCTTCCATTTTCTCAAAGTGTGACTCCTCACATCTATATATAAACACTAAGAAGTTGTTGTATAATCTAAATAAGCTATATAGAAAGTGATGAGGAAAATGACGTCTGCAGGATGTGGCTCATCCCACATATTTAAATCACTATTGACAAGCTTCTGACAACTTTTTCAACTGAAACGCTTCATATTAATTTGTTCAACCATTCCTCCTTCTCAATTTCATTCCTTATCAGTTCCAGATAGAGTCTCAGGTTATTACATGGTTGGCAGGAGACAGGACTTGCAGAGGCACTACAGCAAACAGCATTTATGGGTCAGTGAACGTGTTCACTTTGCAGAAACTCTGCACTGGGACTGGTTTAGCTCATTTTCCTAACCACGGAGTACAACTCAAGTTGTACTTCTCCAAGTGAAATTGCCATGATTCACAGTTGCATCCAAGCCTATTCTCTACTGCCACACCCACTTAAGCTTTAAAACAAGTTCTTAATGAGTCTAATAATATTTAAAATTTTAATATTTTTCAACATTATTACAATTGCCTTTGGCAAAAAACAGAAGTATACCGAGCTCCACATGACTCAGACTCAAACCAGGTTTTGTGTATTAAATTCCTTGTAAATCACCACTTTAGACAAGACTTTAATTTTTGGTGTGGTTTTGCACTTTTAATTTTATTGTTGTGTATGTGATTAAAGAGAATATCTAAGAAATATTCATGACCCTTACAGACTTATTCACCATCTATTCAGGATGGAATTGAAATATATCCTTTCTCTTCCTTTCTCTATACGAGCTGACATAAAAGATGAGTGGGTTCAGGGGTTCTTTCTTGAAGATATCTATCTGTTCTCACTGGGTTGCATAAATACAAGTGGAGATTGTGGCTTATTATATCTCAAATAATAGCTTTTTTGAGTCTCAAAGGTCTTCCCTTAGCTTCATACCTACAAATAACATGACACTTTTTGATTTTGAGATCATCTTTTGTAGATCTGCGATAGTGTATTTTATTCTCCCTTCCTTGCACATTCTTCACATATACCTGTGTGAAATTTGAAAGAGATTCTGCAAACCTTAGTCATGGGGAAGAATGCTGTATTGAACAACAATGCCTCTTTTAAATGCAGCTTCTCTATTCTGGAAAGCAAGCCTAAAAAATTAATCCTCAATCAGCGTGGTTCTAGAGTACACTAAAGGTACAGAGAGATTTAATATTTCATAGAAAATACCATTCTTCTTTTTATAAACCTCATCAGAGATATGTTATAAAAAGTAACTTTTCATCATCAGCTGAAAGTGGGTCCTGAATGGATAGAAGTTTCTCTCTGTTTCTGACCCAGAAATTATGAAGAAACCCTGAAAAAGAAAGTGTGCAAACCACACTGAGATTGCAATTAGGTTTATGTTTCTGAGATCGCAGATTTCCCCGAAACAAAAATGGCTTTAGAAATGTGAATGAGGTCCTAACATCTTACTGATTTTTATTGTGAAGTGGAATAGTGACAATTAATAACAACTAATTCTTTCAAGATTAAAATTGCCAACTAATGTGCACATGCACGTGCTGCTTCTAATTCTCATTCTATATCATAATTGCATTGTTTTCAGAATGGTTAGAAGCTCCAGTTAATTCTCTGATAGAATCTACAAGGTAGGTATTCATTATGATGCTGTAAAAACCACTTCTGAAGAGCTATATTTAAATCCACATTTTCCCTTCGTGCTTACTAGCATTTCTAATGCTCAGCTGAATTTAAGATAAAAACTTACCATGTTTACTGTGTTGCATTATGCAACATAACATGTATGTGTTTCTATGTGTGCACAGTTATATTTGTATTTATAAACACCAGACTGTGCTCACCCTTTTCTGAGAGCTGTGGGTCAGAGGGAGGAACTCTCTACCAGTGTCATAGGAGAAAAACAATGAAGTGGCCAAGAGCTTTCATACCTGTCATTGGCTCCTGCATCCAGGTGTGTAATCCACATGTGGGATTGCTAGAGAGGGAGGGAAAGGGAAATGACGATAGTATTGAATTTAGGCTTGAATTTAAACTCTGCAATCTGGACCTAGGAGAGGCATAATCATCAGATTTTATTTCAGTGAGTGTCCCTCATGTAACCCATTGGTAACTATCAGTTACAATAATAAGGACTGTTCAATTCAAGTGTGTTACTGCACAGCATCAGTCTTCTAAAACTTTACAGATTCCTCCAGTGAGCTGTTTCAGATGATTTTAAGTGAAAAAAGATCAGACTATAATGACACTGCATTTTGTAATTAAGTTTTAATTGTAATTAAGCTAAAAGTTTTCAGTAGGGTACAGAAAAAT
This sequence comes from Rhabdornis inornatus, assembly GCA_013397075.1. Classification (NCBI taxonomy): domain Eukaryota; kingdom Metazoa; phylum Chordata; class Aves; order Passeriformes; family Rhabdornithidae; genus Rhabdornis; species Rhabdornis inornatus. Next base: position 149,931 of record VWZS01004859.1, read on the forward strand.
CAAATCAAACTAAGATATTTGTTTGGTCCTGTGACAATGAATTTGAAACTCCTCTTTTTGTTTATTCTTTTCTGAAATTAATAACCAACTGCAGTCTTGCTCCCATTCTCTTTTTACATACTTCTTTTCTTTCCTTCTTTTGTAATTATGGCTACTTTTAGAGTAATATAGGACAATAATGTAGTAATTCAAAAGTAGTGCACTTTCCACATTACCATTTGCTATGAAAGTGCACATTAGCTAGATTTTGAAAGGCAAAAGTGTTTGAATATACAGTCAGTTTGGTTTATATGGATTGCTGACCTGTAGTTTCAGTTGCTTTATTATTTTACTTTACTTGTATGCTTTTTTTGGTTGTCTGGTAGACTGGAATGATAGCTAAAAAATGTGGGAGTGTAGAAGTAATGCATGATGGGAAGCAGAGTATTCTGGCTTGCCTGCTATTGAGAATTGGCTATGTAACAATATCCAGACCAAAGAGAAACTATATCCTTACAGAACAGATGTTTGAAGTTGTAATTTCAAAATGGCAATCTGCACATCTGAGGGCTGTAATCTGCTTTCCTGAGGGCACTCAGTATACGGGTTTGGTTCAGAAGACAGACTGGGAATTGATTCAAATACTCTTATTTTTGGTTCTTGCTTCTTCTGTGTTCCAAAGGAAACTATTGTCTCTAGCTCTTTTCCTCCTGTTTCTTTTTCATATTCAGTGATATTCAGAGAATTGTAATATTCATTGTAAATCTGCTGACCAAATCTACTGACAGTGTTATATTTATATTATAAAATTGCATTCTTAATAAGATTCATCTTTGTCTAGACCGCTGCTAAATCAAGACGTATTTTCAAATATCTCTTGGTCACTTTCTTCCCAATGTGCAACAATTTGGGCATTAAAATATTGGTGTTCCATTGTAATGCCTTGAGCTATTGTATGTATCCAAATAAACACTTGTGAGAGATCCATAAAGCAATATCCGAAGACAGTTACTGCTGTAATAAGGAAACAAGGCTCTTGGAGTGTAATCAAGTTAAAATTATGTGCACATAAACAAATGGCATAATTATTTTATTAAATGTGTAAATCACTTTTTGATTTCTAGAATGATTTCTTTTAGCAAGACATGAAATATTTAACATGAGAGATAACAGACTTCCTTACACAGAAAGTTTTTCAGCCTTTCATAGAAGAGAAAGGCTGTCATTATGTTCCCTAGAAAAGATGGATTCTAAACTAGTTGAGTCAGGCTTATTTGACATTGCTCACAGTGCAGACTGTTGTTGGTATTTGAAGACAGTCCAGCTCTGAGCTGTAATTATGATGACAGATCTATTCGTGTTTGTTGGTGCTGAGGATAGACAGCTGTTTTCACTTGCTGGCTTACAATTTGACAACTGCAGTCCCAACAAATGCTTTTGATGTTCATACATGACAGAAATAAAAAGATCAAAAATCACACATAAAATGTCCCATCCTCCTTCTCTTTATCTGATTTCTGAATCCATAGAAATGTAGGTCTTGAAGAGACTTTGGGGGATTTCCCGAGTCAGATCTAAGGCAGTCACAGCTACCCATAGAACACATCAGTGTGTGTTGGTTTGTCTCTGCTTACAAAATGTATTGCTTTCTAGATGAGGTCTGGATGGACTTTTCAATAGGTAGATATGTTTCCTGGTTTTGCTCCAGGATTTCTTTGGCCTAGGTTAAATCAGTTGCTGAATTCCACCTTCCCATTCTGCCCTAATTGTAGGCTTCTCATTCTTTCAAATTATTCATGTCTACAATAGCCTCCATGGTGAAGGTCTGACTTCAGATGAAGAGCTTTAGGTGTTACTCAGCTCAGGCTTTCTCTCTGCTTACCTTGCTTCTCCAGTATGTCAGCAATTCTTCAGTCTTATTTTACCTTCCCTATCCCAACATATGCTTAAAGCTAGAGCTGTTACTCTGTACAGAGCTAGGCATTAAATGAACATGGATAAAAACATAAGCTGTAACTTCATGGCCTTCTACAGAGCCATCCTGTGAATTTGTTTCACTGAGCATAAATAACAGCTGTATTTTCCTTTTATTTGTAGTCAGGTATATAATTCAGTTACTTCTCTGTGCATTTCATAGGCCAGGCTCATAATAAAATAGATATGTCTGTTTTTATGGTTGGGAATCAAACCTAGTTTCTGTGAAAAATGTTTTGCTATTCTTTCATAAAAATGAAATTAAGAAATCAGTATGTGTGATTTTACTAGAAACACATCTGATGGGTATTTGCTTTGGCTAGGGCACTGCCACCAGGCTATTATTACCACAGGTATTCAAATGACATTTTATTTCCTACTCTGCATTTCTGAGCAGCAGGCTGCTTTGGCTACTGTAGAGTCACATCTACAGAAAAGGGACAGATGTTCCACATTTTTCTTTATGAAACTGGAGAACTTTTCAAATTCACTAGCTAAAATGCCACCAAAGACACATTGCACAATAGATATCATTGTCCTAAAGAGGTGAAGAAAATTTACTATATAAATTCTCAGTAGAACTCACAGGGCACACTCGATATAATTAGTAATGTGTGCTCAATGGGCACACATAGTAAAAGATAGTTCCTTCCTACTATTCTAATAATGGGAGAGTGCATGTAGATGTCTATTCAAAAGAGAGGATACAAGACTACTGCTAACAACTGTAAGAGAGAATGAGGAAGAGAGGATGAGAAAGTTTAATTAACAAGTACTACCCAGAGAGATATTTTGAAGAAAGAATGACTCATAGGATAATAATGCAACTTTGCCAGTGGCCAGGATAGGGAGAAAGAATACAAAGGAGCAGCTCACTTTTAATGAAGTAGATTTAGTTGCTATGTCTTTAGGAAGTTGAAAACATACCTTTGTTTACCAGTTATTTATTTCCTTGCTGTATGTTCCAGTTTAAGTTATAAAAAAGAAAAAGGAGGAGGAGATGTTTTCTTTATTAGTCTCTGGTAAGGTCAAAGGGTCTGAGATATATCTTTTGCAAAAGAAAGAACTCTTTGTACAAAAAGTAGTGTCAGAAAGTCAGAATAAAATGTAATATTTTGCTAAAGATTACCCATCAGTCCAAGGTTTTACATATTTCTTTAGAGTTACAACATTTCCTGAAACTAACAGTTTTCAAAGATGTGGTTATGATAGCTCTAATACCACTGGAATGGACTGGATCTGTTATGAACTTACCAGAATACTGCTCTGATGGGGACTGTGGCCATTAAGAATCAGTGTTTTTATTAATCTTTTCATTTCAGTAGAAGGAATTAAATTTAAATCTCAGAAGATTTTTCTGTATTCCCCTCCATTCTTAAGCTATGCATATCAATGTGGCTAGGATATTTCTTGTAGTATTCTGACATCCTGGAGTATCCAGGTATATGCAGGAATATATCAGAAACATATCTGTTTCAAGTCATTACTCATTGTGTTGACTTGGAAATTTCTCATAAAAGAGAAGTAATTTCTCAACAGAATTGTGCCAAACCATTTTCATTGTGGCATCTTCAGATCTATGACAATTCCAACTTCCTTTGGCAAAAGAAATTAGAGATGGAGTAATCTGGCAACAAATGAAGTTGTTCATTGTACTGCCTGGAGAAGAAACTGGGTTTTACCTAATGAGGCTGGATGTAGTGCTTCATTTGGCAAACTGTGATCATATGAGCTACAGTGTTTGCTCAAGATTAACAAAATTGTTTGTGGCAAGCGTAAACAAATGCTATTCTCTGTTTCCACAGCAAAATTTCCCCTTTTAGGGAGCAGTTGTCTATCCCAAGGTCTTGGTAAATACATATACAGTGCAATATTTCAGACAGAGCTGATGGGTACTGGAAGAGGGAGACTTCAACAAGGATATCCTTGAAAGTGAAATCTATGGTGTATTATTGTTCAGAACAGGATAATTTCTGCTGCAGATGTGTGTTCTCTGAGTTTTGATTCTGTGATGACCCAGAACTTCAGTAATGTCTTCAACTTCTGCAGGAACCGAATGTTCAGCTTAGACCCCAACTGAAAGTGATTCATGTGTGTGAGATAGATGAAAGGGCACTACTAAACCACTGCAGTATGTTGTCTTCTTCCCAGCAGTATTTTGTAATACTTTATCTTTGGCCAGCATCACTGAGGTCAGATAGCTGACTGTAGCCCACAGTTGGAGCTATCAGGCTCCATACCATCTTGTCTATTTTATAAGAAACATTTTTATGCTCTTATATCTGTCTTGTTCAACAACTCTACCATAAAACTGTTTTAGTGACAAAAAAATCACCATGTTTGTTGTGGTGTCAGTTTGCTAACACATTGTGATGTAAGTCAAGCTGTCTTAATTGATCAGTTCCTACAGTGTGTTACAATATAGCCTTTATTATGTCATCCTGACATGTCAAGTATGTCCTACTGTGAGAAAAAAGATGTTAAAAAGTCTATTTCTTTTGAGTAGATCTCATGATTCATTAACACAAAATTTCAGCCCTTGTAAATAGGCAAAATGTAAAGTAAGATATTCTTATAGCTCTGAGATGTATTTTAATGTATTTCCTATAGCATATTATCTATTGGAGTTATATATTCATAATTTCTTTTTCTGTGCTACATTCTATTTAGTTGTCTAACTTGCTTTTTCAACTTTCAAAATAGTTTAGTGTAAGTTGTGCTGCTGTGCCATATGCAGATGCTCTGCTTTTTGTGCAGAAAGAGGTTTACAAAATTTCACATATTAATTATAGAGCAATTCTTTGTTATTATTTCTGTTTACAGCTTAGGAAACTTGAAAAAATCTAAGATTAATGTTATTAAGTTTTTGTAGTAGACATGGCTCATTTAACTTCAGCAATGCTTATAAGGCATATGTATCTGAAAAACATAACTAGGGCTGTGGGTCTGAGCTTTTGTAGATCCAATACAATATCCTGAAGAGAAGGCTTTTAATCAAAGCTGTACTAGGATGTATAAATTTCCAGATAAGACTGAACTGAATGAAGCCAGACTGGTGATATATGATATTTTGATGCCTTGAGAGTTTGATTTTGGTTTTTAAGAAACAATATTGTGATCAATATGCTGCAAGAACCAGAAAAGTGATTACCAGTCTGTAGTGATGGTCTATATACTGCCCATCAAGCTGTTCTTTGGTGAGCTGGAATTGTATGAGAATTTCTGACATTTTTCTACTTTTTTATGATAGTTAATAATCCCAAAGCCAAAATTGAGTGAAATCAGAAATTTTGGCTTGTGTAGATGTACTGAAAGGAGTATTAGTTAGTGTATTAAAGGAAAAGGGAAATTTTCTATGTGACAATTCCAGAAAGCAGATGAGTGAGTTGGAGAGTTCAAGATGGTTGTATACTGTCGATGTGCCTTGAATTTTCATGATAATTTTTTTTTTTTTTTTATCCTTAAAGGCTTTAAAACATATTTTGGGGGCAGCCCCCATATGTTTCTGATACTTTTAGTTTGCTCCTCATTCATTCTTTTGTGTCATGAGCCCCATGAACTGTAGCACACAGCTGGAGCTCTCGAGTTCCATACAGGAGACAGAATAAAGAGGGAGGTGGTAGAGCAGAGGGAGAACAAGAAGGTCTCGTGCATTTTGTAGTTTTCTCTTTCAGGTTCCAAACATAATATCCCAGAAGAAAAGTCTCAGTGTCTGCTGCCAGTGCTACAGTTGTGGATGGAATGGATAATTTTGCATGGTTGTGGTGGAACAGCATCTGGCAGCTAAGGCCCAGGCAGCTGCTCACTCACTGCCCAGCAGGATGCGAAGGGAATTGGGAGAGTAAAAGTAAGAAAACTCCTGCGTTGAGATAAAGACAGTTTACTAGGTAAAGCAAGAGCCACTTGAAAAAAAAAACCCAAGGAATTAATTTCTTGTTTGGGCAGGCAGGTCTTCAGCCATCTTGAGGAAAGTAAGGTTACTTCATGTGTGGTAGTGACTTGGGAAGACAGATGCTGCCACTCCAAATGTCCCCCCTATTCCTTCTTCACCACCATTTTCTGAACAGAACCAAAACACAATCCTATATTAGCAATTATGAAAAAAATTACCTCAGAAAAAATTACTGCCAGCACATGTGTGAAAGCTGGTATGACAGGGCAGGTGAACTAGAATGTATTGAGTGGTGCATAGGGGTAGGGGCTTATTATGAAGATGTAGGAGATTTTCTGTTTGGAATATTAACTCTTTCTCTACTATCTAAACAAACTTAGAACTACTTCAATTTTGACTTGTTACAGTAACTTAAAGGGGCAGGCAATTTCCTTAACTTTGTTCATTCAGTATTAAGTCTGATCCACTGATGATCTTTATATGGAACACATAAAATTTGCCATGTGATGATGAAGTTTCAAGGAAGCATGTATTCTGTGTTGTCTTCAGCTTTCTCACATCCCAGTATCTGCAGTCTTTTCAATGTGCAAGCTCTCTAACAGCTCTCCTGTTTCTTCCAGGGGCTTTAGGAACATTTCTTAATAGTCTTTTCAAATTAAAATAATAAAAAAAAAAAAAACAAACCAACAAAAACAAACTAAATTCTGTTTAAGAAACGTTAAGCAGACTTCAGCATTTCTGGTAGAATTAGAATTCTGTTTTATGACCTATTTTGCAGTTCCAGACTAATATATCAAAACCCATGAGTACATAGTGGACAGGTGTCTTTTTTTATGGGCCTTTTTGATTGTATTGATTCTTATTATAATCAAGAGTTGCAGAAAGACTTTCTCTTCACTCTCTTATCTTTGAGTTGCACAGACTCCCATATAGCGAGTGTACAAATGACTGAATGTAGGTTTTGGCTTTTCCACCTGCCCTAGCCTTCATAGAAACACTTAAAAATTATATACAGCCTCTTTGGTTGCAAACTTGGTGTTCAAGCTGCATCAGAGTGAATTTTAATTTTAAAGTTGAAATAAAAACCATGGTTTTTGTATGAACAAGTGCACCTGCTGCATAAGCACTAAAATATAAAATCAAATCTAAACAAGTCCTTGAAACAACTTCAGGCTGTTGTGGGATATCAGTACAGACAGGATGGGAATAATTTAGTATTCCAGTAAGGTTTTAATAAGATAACCTATTAGTCAGTGAAGATTATGACAGGTAATGAAATAAAGTAGCATATGTTTTCCCTATGCATTCAATTAGCTGTGAAGCAGATTTTGGTTTAAAACTGTATTAGAAGGAAAAAATTAAACACACTAATATTTTTATGTTAGGCTTCCCATAGCTGCTCATAATCGGACTGGTCAATGGATACACAATTATGAAAAGCCATGTTTCATGATATAATAATTTGCTTGCATAAGCACAGTATTTGAGGACAGCATGTTAGTGAAAGAACAATGAGAGCTCAGCCATGTCAAATTTTTTATAGTAATAGCAATTATTAAAAAGTTAATGGCCTAGAATTGTTTGATTTCAAATAGGCTTTAATTTTATTAGTCAAAGAGATTGACATTTCTCAAGCTTAAATTAATTTTGAGGTTCTGTAAGTAGAGGTCAAGAAGGTATTAAAACCCATAATCTATTATGATATTTGGGCCACTTATAAAAACTAACCCTAATGACTAGCATGAAGATACCAAATCAGACATATTCTTCACAGGAAGAGTTTTGTTGCTGCCACATCTTCAGCATCTCTGCTGAAAAGTTTTAAGTAGGATGTAAAAGTACACTTCAACATAAGGTAAGTAAGGAGCAAGCACACAAAGCACGAAGAGAAAGCAGAAAGGGAAAGCATACTTACAGGGGAGGGAAGCATGATCATGCAAAGCAGAATGCAGGGACAATATACAGAAAATAGCTTTAGCTTTCCAGGGTACAGGGGACACCTAATTAAACTCCTCTGAAAGATGGCTAAAAATTTGTGTGTTACTAGTAATTAACATCTGGTGCTGGGGCCTGTTAGTTACCTACAATTTGTTAAACAGTCCAGTTGAAAAACTAAAGAACTCAACTAGCAGGAAACGTTATGGAGAATGAAATGGTCTACTTTGTATTATTGCTTTATGCTAAAGGCTTTTTCCCACTCTCTACAAAGAATGTTTTCTTGTCTTTTTCCTGATCTTTGATTCCTCCTGTGCACCAGGATATGAAAATACATATATATGTAAACATGTATGGGTAAGCATAGGTGAATATTCACATAGGTATTCCAATACATATACCTATTTGCATAATGCATATATGGAGCATAAGGAATATGTGTGTATACATATATATGTGTGTGTGTGTGTGTATAAGGAATAGATATATATGTATGGGGAAAAGAATAATTTAGTTTCGGTCAAAAAGCTCTCCCTGCTTCCTGGAAATAAATTATCTTTTGAAGAAAATGGCTTTATAATTGAGAGGTTCAGCTACAGAAACCATTTAAAAGTAGAAGTGAAGCAGCATATTCTGAAAAAAGCGTCATCTAATGTTACAAAGTTTTCACTGACCATTGGTCTGGCTAGCAAACATTTTCATGAGCATCCTCATTCCTGTTTTTGGAGCCTGCTTTGTCTTAGCTCTACCACCGTTACAGATAGCATCTGGAATATAAAATAATAGTCTAGCACTTCACAAAAGTGCTGAACCAAGGCAGTGTGTAAACAGAAAACAGAGATTTGAATGTAACTGAAGACTGTATTGTGTAAATGTGTAATATCTACTTGATATCCATAACTCCTGCAGTGTCTCAACACTTTCCTACCTTACAGAGAGACTTTAGTGTAAGCAACATTGAAACTTTTTTCTTCTTCTGGCTCCTGCAGTGACTGTTCTCTCTTTGGCTTGAGCAGTTCAGCTGTAAATGCATCTTTTAGAAACAATCAGGAGGTAGAACTCAGGAAGGAGGGAGGGTGGAAGGGAGGATGTTTTTAAGATTTGTTTTACTCCTCATTATCCCACTCTGATTTTGTTAGTAATAAATTCAATTAATGTCCCCAAGTCTGTTCTGCCCATGACAGTATTTGGGGAATGATCTCTTCTGGTCCTTAACTCGTGAAGTTTTTGTTACACATTTTCTCCCACTTGTGGAGGAGTGATACAGCAGCTTTGGTGGGTGTCTGGCATTCAGCCAGGGTCAACCCACTACACCTTGGTAGGGAAGGATCAAATAAAGGGACTTGTAAACACAAGAGATGTACACAAGTGCAAGGGACCTGATGGGATATACTTGAGGGAGGAGGTTGATGTCCAGGCTACGTTATTATTATTCATTATTATTATCTTTGAATGCTTGTTGTGATTGGAGGAAGGTCCTGAGTGCTTGAGAAATTTCCCAGACCAGATCTCAATCTAAAAATTCTCTTGTAAAGTTGTTAGCAGAAATAATAGAATCATTAAGGTTGGAAAAGACCTGCAAGATCAAGTCCAACCTATGAACAAACTCCACCGTGCCCACTAAATCATATTGTGAGGTGTCATGTTCACTCATTTTCTGTATGCTTCCTGGGACTGACTGCACGAGGGGAGCCTTTTCCAATGCCTAATCACTCTTTCAGTGAAGGAATTTTTCCAGCTGTCCAACCTGAACCTCCCCAGACACACCTCGAGGCTCTTTCCCCTTGTCCTATTGCTGATTGCTTGGGAGAAGAGCAGACTCCCAGCCCACCACCACCTCCTTTCAGGTAGGTGTAGAGAGCAATAAAGTCTCCCCTCTGCCTTCTTTTCTTCAGACTGTGAGGCATAATCACTTTGAATATTTAAAAAATCTACCTTTTTTTTTTGGTGAAGAAAGCGGTTTATAACAACCTGAACTATGTCTTGTATTGTATTTGAAATAGTTTATGAATAGGTAGTAATGTTGTAACAGAATAGGTAATCTTAAAGGACAGAGTTAAGATTGTATTTATAACCTTCATATTAACATAATCTGAGTTTCTTAGATAAGCTTGTGTCCTCAAGATCCCATCTATAGTACTTTGCATGTAGAAGAAAGAAAAAGTATTAATTTTTATTGGTATTTCATTAAAGAAAAATCTGTTCTCTCAGTGTGTGATATTTTATCGTAACAGAAATACCAGTAAATACCATAATAGAAACCAGGGGTATAATTACGTTTTTTCTCATTGTATTTATTGCTTTATGCCATCTAGTGGTCTCTGCACTCGGTATCAGCTTTAGTAGCTGCAGAACTTTAAATACATTAACAGATGCCATTCTAATGTGACTTTTTCATGTTTTCTTGGTACATGATTGGATAATGGAAGATGTCATGATGATAAATCGGACAAGTTGTCTTGTTACAGATTTTAAGATGGAAATAATTAAACAAACTTAAATAACAAATGTTCAAAATGTTATTACTAATTTGAACTGATGCCAGGAATTTTTTTTGTCGCATATGTGTTTGTTCTTAGTTTTGCTGAAATTTTGACTGTGAATAATGAGGCGCTGAAATAAGTAAGCTGACCACCAAATGACTTACAATTAAATAGCACTGTGTGGAGTGTTCAAAGATTATAATATTATACAAAAAGCTATAATTGCAGTTTTGGGATTTGACTGTCCTTAAGAAATATTGTTGCCCTGAAGGGTGAATTTTTTTTTAAAAAGAATGTTGCTTTTGTTTTTTTAATGGATGAAAGAAGTGTCTCTACTTTGCTGGGTAAGGAGAATTTGAACAATTCAGAAATGCTAAATCTGTAATGTTGATAGTGAAATATGAGATTGTACAAATGTGACTGGATAATAGCTTTTGAGATAGACATACTGACCCTGCAATTTGTCCAGGATATCCATTCACATATTTATCCATTCAAGTGCTGAATTTTCTGTAATACGTCTGTACAGCAGTAAGTTACTGCTTCTAGAGGAAAGTGAAATAGTTGCAGCAAATGGGCTGGGACAGACTTTTCTCATGGCTGATTAATTCCTTCACAGAAATCTGCAAGCACAGTTTTTACTTTCCATGTACAATGCTGCTAATTGCCAATCTTCATAATGGATCTTGTATTGTGGATCTTTTAATCTCGTATTGCTTTTAAACTTATTTTGTTCAGGCAACTTGGTATCTCAAAAATTCAGCTGTAGAAGTCAGGGAATAACATTGGTGCTTTTTGTTTTCACTGAAGAAATGAAATTAATATTTTCTGGGTCTACAATTAGAATATACTTAAATAAGTGTGACCCTACATTTGCAAAAATATGAAAACTTGAAAAAAAACAACAACCTGGCCTCAATGTTTATTATTTTCATAAAATGTTCATAAAAGTAAACAAAATGTTCATAAAAGTAAAGATTTTTAAAACCATCCATGATTTTAGGATTTGAATTGGCAGTTTTGCACATAATTCTGGCATGGTATATCCAAATGTGATTTTGCATTCTGACAATTCATTCAAGTTGTAAATGGAGCTGGTAGTTTTTCTGGAGTTCTCCTGGAGCTGAAGTTATTAAACTAATTTTACTACTAAACTAATTCTGATTTTCAATTACAGCTCAAAAGAAAAAAGTTAATTGGCCCTCTATAAAACCCAGTCTTCTATCAGTGGTGATTAGCAAATTGAGATGTGTTTTATGATTTGCTGTTTGGAAGCACCTTAGATAAAGTATATGGTATTTAAAAAGGGAAAAACCAAGCAAACCCAACACCCAAATTCTACTGGCTTTTACAGTGAAGATTTTAAAGGAGGAATAGTAATGACTTGAAAGACAGATGTTCCAGCAAAAGCAATATACTTTTACACTGCTGTCAAGCTGTTGAACCATAGAAGCCAGGTTTAACTAAAAAGAAAATCTACAGAGGCCTCTTCTGCTGAGTTGTATTACACTGTGGTAACAGACTGAGCTTTAATTTTAGTCTGTAGACATGGGCAACCTGAAACAGCATCATTGTCAAAATAGGGCACGTGCTTTGTTGCTGTACCTTTGCCTCTTTGTATAGTAGAGGTTTTACATGATAGACTAATGTTTCATTTTATTAAATATTTACCAACAATCTATTGGCCATATGTCATAGAGTTTGCATGGTGACAGACTTTGTATTTGCCACCTTTTCAAGATGATTCTGCTAAATCCATGGTGTTATACAGGTTCACAAAGACCTTTCAGGAGCCCAGGTTTTGTTTGTGCTGTCTTTGCTACTGGCATCAGTATCACATTTATGTTCTGTTGAAATGTTTTTTAGGAATGAGTTTTTCATTACTTTTCTGTGGGATACCATGGAAGATGTCAGGATTTCTTTCTGAAGCACTGTTTATCTGACAGTATTGTCTTCAAATATTCTCAAATATTTTTTAAGTGCAGAGACACTTTCCATATGGAAACATTATTAGTCAAAAGTTACAATAATACTTAAAAGGCTCTTAAGCCTTTTTTTTTTTTTTAATTTTTTTTTTTTTGGTTAGGATTGTTTGCAGATCTGGTTAATCTTATGTGTTGTTACAGAGTAATCAACTAAAAGGATGGAAATGATCACAGGTTAAGTTTTTGTAAGATTTGAATAAGGCTTGTGCTTTAAGCACAGAGGAGGGGGGAGTGCTCAATACATTTGTTAAAGCTTAGTGTATCTTTTTTGTGTTTAACAGAAGTTAGTTTAAAGACCCTCAGGGGGTATTTAAATATTCCAATATTATTTTAAGTGTTTTCCCATACAGAATAATTTTTATGTGAGATGGTAAAATTATGATAATATTAATTTCATAGGAAATTAGTAGTAGCTTCTAATTTCTGTAATTGCATAAGATATATTAACTATATAAACATGTAGTATGTTGCATATTGCAATGACAAAAACTGATTAGACTTCAAGGTAAAGATGTATGTTATAATAATTAGGACTTCCAAAATATAACTTACAAACAGCAGGAAACAGATAATTGAGTGAAATGCAAGAGAATGTCTTTGATTATTAGGAGGAAAAGGGAAGACTTCAAGGAAAGCTCACTTTCCATGCTATACTTATTCAAAATAAGGTTCTCAAAATTGTTTTGGCTCTAATATCATGCACAGCATTGCAGCCCAGTAGGCACAGGGTTGTGCCACCTCCAGCCTCAAGGGATGTCACCTAGGGGGATTCAAAGATCCCTGCTGGGAAAGGCATTCCCTAGCAGCATTCCCAGCTGTACCAGTTGCTCTGCCTCCATCATGCAATCAGTGCAGTCACAGACTCAGGGAGAGGAGGAGATGGAGGTTTGAGTGGCCTGTCAGACCGTGATTTCACATCCATACACCTGACCCCTAAAAGATTATTTAAGGATAAAAAGTGCCTCATGTCCCGTTGTCAGTCTGTATTGCTGGTGCTAGCTGGATGGGAAGTCAGGCTGACACAGGTACTCTCATTTCCATTTCTTCAATACCTTGGTCAAAGCTGCTGAGACACTGTAGAGGACTCAGCACTCTGGGTCAAACAAAGGGGGCAGAAACTGTTCTGTGACTCACAGATAGAACTGTCCAGACACTTGACCTCTTCTTGTGGCTAAACACAAGGAAATAAATCAACTCTATGGTTTTACTAATGTTGTGCAAGGCATGCTGGATACAAAGACCTCTATGGAATGCAGTGAAATAAATTAGATAATAATTTGGGGGTAAGCAGTATTTATTTTTACATTCTTCTCCTTTTTTTTTTTCCTGTGGATACATAGGAAATATTTGGCAGGTAATGAGTTGTTCAGCAATGCAGCCATAATCTCAAATGCAGCTAGAGAAGAAAGAAAGCACAGTGGTAGCAAGTTCTTTTTTATTTTAGTGTAAGCATCTATAGAGCTTAAGATCATTGAAGAAATATGAAAATTAATTACTAGCCACTGGGTGGCTGAGACAAGATTAACAAAACAAGTGATGGTATTACTGTTACTTGGATCCTTAACTGACTCCACAAATTTGGTTTTGCTACGTTGCATGCTCAGAGCACTTGAAAAAGCACATAACAAAAGAGTATAGCTGAATTTCTGCCTTGTTTGTTGTGCTAGATCACAAGGAAGCATTCTTGTTAACTAGATTTCTCTTATATTCTGGAGGGGAATGTTGCAGCACGACCAGTTTGTAAGATGATGTTCAAAATTAAGTCCTGAAAAATGGTGTATTATTTGAATTTTTATTTTAAAAACTCCACTCAAAACCAGAAGGAAGGCAAAATGCAAGATTTATTGGTAAATGCAAGGGTAATTAATATAAAGAATTAGATTGTGACAGGACAATTGGCTGCATGTTGACTTCCCTTTTATTAGCAACTCAATGTGAGTCATTACATAACAATACTTTCTAGAAAGTATTATTTACCATCATCATAGAGTGATAGTAAAATTCAACAGCTGTATTCTCAAGTGTAATTTTGAAAAGCATGTTTTGATATGGTTTTCACAGAGAAAGTAGGTAATATGTAAAGAGAATGAGGAGCATTTGAGACCATTCTGGGTAGTGAGTCAATCTCTATTATAGTTGAATATCACCACCCTCTGCAAAATGTTGTTGTGATTCTAGTTATAAAGTAGATTTGTGGCAACCCTTTTGTGGAGGTGTTAATAGGAGATAATGTACTTTACAGAGACAGTTCTCACCTCAGGAATAGCATATCTCTCCTCACAGTCTGAACAGTGCAGGTTTTTAACTAAAGTATGAGAAGTGGATTTTCTCCATGTTCCTAACTAGGCATATGAATTCATATGCAGATTAGGCTGTCTTTAAATTTTTCTTTTACAATTTACAGTTTGTTAACTGGCATATTAAAGACTGACACTTAGCTGACCAGTTCTAAACCATGAAGAGCAAATAGCAACATTTAAATTAAACTGTCCATCTCTAAGAAAAGTGAAAATATATCATTACTATATCTCAATTTCCTAAAAATTTACTAGCTGGAAAAAGTAATTGAGTCAGTTAAAATATTGAGTTTAGCTCAGGAACTCTGGAATACACCTTATTGCTCCCTTCTTTTTTTTTTTAATTAGTGTTGTGCCACATGAGGACCTGCCTTGTGAATGAATCTTGTGATGGAGATAGATGCTACAGTCTTCTCTGATGCTCAGGTCAGATTTCAGAAAGAAATAAATCCTCCTCAGGATTTCATGTCCAAACCTATAAAAGAGAAGAAAAATGCAATACCTGGAAAGTGCTCCTTTTTCACATTATATTTAGGGAGAAAATTACTGATCTACAAGTAAATGAAAAAAATCAGAGAAAAACCTGGTTACCTAGTGAAAAGAATCCTGAAAACCATTCTTTAAAGCTGTTTTAGAACACATTTTTATAAAAAATGGAAAACTCTCAAAGAAGTTAACTTTTTTTTGCAAACTTTATTTTCTGAATGAAGACCATTTAAAAATCAATAATAAACCAAAAAATATATCTACCAGCCAGTTTCCTGCAGTAGCTACCATGACTCAAATACCATTTTTTCTATAACCTGAGAGAGCACATTTATAAATTCTGCTGGCTTGCCAAGCTTCTTTTCTGTATGGCTGAAGGCCTTTTTTTAGTATTCTGAGTTGTTCATGAATCCCCAGAGGTTTTTGTTCCTTAGCAGTTTAATCTCTGGCCATAGCTGCTGGATGCTGCCATGGGAAATGGGAAGTATTGTCAGCTGGCCCAGGGGCCTGAGCACTGGAGTGGGCAGAGCTCTGTCCCACTGCAGGGACACAGGAGCTAGGAGATGTCCCTGTCCCACTGGCAGGGACACAGGTATGCTCTGTGTAGATGTCCCTGTCCCACTGCAGGGACACAGGTGTGCCCTGTGTAGATGCTCCTGTCCCACTGCAGGGACACAGGTGTGCCCTGTGTAGATGCTCCTGTCCCACTGGCAGGGACACAGGTGTGCTCTGTGTAGATGTCCCTGTCCCACTGCAGGGACACAGGTGTGCCCTGTGTAGATGTCCCTGTCCCACTGCAGGGACACAGGTGTGCTCTGTGTGGGAGATGCCCCTGGGAGGGATGGGTGATGAAAGGTATCAGCAGTGCGAGGAGGGTGAGCTGGGGGCTCAGCACGGACTGCAGATCAGTCTGTGGCAGCTCTCTACAGGGCAGGAGGAGGAAGTAATTCAAGATAATACTTGAGGAAGGATTTTTGTGAAACCCCCGAGCAAGAGGGAGTTTATGGCCCTCGGCAAGACAATGAAAGTACTGCTTTGTTACAGAAAGAGAGGGATGTAGTTACTCTGAAACATTTGAAAGTGAGGCAATGAGAGGTTTTAAGAGGTTTGAATATAAATAAACTGCTTCAAGAAATCAAAAGGTCTGAAGGTCTATCTGAAGCCAGGAAGGAGTGCCCCGGCTTGGTGCTTATGGTGCTTATCTGCTGGGAAACAAAGTATTAGAACAATCTCTCTTCCCCTGGTTCATTCATTTCTGATGCCCACAGCAGTCAATGAAAGACAGAAAAGTCTTGTGCATGCCAGCTGCACAATTCAATAATCATCCTCCCACAAAGGCGGTTCAACCCTTCCTTTGTTGCCAAGACTCAGGGAATAGAATGTACAATGAAGTACAATAGCTTTCTGCGTAAATTGTATGTTTTTATCTCTTTCAGTGTATAAGGGTATAGTATAACGTTTCAGTAGCTGTGAGAGTGAGCAGCTTTTTCCAAACCTGTAAAAGCTATTCCAAATCAATTCCTAAGTGTTAGAGTGATTCAACCTTCACCTTCTCTGCCAGTGTATGAAGTGTCAGCAGCCATGTATGCTTTGAGTTCTTGCCAAGTGCACTTACGATTCAGGAGAAAATAGCAAGGAAAAATGGCTTCATGGCTGTTGCATATTAAAAAGACCTTGAGAATTTTGTATGGAAAGGATTAAGTTGTCTGAAGTGTACACAAAAAAAAAGAGTTAAGTAAGCTACTAGAAATGGTAGTTGTTTAAACCTGTCCTGTGCTGCAGCCTCACATTGTCTGAAGAGCTGTGTTTACAAGGAAGTACAATAGTTCAGCAATGTAAACAATTAATATTTGGAATCCTTTTGTCTTTCTAATATGAAGAAAAACATAGCTGAGTAAGAGTACTTCTAGCATTTGTTATGTGCCCTTCTTTCAAAACTATTTTTTCTAAAGAATGTGTGACAGAACCCTGACGTATCACAGGATAACTTAAAATGACGAAAGATCAACTTTCAGAAAAATGGAAAATGTTGCATATCCCTTCTGTCTGTGACAGGACCTGAGGGAATGGCCTGTGTCAGGGCAGGTTTAAGTTGAATATTAGGAAAAAAATTTTCACCCAGAGGGTGGTTGGGCACTGGAACAGGCTCCCCAGGGAAGGGGTCACAACACCAGCCTGGCAGAGCTCAAGAAGTGTCCTTTGTAGGGCCAGGAGCTGGACTCAATAATCCTTGTGAGTCCATTCCAACTCAGAATAGTCTGTGATTCTGTGGTTAATATAATTCAGTTTGTTCTAATTTCCAAAAATAGCAGGCAACTTAAAATCAATTATTATTATTTCTGCCCTTTCCAGACTTCTGTAAAAATAGTTTTCACAACATGCAACAGGAAAGCCTTGCCGTGCTCTCCCTGGTGATTTAGAATGCTAATGTACAAATTATTTGCCTTTGTCTTGAGAGAATTTTGAGTTAAGCCTTGAGCTAGAGGGTGAACCAGCATTTGTTCCTTCTCCAAACAATTAATGTTTTGCATTATTTGACATATTTTGAGATAGTATGTGGAAGAAAAAAGTTAATTTAAGTAGCCTTTTACTCTAAAGCCAGACTTTTTTGTTGTGATCTAAAAGACAGATAAATCTTCAAAGCAAAGAATTATATTGGAGTTTACCTCTGAATTTTATTATTAGATTTTATGATAGTGTGTTAATGTGAAGCTTTCAGTTCAAATATCAGAGAAGCTGAAATGAGTGAAATCTAGACCTAGTCTGAAGTCCTTTTAAGGTTGTTGAGAGAAGTGTGAGTGGTAAGTAATGTGTAATTTTCCTCTTACAGATATGGGAACTGTCATTATTCATTTAAAGAGAGGAACAAAAAAACCCAACCCAAAACTATAAACCAGAAAGCTATCTAGGGCAAAATTATTTTCCTGAAAAAAAGTCCTGCTGTGATAATTGTAACCTCTTGAGAATGGGCCTTTATAAAAGAATTGTTGACAGATCTTTTGCAGTTGGGTACTTCAGTTCTTCGTTTTGTTCTATTCCTAGACATGAAAAGTATCTGTTTCAAGAACTTAATTCACAAATTGTCTGCTTTGACATGCTAAAGCCTAGCAAAATATGCTAACACAAAAGAACCTTTATTTGTAGAATCAGATAAAGAATGTTAATAATAGAGTGACTTCAAATTCTTTATTAAAACCAAATCCGAAACTATAAATTCCTTTTTCCAAAACCACTGTTTTTTTCTGTTTGTGGTGTTTTCTTATGAAGAGGAAGTTTATGTATGTTTTTAGAACTATGTATCTGTATATATGCATATTTGGAAAACTTCATAGAAAGTATTTTCACTTAAAATGATAAATATTTTAATGGTAGTTCTCTGCATTGTGAACAGTACTTTGAAGAAAATTGTGTCTTGGCAGTGAGAATAAAAGTTAGTTCTTATGCAGAGAGCTTATATGCATGCACTACGACAGGAGGACGGAAACTCATGTTTTAATTTCGCGTGTGGTTCTTTTTGTTACTCTGTTGCAGTTGGTTTTAGTTGCCTGCAAATCCCGGTGCTGATCTACAGCATACAGGTGTTTTTCATGGAGCATCATTGATTTTTTGTGCCTGGTTGAAATCTCCAGTGAAAGACAGAAACTGGGAAATTACTCTGTCTGCACGCAATGGGAGTTTACTGCAAAGGAACAACAGGAAAATGGAGATAAGTAACTAGATGACATTTTTCACTGTGGATAGGCTTCTTTCGGTGTGAGTTCAGAAAACTATGTCATAGTACAGGGTATGGTGCACATTTTCTCTAAGTAATGTTGAGCTGCTGGAGAAGTGATCATCTAGCAAAGCTGCAATTTAGTTTAGCAGTAGTTCACCACTAGAAAGGAAAAAAAAAGAAGAGGAAAAACCTCTGAGATTTCTTAATAATAGGATTTAAAATGAAATCTCTGCTATAACAATCATTGCAATTCACCAGAGGGTAAGAAATTGTGCCTTGCAATAGAAAGGATTAGTTGAGGTTCTGTTTCACTGAGGTTTGAAGCAGGGTTCTGAGGCTGGCTTTTCTTTTTGGTTCTAGTGTGGGAGAATTCTGAAGATCCTTTCTAAATTCTGGCCTTCGTCCAAACATGCTTCCAAACTGAAACAAAGATTTAGCTGCTCAAATTCCTGAAGTTGACTCCATATTTTTTCTCCTTAGGATTTTTTTACAACACACTGAATTTTCTTAATTTGTACTTGGCATTTGTGTAATAAGACTTGTAAATATTTCCTGTAAGTCTGTACATTACAAATGATCTCTAGATTGTGACTATGTTGTATTGCTGAGGTACAATATACCGATTAATTCTAAACTCACATAAAACTGCTGGAAAAAATGAGATATTGCTTGGGAGCTATGGCTGTTAAGAGACCAACTTGAAGGTGTGGGGGCATGGGGCTGCTTTTCAGTGTGGGGTGGAAAAGGCAGAGAACAAATGCAAGCTTGGTCCTGGATGCTGTGGTGAGAGTTTTCCTTGTGCTGCTGCAGTGTTGGTGGAACAAAAGGACCAAAGATAAATAAGTCCAGGCTGTCTGTTGCAAGAAAATAGTGTATTGTATGCTTTATCTACAACTTTTGAAATCATGCCACTCTTTAGGAAAGAACTCAATATTTAAGGTGCCAAAAAACATCAGACCAAGATTGGGCATAACTGTGGCTACTGAATGAATTTTATGGATGGCTCCATAGACTTGATCTTTTTTTGTGTGTGTTAACATTTTGCTTTTTGAATATGTAGTGGTTTGGGTTTTTTCTTTGTACAGTTGATGCTTCATTTTTTTTAAAGCTTAAATGGCTAAGCCTAGTTGTTGGATATTGGTTGATACGTTTGCTAAAAGAAATATCTTCCTTTTATGTTGGAAGCTTAAAATTCCAAAGTGAAGGCTTCTGGTATGGCTATATTCTTGCAAACAGATAAAAAATAAATTTAAAAATCACGTTTCTTTAATTTTGAATTTAAAATGCTGAAACATATTTTTTTGAACCAACTTTAGTCATCTCAGTAGCAGTCAGTAATATTTACGTTTTCATGAACTCCTAAACAATAAGAATCATTAGATGAAATGCTATATATAGTAGCTGCTTGTGAACTCCACGACCAGAACTGTTATCACATAAGGTAAAGGAGGTAATTAGAATGTACCAAGTGCTCTTTAAGGTCACTGCAAAACTTGCAATACTTGATAAGTAATCCCTTATTTCAGTAGAAATTTAATTGGTATATTTTTTATTCAGGCTCATTTTTATTGGGTGGAGCTTGAACCTATAGTTTCATGCCTGGCATTTAGTTAGGCTCACTCTGACAGAGAATCAGATTCTTAATGAGATGTGAAAATATAAAAAAGACTTTGGTTGTCCAAAGTAGCCAGTGAGGGAGCTGAGGCAGTCTGGCTACACTGGATAAATGTACAGTTTATCCTCTAGCAAGGAGTTTCCAATATCTAGTCATTCAAAACATCTGAAAAATAGGAAGTCCAACATTGCATGTTCATGGATTTTATATATGATTGTGGCCACAGGTGGGCTCTGGATATAAATATTAATTAAATTTTTAAATGGTGTTGAATAACTGTTAACTGTGGAGAAGGATGTTAATTGTGGCAGCAATGAAAATTTAACAGTTAATGAAGAAGGAAGGATCTCATACATACCCTGCATAGGATCCTTACCTTCCCATTGCATCTGGAACTAGTCATTTAAGAAGACAAGTATCAGGTATTCATGACCAAGAATCACTCTTTTTTAATATAAATTATTGTTGTTAAATCAGTGAAGTACTAATAGGTTCTCTATATCTTAATATTTCAATGTAAAAAATGTCTTCTTTAATGTATACTAATTTAAATGAAATAAAATAGACAGCCTTCAATACCTAAGCAAAACAAAAGCATAAGTATCTTCATTTGAGTAGCACCTAAGTAATGATAATCATTATAGTCTAAATACTGAATAAAATTGTATCATTACCTATACAATCATTAGGGAGAAAATACTACAGGCTATTGGAGCTTCCTTAGTTCATTTTGAAGAAAATTGCTTGTCAGTAGTTTTTAGAAAACTGTAAATTTTATTTACCATTTTAAGATTTTCCACTTTAATTATGCTTCAAAAAGTTCCATATCTTAAAATACTATTTCTCCCTGAGCACTGAGAGCTTTTGGAATAACTTTTTGCCTCACCGTGTTATTTAGTTTACCATAGTGAAATGTTCTTCAGTGTCTCAAGCCCCAGCACTTCAAGAGTTTTTGTCACCTTTTCACAGCAGTTCATACAATTCTTGTGGTTAGTCAGCATAACACAAGGTGATGTGATCTGTGATGCTGAGTTCCTGGAAAAAACCTGACCAAGTTTCCAAGGAATTTAATTTATAAAAGAGAAAACTTCTAGCCTGTTAGCAATGAGTAAGCAGCAAGCCTGCCGTTGAAGAGCTAAGGTTAGGGACAGAGTTTTTTTATTTTCTGTATGTCAATCAAGTCACTGCTTTTCTTTGTACTGCCACTTCTTGGAGTGTCCATAATTGAGTTTACATAGAAAGAGCTGTAAATGAAGAGTTTGTGTTCTTAAGATCTATGTTTCTAAAGGCAGAGCATTTTTTAAAGGCTGGGAATTTAATTATCCTAATCACCGGAAGATTGAATCATTTTAGAAAGTGTTCCCTTCCCTTGTATTATGGTTTTAATGATGAATTTAGTGAGAAGTCCATTCCTTGTAGTCTGGCAGTTGATATAGTCAATAGCAAAATAGCTGATGTCCTGAAAGAGCCAAATATGCACACTGGCTGAGCAGAAAGAATTGAGTAAGTGTGGAAAGGCAATAGAGAAGCTGCAGAGAGCTTAATAGATGTCATCAATCAGAGAAGCAAGCACTGTGCAACAGGCTCGTGATCTGTCTGTGCTGAAAGAGGCACCAGGAGCTGGGTGCACTACACTGACACATTTTCCGCTTCAGGAAAAGACATCATCACCCTGGCCTTTTGCAAGTGTCTTTTCAGAGGAAACTCCAAGACACCATTAATATCAGCATATTAATATCATCTTAATATAAGCTTGCTTGTTTCAGAATAGATTATAGGGGGATGAAATGGTGTTCACCCCTGAAGACTCATAAATGTGTGCTTTCAAATTCAGTTCTACCTGCTTCATGCAGGTTTCTAGTAGTGTCAGCATGTTTATAGCTTCTATATCAGAATTTCCTCCACATCTTTCATTTCTGAAAGTGATAGAAGATCAGTTTCTAAAGGCTTTATATTTTTATGCTCTATAATGATTTTCGTATATCCCACTAAAAATGAAATGTAATTGAATGAACTGGTGGATTTGGGAAGGGAAAACAAAAATAAAAATATAAGTACTTGTGATACTTTAATGTACCTAAAATCTGTTAAAAACTCCATACTTTTGTTGTACGACAAAAAAACCCAACTGTTGCACTGTGTCATAATTTTAGCAAAAGTACATGTTAATTGTGAAAAAGTGCTAAACTGGAAATTCTGAAAAAATTTATAGCAAAGCCTATTGTTTTATTGATTATGACAATTTCATAGTTATCAAAATGGCATGGTGAATTTTGAATTGTGCAAGTTTTCAAATGCAATTTACCTGGTAAGGAATAATTCTAGTGTATTCTAGTCTATTGCTTGAAACATGCATAAATATGGAAAAATTGGAATTTTTATTCTTGTTGGAAGAGATTATGAAATCTTGAGGTCTTAAGGTTTTAAACATGTTTAATTCTGTTTTCATAATATACTGTGATATTCTACTTTTAGGTTGAGACACCATAAGCCCACTAGGATTTCCCAGTTTGAGGTTGTTGACATAGGCCGTATAAACATATATTCTACTCAAAAATGGGAATATCTGTGGTTTAGAATGGCAAATTTCACTTACTTCCTCAAACTCTAATATACTCTTTCTCTTCCATTGCTAGTGTTTTGGTTGTTGCACCAACTTTGTAGCTTTATCCATAGTAGAGATTAACCAGAGATTGCAATTGCTATATTTTGCTGAGTGTAATTTACATCTCTATTGTTATTTCAATATATTTTATATCACTCTGCTGAAACAGAAATTCCATATAGTACTAGCTTTCTTCAAATGAGCAAGTTTTATACTAAAATACAGTTTGGTCTAAAAATATAACCTTTATGTGTGAAATATCTAAATATCTAAAGGAGTACTCTTGGCATCACAAATCCAAAATATAGCCCTGCATCTGCCACTATGGAAAAGATTAACTCTATCCCACCCCAAAGAAGCACACCTGTTCAAGACAGTATTGGACTCTGACAAATCAGCAATTTGTGTAGTGCTTTAAAGATGTGGTCTAACTTGTGAAAATGATGAGATTTATGGATAGATGTTATTGAGAATAAAACCTCAGGATATTGCCAAGACAACTATGTGATAAACAGGATATTCTTTTCAAACAGTTTTCTGACAAATCAGAGTTTTTGAAAACTGTACATTTTCAATCTGAGGACTTCATATTGGAGTTCAAAAAGATGTAGAGCCAGGTTTCAGAAGTTACAGACTCAGGGAGTTGGGAGTTTCTGGTGGCCTTGTGACTTGATATAGACAAAATGTACTTGAAACTGAGCTGATGTTTACTCTATCAAAAAGTTATATAGTAGGTGCTTAAAATGTTTTGACTTTGGAGTTTATTCCAGATGAAAACAGAGAATTTCT
Organism: Rhabdornis inornatus; assembly: GCA_013397075.1. Classification (NCBI taxonomy): domain Eukaryota; kingdom Metazoa; phylum Chordata; class Aves; order Passeriformes; family Rhabdornithidae; genus Rhabdornis; species Rhabdornis inornatus. The sequence goes on from VWZS01004859.1 coordinate 173,686, forward strand.
TCATTTCAACAGAGATTTCGACACACTGTTTCACACTTTCTTATTTAAATGTACTGTTGCCATGCAGGTGTATTTCTACATTGCCATGTGGAAAGTGGCCTGGTTTACTTTTCTACAAAAAAGTTTACTAAGAATAAAGTTGGCTTCTGTCTAGATAAAAATAGAATTATCTTATAAAAGAAGGAGAACACTTGGCCAGGATGTTAAAATTGTGTTGCAGGGTTTAATTCTGAGTTATTCAAGAGCTTTGTGCATTCACTATTGGATGTTCTAGGCCCTTGTTCAGGCAGGTCTAGGTACAGAATATAGGTCCTCCTTACTCGAAGTTTTAGGAAGTGCCATTTCTTCATAATCTTAACCTTGTGGGAAAGGCCCTTCTCCTCCATATTTCAGAAACTTTTGCAATGGATTTCATGTGCACCTGTTGGAGCAGGTCCAGAGAAGGCCACAAAGATACTCAGATTGCTCAGACACCTCTCCTCTGAGAGGGCTTTTTCACCTTGGAAAAGGGAAGTCCATGGGGGCACCTTCCAGCACCTTTCAGTAGCCAGAGCAGCTACAAAGAGAGCTGGAGGGAAATATTTACAAGGATGTATAGTGACAGAACTGGAGGGAATGGCTTAAACTAAAGAGACAGTAAATATAGATTGGGTATTAGGAAGAAATCCTTTACTGTGAGGGTGGTGAGACACTGGAACAGGTTTCCCAGAGAATCTGTGGATGACCCATCCCTGAAAATGCTCAAAACCAGGCTTCATGGGACTCTGAGCAACCTGTCCTTGTGGAAGGCATCCCTTCCCATGGCAGGGGGTTGAAATGAGATGGTCTTTAATGTTCCTTTCAACCTAAACCCTTCTATGATTCATTAAGCAAGAATTCAGGATAATGTCAGACAATTCAAAATCTTTCAGTTCTTTGTTAGTTGAAATATTTGTAATAAATTATTTTTGTTTACTTGCATATATAGATTGCTTCTGTCTTTCATGGATTTTGGAGATAGCAAAAGAATTACAGTAATTGTTTTTTAAAAAGAACTTTGTTCTTTACTTCAGCACAATCTACTGGTAGTGGATGTCAGGAAATAATATTTATAAGAGTTTAATGGCAGTTAAAGTTAGTTAAAGGGTTAAAATACAGAGCCTTGAGCTTGTTTGTATCCTTATATTGAGAAATATGGCTTGCACTGAAAGGCTAAAAGGACCAATTAAGATTCATATCTTCTGTTTGGTTTAAAAGAAAATGTTTGTATCATCTTTTTAGCAAAGGCAATTGGAATTAAAAGTGAGAAATGCTTACCTTTAAAAGGCTATTTTCTTCCCTGAAGTGCTCATAAAAGTGCAGCTGCAGCACCACAGTGTGTATTCTAAGGCATGAAAGCAGCCACTTTTAACCCTGACAGAGCTCTTACTGTGTGTGTTTTGGGAGTCTACTTTCAGGGTGTCTCCTCATGTCTTCTCATCAGCCTGGTAACAAACTGGAAAATATTTGTGTGTTTGTATGGCAGGACTGCAGTTTAAATGCCATCTGTAATCATACAGAAGGTGTACGATCAGGATTCGCTTTAGAGTCATGAAAACCTGATTGACAACGCTCCTTCAGTTGAAAGAAGAGAGGATTGAGTCAGATCTACAGTGTTTTGTGAGCAGATAGAGACCATCTCAGGCACTGACAGCCTGCAGTAAATTGTAGGCTGAAAGCAAGGAATTGTCTAAGTAAAGAACATGGTGGCTAAGAAGAAGTTGGAAGTGTTTTACTGACATCATTCCGGCTTTGTTGTGCAGATATTTTTTACCTGACCAGCAGAAAAATTCTGTGGCAGTAGAAGACCTACAAAGGGAGTGTGTGTGTATATATATTCACCAGTGGAAAAATTAGGGTCTCTAGTAAACAAAATGAATGCACTTGTAAAGGGGACCTTTGAGAAGCTGTCGCCTGCTGCAAGAACTGACCTGAAGAAGGAGGCAAACTACAGCCACGCTAATAGAAGGAACAGGAGGGCTTGCAATTTAGAGTAAGATTTCTGTATTAATAAATTATGATTACAGGGTGACTTTATTGCTTGGCAGCAGCCAGCCTGCTTCTTCCTTTTGTGGGGGGCAAAAGTTGGCCTTGGGTTCTACATGTTAGAGTTTGGGAATAACTGTAAGTCTGGGCATGAGTTTTCACTACTATTCTATTTTAATTCTTAAAAAAGCCTTGCCAGCTTCTGTGCTGTTATCTTAAATTGAATTGTAATGTCAATAATCTGCAAAAAACCCACCCTAAAAGCAGCTGTTTGAAACTCACAAAAGTACACAATGCCTAGTTTGGCTCTCATGGCAGTGGTCTGTTCTCAACATGAAGACAATAAACCTATGGTAGTTTTATTTTCAATTGATATGAATAACAATATTAAAGCCAGACATTTAATTAAAAGCTTGTCCTATTGCAATTTGACACACATGGTTACACTTTGGATCTGTATATAATGCTTATATAAAATGGATATAAATATAACGAATTCTTTACGACAAAAAACTAAGGCACTAAGGGAAATACACTTAAATTTAACAGGCAGAACTCTCTAGGACATTGATATTGTTAGATGAGAGAAGTGAAGCAAAAATAGTACTGGAAGAGCTGACGCACACAAGTGCTGAGGTCAGAATGAAAACCTGTTTGTCTGAAGATGGCATAAAGCTGAAGGAACTGAGACCTTACCTCCAGCAGTTTTCTTGAAACTGTGGTTGTCTTATATTGCAGTGCCTATGTTGGTTTTTTTTTTCATTTTCAGGTTGCTGTTTGTGGTGCTATACTGAGTAAAAAAGAGTTCAGCCTTTACATATGCACGTAATCCAGAGGAATTGTTCCAATGTACTTTCTTACATAATAGTTCTGTATTTATTCTCCCTGAAGAATGAACTGTTCAGCCTCAGACTAGAGATATATTCTGCTAGGGTTTTTTAGGTAAGTGCTTTATCTTGGACAGTATGTTTTAAATTTTTTCTCCGTTCATCATAGCAACTTTATTAATAGTAGATTTTTCTGGAAAGTAAAAACAATTTCAGTGGTTGAGGAGAACCTTATGGCAGTATGATGTGGTAACTTCGAGATTCTTTTAAGCAAACACTTTTAATTGCAATTCTGGGATGAAAATTTCCTTTTGAACACTTTCTAACCTTTCCAAGACCAGCATTTTTAAGCTGTATTTTGAGCTGCTGTGAATGCATACCAATGGGGAGACTAGGATGCAATTCCTGCTCCTGCATGCATAGAAATACTGGGATACAGAACTTATAATTTGCTAAGACAGATGGCACTTCTATTTAACATCTAGTGTCTACTGGTATAAATTATCCACAGATTGACTCATAGAGGTTGTTGCAGACTTTTAAAGAGGCAAGTATTTTAGTTTATTTTTTTATTATTTTTTTTCATTAGCAGTGTTTTCATATTTGTGGGGATCAGAAGTATGATGGAATGTCCTCAGCAAAGATTAAATGTTCAGTAACAAGGTAGATTAGGATGGACATGTAGAATAGTTCTTTATTTAAGGTAAAAATTTAATACGTTTATGAAACTGGATTCTGTATTTGACCTTGGAAATGCTTGATGTCAATAGCTCAGAGGAATCAAGAGAGATATCAGCAGTTATCAACAGGTACCTTTCCTGACATAATTTCTTCAGACTTCCCATGCCTTTTAAGGTATAAAGACACTATTCGCCCTTTAAAAAAAAAAAAAAGCTATAAATCTGACTTTGTTTTATTGGGTGTGTTGTGAATGAACATCTGGGATATATAAAACTCATAGGTACCCTCAGATCTGTCTCTTTCTTTCCACAAGTAATGGATTGCTTTCATTTAAGATTAGAAGTGTTTCTGCAAAGTGAAAACCTGCTTTGATACCATCATGAAAAGGCACTCCTGTACCTAAAGAAAAGTTGTTTATAAATAGATAGCAGTGATATGTTACTGCAGTTAGTTGAGGAAACCTAATTCCATTTAAAAACATCAGTGAAGAACTAGAGTAATGCTTAATAATTAATGAATATGATTTAAGTCCATTTTACAATGATGACACTTTTTAAAGGTCCTGTAATATTTATAAGAAAATTTTACCTCCCGTAATTCTAATGAATGAATTTTTTCTGACCCTTACTGAAAGTCACACCTGTAAATTAGTTTTTCAGCTTGCTACTAAAGGGTCTTTTTTTTCCAAACCACAGTTCATTTTCATAGTTTTGGTAATGTTTTCAGGCTCTGTGGATTTGCCTCTTTTGTTTGGCATAGTGTAAATCTTGTCAGTGGCCGACTATCACCTCACACCCGACTACTTTAAGAAGTTTGAAAAGCCCTGTACATTGAATCATACAATAGTTTGAGTTGAAAGGAACCTTAAAGGCCATCTAGTTCCTAGCCCTCTGCCTTGGGCTAAGACACATTTCTCTAGATCAGCTTTGTGCACAAAGGTTTGCTAAAAAGAATACTATTTTAATTTTTTTTATCAGGAAGTCTAGACCACGACAAAATGATATTAAAAAGTATTTCATTTTATTGTAGCAACATTTTTCCACTTAAGGAGGCTGAACAGTAAGAACTGCAAGGACATTGTTCATCTGATTTCAACAAATTAAATTCCTTTAAGGAGCTCTGCACTGGTAGAATGTAGGAAGGTAGTAGTAGGAAGACCACATGAATAGAATTTCAGGATAGATTTTGATTCCGTCCCCCACATTCCGTGAGTACTGGGATTTGTTGAAGGACCAGCATGAGTTGGAGGAGGCGTGGATTGGGGTGGTAACTAACTCCTGCCACTTGCCTTTGCTTCCAGCTTACTTGCAGCTTATTGGTACTCCTTGAAAAGCCATAGTGGAGAAATGAAGCAGAATTATTGATATGTGAATATGGGGTGCCCATTTAGGTCTGTTCTCATCACATGGCATTTTAAGGAACATCAGCCTTCCTGATTTTTTCCAGGCTTGCCTCTCCTCTTAACAGATTTATTGTGTGTGTTTATGCCAGCTTAGTCAGCCAAGGGCTTATGGTCTTTATGGATTTAGTGAAGAAAAATCTGGATTTTGAAGAAAAATCTGTATTTTTCAATATCTTACTGAATAAGCATTTCTGTGTGGCTGTTAGGAAGTGTTCTGAACATCCAATGCTCTCTGGACTATAGAAATACTTAAATCAGGACTATGTGCCAGTGTCTTGCAGCTATTAAAGATTCAGATTGAATGCCTGCTTCTGAAAATGGGTAAGTATTGAAAAAGAGTGGTTATAATTTTATACTCATCATGTTAATTTCAGCAGAGACTGGAGTTTTTTGCCACCATCATACTGAGACTGTTGATGCCTGGATCTCATGCAGCCAATATTCCAAGGCATTCCAATGATCAGACTATACATTAGGTTGGTGTGGAGACACACTTGGCCCCTGTAGTTAAATTGAGATTACTGCAAAAAAATGAAGGCCAAAGGTGTGTGATGAAGTTCTGCACCAGAATTCGTGCTTCCAGTGCTGCTAATTTATTTTAACTGATAACTATTTGCATAAATGCAGTTACTGTCCCTCTTTTGATTATAGGAATCCAAGGTCACTCTTTTAGGAGGATTGGAAGCATGGAATTTGTTCATCTTGCCTTTAATGAATATCTGGAGTCAAGTGTTTCAGAAAAAGCCTCTTTACATTAGTGAAAACAATTAATTTTAAGGTTCAGTCCATAAACTGCTTTTCTGCTGACTTCTGACCATTGTATTGTCTTCAGAGCTGGACATTTAGCAACTTGTAAAAATTTAATGAGATTTTTAGGAAAAAGTAATTTAGGCATTTTGAAGTCTAGAATTTATCGGGTGAGGTTTCTTACTAACATATTTTTAAAATTTTGGACCAAATTATAAAAATAGCTTTAATTTCTTCCACATAAACATTACAGTGTGAAATGGAGTAATGGCTTCTGAGTGCTAATTTGTGACGAATATTGAATGGAATAGAAAATTGGTGTTAGGAAAGATAAAGGCAAGACAATGGAAAACATTAGTCAAGAAGACAGGAATTCTAAATTAAGTTGTGCAAAATGTTCACAAAATAGGAAACAACATCATTCTCTGGTAGGATATTGTTACAGTCTTGAAACACAGCCCAGGTTTGCTTTGAATCAATAATCAGACAAATTCAGCACATCTTTTAAATTAAAGAAAACTGATCAACATTCACAAAAATACAAGTCACTGTGGTTTTGCATGTTAGACACTCTAAGGTTTGGTAAAGAAAAACACAGGAAGCAAAGCAACTGAAGTCAAGGAGTTTAAACCATGACAGATCAAAACAGAAGCAAATGTCTGCACAAACCCCCACAATATGAGACTGCTTAGTTTTTAATGGCTTCATTCCTAACAGATGTTTGAGGGGAGCTGATCTTTTGCCAGGAATGTCATTATCACCTCTTGCATTATCCAGCTAATACCAGGCATTTGTTGTCACTTTGTTTTGCATACTTTTCGAACTATATTTTAGATGCTGCAGTACCAAATTTCTGCAGTCTTTTTTAATTTTTTTTTTTCTTTTCATTCTGAATGCGCACATAGAAATGCTGTCAACAAGTAATTGGTGATTTTGGGATGGAGATTTCTCAAGGTCTTTTTGGATGATATTAAATCTAAAAGTCCCAGGTTAAACATACCAAAATAAAAACTGGAATGTAGAAAATGATAAATAATTTTGTCATTTTTCTTTAGGACAGGAAATAGGAGGGGCTTAAGTCTTATTTGTTTATAATTTCCAGCTCATCAAGGATAGAAAATCTTTAAGAGTTGAACCCAGCAATACTGATGTCTTTTACTCATGTTTTTAGCCCTTGGATTAAAATGCAGGTGTGTATTAGGAGAGAAAAAGAAAGTTTGTGGTAGGAACTGCCTAAGAGAAGTCCTGAATAGCTGGTGCCTGCTTTCTGATTGTGCTGAAAGTATTCTCTTTACATAAGAGCTAGCCTAACTGGCAAAAGCATGCTCACATGCTACCCACCCCTAAAAAACCCACCCCTAAAAAACCCAGCAAACAAACCAAACAAAACAGCAACAACAACAGCAAAAATAAACAGAAAAGCCCCACAAAATTTCTTTGAGGTTTTAAGGAAGAATGATTCATGGTATGCTTTTCAAAAATTGAGATACTGTTTGCACAATGTCAGGAAAAGTTATGCTATAGATGCTAGAGATGAAGGGCAAATTCTTTCTTTTCTTTGGCATTGATTTTGAATAAAATGAGTAAATGATATAATACTCTTGTGCTATGTGCTCTAGAAATTTCCGGAGATGCTCAAAACCCAATGAAGAAAGACCTGGAACACCTGCTGCTAAACAAGAAGGTTGGACTAGAAGGTCTCGAGAAGTCCTTTCCAACTGAATGATTCTGTGATTCTCCATTTAATTGATGGTAGACTCTTAAGTTTGCTTTTATATTTTTTTACATTCTTTTGGTGTGTCAGCACAAGTTAAAAAAATACTGAAATCCTGACAAGGAAGTGTTAACAACATGTTAAGAGAAAGAATAGCTAGTAAGTCCTCATTAATGTGTTATATTAGAAACAGAGAAGCATAAAAGATGAATTAGTTCCCTTCTCTTGATGTTAATGGATGCCTAATAGAGAGAGGGAATGGAGTATTAAAATTGTTATACCAGTAAATTCTTCTAGGTCTTGTATTATAAATCTTCTTTTATAGATCTTCAGTACTTGCACCAATAATTCTTTCACAGGAATCCAATATATACTGAAAACATTAGTCATCATAACAGAGCACATTAATACTTATGTTAAGTAACTCATCTTTACACTAAAAGAATGTACAAGAAGATCTGGATTATTTTGCTGCCGATCTTGAGAACTGAATTTGATTTTTTACCTCTGCTTTAAAACCCCAAAGTGTTCAGTTAGCTGAAAACACTTCTGTGAGAGAAAGGTTTCTTGTACTTTTCTTGTTCCAGCTGGAATAAGAATCTCCCTTCCCTGGCACAGCTTCAGGCCATCCTCTTGTGTCCTGTCACTGGTCACCAGAAGGCAGAGATCAGTTTCTGCCCTCTGCTTCTCCTCGTGGACAGCTTGTAGGCCACAATGAGATCTCTCCTCAGTCTCTTCTCCAGGAGTAATGTGGTAAGGAATAACTAGGTAAGTATGGAAGAACTGTAGCTATAAATTGTTCCAGAGTCTGGGTCAAGTGCTTGATGGTGCCCAAGAACACTGTGTAACTGTAAACTATTTGTGCTGGTTTAAAAGTAAACCAGAGGGAGGAATGAACCCCACACAAGTACCTTGTGAGACATTCCAAGGTGGAGCTACAATTTAACAGGAAAATGGCAATAGTACAGAAACACTGATTTAAACAAAGTCAGAACACAATCTGTCACCCTGTTGGTCACTGTGCTGGTAGCTGTCTGATGAAATGGTGGTTGCAGTTCCATTGGAGTGATGGATGTGCTCGTGTCAAAGTGGTGACCCTCTGGAAGTGTCTGGTCCTTCTCTGCAGGTCCAGTGGTGGTGGTGGAGGGGTCTTGTCCTGTGGGAATCCAGTGGTGGTATTGTGGTGTCCAAGCCCCAGATTATGACCAGGCAGGATTGTGTGGATTGTATGTCCCCCAGAGCAGGGAAGGATGTAATTCTCTGAGTCATTTTGTGAGACTTGACAGCCCATTAGCAGACATGGCCCCCTCAGGGTGGCTGCTGCTTCCCCAGAGGGAGTTGAGTCATGGTTGAGTCATAGAGAAGGTAAAGAAACACGGCTCCACCCATTTTAACATCTCAGAAAGTAATGTAGATGGTGGTAGAATACATAGTGTGGTTACACCTTACATTGTAACCCAAGACACTATTAATTCAGAGACTAAACTTTGAGGAGTATTTCCTCCCTTGACTTCTCTCTTCCTTCTTTATCATTCAACTTCCTCCCTTAATCGTGACAAAGCCTCTTGTAATCTATCTAAAGAAACAAGAGAATTCTCTGTGGAGAAGTCCACTGTACTGATGGTAGACTCTGAAGTTTGCTTTTATGTTTTTTTATATTCCTATATAAGGGTGTCCAGTCTAAATTTAATCAACTATTCAGAAAATCTCTTTGCATTCTGAAAATTAATGTTATATCAAATGAGGGTAGGAATAGCATAGGACTCATTGTAACAGATCATAAATTTTTTTCAAGTTTGAAATATGCAAGGATCCAAAAATATTCCTTTCTCCTTCTGGCTATAAGAATAATTCCTCTTCTTGAAATGAAATCTCCCAAAATTATAGTGCTCTCTATTCCTTTAGTGTGTTTTATCTTGAAGAGACAGCTTCTATTTCTGTACCATAGAACTGCAATCTGATGTCATCAACTTCAGCTGGATACTCGTCTACAACTCGTTGTACAGCAATAGAATTCATCATACAACAAGCTAGTTGTGCACCAAGCAGAGCTTTGAAACAGATGACGTCCTGAGGTCCCTTCCAACTGAATTTATCCTATGACTCTATTTGTTTCTTCAACTGTCTATACCAATGAGGGCCCTCTGGAAGATGCCAGCCTTCAACCTCCTTTCATGGCCTTTCTAAGAGCCAGAAGGATAATGTGTCCATTCACACTGTAATCCAAATGAATTATTAAAAATGCTTTGTGGTTCTTCTTATATCCTGGTGTATTTAACTGGTGCCTGTGTCTGGCTTGAGTTAGGAATCTGCCTTCAACATTAGGTTTCTTTGATCAGGAATGTACTTTTTCTTCCTGTCTCTTAAGTAAATTGCTGATGTTGCCAGATAGGTAACAATGTTTTCAGATGGGCTGGGAGAAAGGAAGCCCAGTTTCCATGTAAAGGAGATTTGAAAAGAAAAAATTGGTGATTGGGGGAGAGTTTGTAGAAAAGATGTGGCTTTCCTATGAAAAGAGACAATTATGATCAAACTCAGTATTTGAACACATTTCATGGCGTGAAACTGGTTCGTGGGTATGATCATGATGGAAGGGGAGGTGGAAGGGAAGAAGATGAGAATGATGTAGACTATGAACTTTAACGAGTCATCAGGAAGTCTGTTTCTGCTTTTTGATAGATTTTTTTTTTGTCTGTAACTGATAGCCAAAAGAAAATCAAAAAGAAAAAAAGAAATTGCAAGGGAGTTATTTTGGTTGGTTTTTTCTTGTAACGAAGATGAAAATCAGTAGGAGTTTTTCTATTAATTTCTGTGAGAAAAGAGCTCTCCTAAAGGACTCCTACAAGCACGTTTTTAAACATTTGCATTGAATGGTAAAAACAAGATCTAAAACTCCACAAATAGTAACTGTCGACTCAGAAGAAGGAATATCCTAGTGAGACATCTTGTACCATGTGTGAATCTGCCTATTTCTGGCAATTTTGTCATCTCACCCAGACAAATGGTGGTAATAGCCAAATGTAAGAATAATGACTAATGCAAAATCCAAAGTGAGCATCCTCTAGGTTTTCCATATGGCTATAAACAGGATTAGATTCCTTACAGAAATCTCCAAACTAATTTCAATTTTCCTTGAGTTATAACAACATGTAAAACACTGATTTTTACTGTACAATAAAATCTGCTGAAAAAGAATCACATTTATTTATTTATTTATCTTTTTTTTAAGTACTCTAATCCAGGTAATAGAATCAGATAAAATTAATAAGAGCATAAGAAATAATAAAATAATAATGTAATAACAAAATAATCAATGTAAAGTTTTGATAAAAATGTTAGCTAAAGTATATGATTAATTTTTTAAAAAAAATTGTTCCTGTAGGAGTACACGGCATAGTAACAGAAAGCAAATTTTGTGATTGACATCTTTATAAAATTTGAATCAATTGTGCAAGAGATGTCCAGTGTTAAAGAACCCTTTTAAGAAGAGTTACTTTTTTATTCTTCATTTTTCTTATATTCACAGAAAGGAGTGACCTGTGAAGTCCCGTGAAAGTGACTGGAGGCTGGGAGGTCAGTAGAAAGAGCACTCCCATTCCTTGCTCTCTGTATATCTGTATTTTGTTCTGAACTCCCATGGCCACAGTCACCACACAGAGTTTTGGCCAGACGTGGTATAAAGTTTTTATGCTCTACACCAGGCTTGTCAATGCTAGGCAGGTCTGACAAACACGCTTAAGCAAGAAGGAATTTGTGCAGTTACACCCAGTTTCTTTTCTTTGAATAAATGAGGTACTTTAAAGCACTAATTTGTTGATCTGAAAACAATGTGCAGCACTAAATAATTTTACTAATTTTTTAATTTAATTTCATGAAGACTTCATGAAGCCTTTCTTGAAGTCTGTAGAGTTATGCAAAGAGCAGCTTCTTGATGTCCACTTGTTTTATCTTTAGGGTTACATGTTGGCAATTTTGAAAGATAAAATTTTTAAGTAACATGTTGTTAAATATGTATAGTAAATCCTAAGATTTGCCAGCAGAAAACATTAAATAGGCATTTATTTTTGAATGGCTCAGAGATGTTTTATTGTAAGAGAATGTCAGGCAAATAAAAGAAAAGTTCAAAGGAGATCTTTCCTTTAAGAGCTAAAGAAGAGTAAATGTCTTAGTAAATCTTAATAGACTTATGGAAATTCCCTGATGCTTCTAAGTTAAGCCATTCTAGGGAACCCCTAAGGATACAGCATTTTCACTGCTTCCAATAGAATTCCTCAGAGCTGCTAATCACACAGGTTGCATGTTATTTGGATCACATGAAATTATTCCGGTAGTTTTATTTTTATTTGAGGCTCTGAGATTATAGGTGTAGTAATATGTGGGCTATCTTGGGGATGAGAGCAGACCCTGGCACCTTTCATCTCCTGGCCATTGTACCCAAACTAAGACCTGGCTTTCTGGCCTGGCCATCACATCACTGTGCTATCTTTGCTGCTACTGTACTAGTACAGTAGATTAAAAGAAAAGGGATTGAAAAAATTGCCACGTAAATCTGTCCCACCTGCACATCAGACAAAAGAATGAAGTGGTCAGCCAGGAGGTAGAAAATCTGTGCTGGCTGTTTTCACTGTGAAACAATGTCCCCTGAAGCTTCAGTAGTAGAGACTTACTCTCCCCAGCACCAGTTTAGGAAGGAAGCACTATGCCTGAGGTATTGTGCCTATAAAAACATCTTTAATGTATTTTATTATATAATTAGAATTGCTATAAAAACTTCTAAGGAAGAATGTAAGCTGTTTGATAACAGCTGCTGTGTTGGTTTTTCTCAGTTATTTCACAGAGCAGTCTGAAATGTAAGTATCGCCACTCTTGCATTCAGGGAAATTTCCTTAGATAAGGAATTGGAAGTAATGGGAAATCATTGGTGTAAGTGGAGCAACAAAACTTGCCTCTACTAAATGCTTGCATCCATTTACTTTTATCAAAGCATTTTTATGACATCATTATTGCAAATGGAAAATTCAAATTGTCCTGGTTGAAAGACACAAAGGAGCTGTAGTGGTCTCTGTTTGTATCTTCCCAGGAAATAAAGTGAAGGACATGTCCAGCTGAGGAACAAAAGGCAAATTAAAGTTTATGAAGGGATGTGAAAATAGCTGCTCTCAAAATAGTCTGATGCAGGTGTCTTTCTCTTTTCTTTACCTGGTAAGATGCTAAGTGTTATCAGTGTTTTTTCACAGGCTTTTTTAGATGAACCTAAATGCTTTGAGAACTTTCTGAGAATTTTTTTTTTTTCAAATTTTCACTTGCATGATGAAAAGGGTGAAATTGAAGCTTTCTGTTTGGTAATTTTTTCCAGAAACCATTCATAGCTAGAAAAGCATAAGGAAGGAACGAAATCGAGTATCATTGTATCATGTTTTAACTATATTTATTTTGTTTAATACTTTATACTCTCAACATGTAATAATTTTAAAACAGTCATGGGTAATCCTAGCACTATTAAGATCTATATATTTGAGAGAGATTTTTTTTTTTTAAATGTTGATACCACATGATTGTCTATAAATTTAGCTTATAGATTATTTACTTCATAGCTTTATAGGGTATGTTTTGTTTCTCTTTTCCTGCCTATAATATACAAATAAAAGTACATCACTGTAAATCCCCAGTAAAGATTATTTTATAAAATCTATGGGGGACTTAAAGAAATTTAAAACTCTTCCGGAAGATGTTTTTCAATTTATTTAAGATTTGTAAAAGTATTTAGAGACAAGGATATGCAATACAGATATCATTGTAGTGGGAGACCACAAGGCCTGACTAAAGAAACCTCAATACTTCAGATCTGTCCGTGAGGTGATTGAAAATATTAATCATTATTTTACTGAAAAAAATTAAGAGAGAGAGATGACCTATTCTCCCAGGTAGGTGGAAATTCTGAAAGACAACTACAAAATAGTAAAGCTGACATGATACAGAGACTTTGTCCTAATGCTTCCTTCACCTGATTTACTGGGTTTGCTGTGTTTTGGCTCATGATATGGCTACACACCTTCTGCAAATAACCCAGGACTGTGCTGCACTCTTTAAATTTACTGTTCTGTATCTCTGTAAGTCTTTGGAGTGATCTCTAATCCACAGTTTGGAATTTACCTGCTTGCAAAAGCTAGCTCTGGTTGAGCTAGGAAAGAACTTCTCCCCTAGTTGTTCCTACTCCTGTTAGATTAAATAAGGTATGGTGGAATATGGTAAGATTCCACAGCAGCAAGGAAAATGCTTATGCATAAGTTGTCCATTAGACAGCAAGAGAAATGAAAAATAAAAAAACACATTTTTTATATGCTTGGCTGTGTGAATGACTGAATTGTGCTCATCCAAATAAATGTCTAAACAGGTTGTTTCCAAGCTACGACTTGTAATCTGATAGACTGAAGGATGAGTTATGAAGAAAAAGCATTTTAATATGCAGAAGTAAATATCTAAAATCTAGGCCTTTTTTAGACAGAAGGATAGTGAATAAATATAGATAATTAATGACATTGATTCATGCACACCACCACACCCTCTTTTTGTAATCAAGTCTCCCTATAAAATTTGTTTTTATAGCATTATGGAAGAAATATATATATGGTGCTTAAATGGTTATAAAGTTTACAGCTATTTAAGTTCTGTCTTAACACTGAGCAAGCCAATCAAGATACAGTCTAAGGTATTACTGTCTCTAATGAGCTAAATAAACATGTAGAACTACATAAATGGAATTAGAAAAAACCTTTTTCCTCCTTATTTCAGGACCTACCTACCTCAGGAGTTCAGAAATTTTTCTATACCATGTCAGTATTCTTCCAGGAGAAAGTTTTAGCATTCTGCTATATTGAAAGCAATACTTCAGACTCCAATTTGTTCTCTGGTAAGAAGATTAATTTATATGCTGATTAATTTTCTGGGTTGGTTGTTTTCCTCTGCCTTTGTCATATGTATGACTTGTTAGCAATCAATTTTTCTTTAACCTCTGTACACCAATTCTGATGGTACATGAATTCATTTGTTTGCTTTATGCCCTTCATTTGTAACTCTGATATCTATATTCTGCTATAGAACTCGAGCCTTAAAAGTATCTGAATGCTTCTAATTTTTTCTGTGTTATGAGTGCTGAGCACTTAGCAGAACAAGGCAATTAGGAAATAAATATCCCTTTCAAACTGTTCCACTAAATTAAGTATCATTAAACAGGTCTTATTTTTTCAACACATGTCTACATATTCATGGAGGTACCAGTCTATTTACTTTACTTAGAGCAGAAATTAATTTAATAGCCGAGTAGTATGAATGTTTCTGTATAGATTATTTTTCATTTTGCAAGAAATATACTGTTTCTTATATGGGTGGAAGATGAAAATATCAAACCACTGAGAGCATCATGGTTCCCCTCTCTCCCATTAGTTTCCTGCAGTGAATCCAAATTAAAACAGCTAACACAGATGTTAGATTTGTTTCCTTTCCTAGTCTAGGTAGTGGAATGAAGGAAAGACCTATGTGAACAGACATTATCCATCAAAATAAAAGAACCCCAAACTTGTCTATCCTGCTGAGGCATGGGGCTCATTTGGTAAGTTGGATCATGCTGCTAGATGTGGAATTTTGTGAAAAGAGGTGGGAATCCCCTTTCTGAGGAACAGAGAAAAAGGAAAACTAATGGGATTACATTACATTCCAGAAATTGTTGTCTGGCTTGGTTTTCTCCCTTCTATGTGCCAGGAAATTCTTAAAGTAATTTTCTGAAGTTAAGTGAACATACTCATCATGGCTTACTTCTGCCTGTAAAGTCTCTGTGGGAAATATTTAATGAGGAAGTATGTAAATATTTTGACTGGTTGTGCCTTTGTTTTTGGAGTGCATTGCAAATGACACTTGAATGTATCAGGATGATGCTGTGGCAGCAGAGGCATGTCAGAGATTATTATTATTTTCAATTTTATTTTTATTAATGGATCCAGCAGTAGTAAAACCCCACCATTATGCAAGCAGACTACAGTAGAGTAACACGTACTTAGCACAGGCATGTTAAGACTAACAGAACTGTGGCAGAGACTTTTTTGTAGTATAATTCAGAACATGAAGAGAGGCATATAAGGTTTTCAAATCTGAAGGGATATTTTGTACTTTTATCTTTCCTTCTTGGGGACAGATGTTGGTGTGGAATTTTTTCAGAATAGCCAAGAATGTTGACAAAGATGAGATACTTAACAAAGGAGAATGATATGTATGGCACTGTGGAGATTTATCTAAGATTATGTCAAACACACAAAGAAAAACGTGATTTAATCAAATTAATATGTCTGTTTGCAAAATTATATAGAAATAAATGTAAGTGATAAAGTAGAAGACAATAAATGTGTGTGAGTATGTTTAAGATTATAAATGTCCACAAGTCGTGTCTGATCCATTGGATCTAGAAACAATACAAAGTCTAAAAGTATTCTAAGTGCTTCATAATGATAAAAATTAGTTTTGAAATCTTAGAACGTAAAATTGAGCTTCAGTAGAATGCAATACAATCTTTTCTCAAACACAATCAGATCCAATAACTAGGAAAATCATTCCTGAAGAGGTGGTTAGAACTTTCTCATAGCCAGTTGCAGATTTAGACTTAGAATTATATCTTTTGTTAAACAGGGTATGAATATTTAACCAACAGAAACATTGTGAATTCCTTAGATATTTTTGAATGTATATTTCTTTAAACAATTATATTAGATGCCTGAGTGATAGAAAATGACTCAGTTGTGTTCCACTGGCCTGTTTAGAATTTTGCATGCAGCTTAAGAATGTAGCTTATTTTATTCTAAATTTGTCTACAATTGACTTCATATCATTGGTTGACAACAGTGGGGAGGTGGGGCAGAAGAAAATCACAATGCTACCATGTCTCTCTGTATGCATAACTTTCTGTCATATTGTAATCATTCCATTACCTTTTGGGTTCTAAAATAGGTGGATTTAACTTTTAATTTTGTGCAGCTCATAATTTTCTAGACTTAAGACTCTTTTTCTCAACCCTTTTCAGCTTGTCAGAAACCTTTCTAAATCATGGAGAAATGAATCAGCAGAAGCCTGACTAATGCCAGATGTTGCCATTAAATCATTTCCTACTCCTACTTGATGTTTCCTAGATTTTGCATCCAAGGTCCACGTTAACCCATTTAGAAGACTGCAGTAAGAACACACGTGTCTCAGTTAAATTCTTTGCATTGTTCTTGAACTTGTTATTATTTTTCCCTTTTTCTTTTTATGTTTTGAATAGGAATAAGCTATTCAAATAAAATATTATGCTAAGTAACATGGGAGAGCACTTAAGCAAATGTTTATTTTCCTGTTGACACAAAAGGTATTTCTATGTACCCTTAAACTGCATGCTTATATATTGTTCTGAACACATAAGAACTGCCAGGCGTTTGAGGTCAACTGATTGGTATTTTTATTGTAACATTTGCATTGTCATATGGCACTAAATTATGAATATAAGAAAATTAAATATAAATTACAGTGATTTTTTTACCCCACACACGAAATACTCATGTGATTCTTATAATACATTTTTTGGATTGTCTGCATTTAAAACCTTATCCTTATTTAACTTTCTTAAATGTTGAAAGCATTAGTTGTCTGGTAAAATTTTAATGAAGAAGCAGCAAACAGCATTTTTCTCTGCAGCAGACAGTATGTGACATTTCTTCATTTAAAATTCTCCTCATGTGCTATCAGAAAAATTCACCGTATTATTCAGCATGGCCTTAGTGAAAGTTCTCTGTATTATTTCTCGAATTTATTGTCTTTTTGTGGTGTTTGCATAAGCATCTGTACAGTAGCACATGCTCATAAACAACTCTTTCCTTATTTTCAGAGTTCACATTGAAGTGCTTTTTTTTGCAGAGATGTCATTTTTTCCTGACTGTTTGAATACTTAAGGTGTTGAAAACTGTGGGTTTAGCTCAGTGCTCAGAGAGGAAGAGGAGAGGCAATTCACTGGTGTAGTCTCTCCTCTCTGTCTGGAAATGCATTGTCTGTTTGGAAAAGCTGATGATTTATAATTATTTGCTTAAAAGAATGTATTAAATTCAACTTCCTTTTTTTTTTTTAACCAATAAAGCAGGAGAATTAAGTTGTTACCAAGAGTGTGTCATTTTGGGAGACATTTTGGGAGTTTGTGTGCATTTTGTGAAAATACAGAGGCCAGGATTTGTTTACAAATAAAAGGTTTAAAAGAAATCCTCAAATTAAATCATGCAATGTAAAAAAGAAATACTGAAGTATCTCACGTCAAAAATCTTTATTTTTCAATACATGGGTGTCATTTGCAAAATGGCAAAGGTTGATGACTGTATCAGTTCAGAGAATTAACAAAAGTCAACACATACAAATACACATTTAGGACATAAGTGGTTCTTTTGCTTCCATTGAATGCCCTTGTTTCCCTTTTCCTTGTTTTGTTGGTTTTTTTCCTTTCCTCAGTTACATATATAACTCACAAAGCCACTAGACCTACTGAAAAATTCTTAGGACTTAACAACCTCTCAACAATATTTTTGTTGCATGTTCTGTCTAAATTTCTGAAGATTTGTTTTCTCCACTATTTAAGAGGAGAATATGTGATGAAGGATGAGAACTCCTTTTTGTTTTGTTCATTGGAATCCTTTCCATAGAAAAGAGTTTTTTGGTTACACTTTGAGAAAATTTACAGGTTTTTTTTTTCAGAAAACATACATTTGATGTGCTAGAGGGGTCTTTTTTGCTACAAGCTTGTTCTTCATAGACCACCTTTTTCTTTTTCTTTCAAAGGAGAGTACCAAATAATGTTCTGGAATTAATTGTGAATGAAGAAAAACAATAATATACTTTCTAATATAATTTAGTATGGTTAATTCAGGAACTGCACGAGTTGTATTCTGTGCTTGTTTTTTCTCAAGTTTTGGTAGTTTCCACTCAAAAATAGTTTAACAGTACATTTAGATGTAGGTAGAGAAAAATCTATTCTACATTTTTTCTGAGCCTGCTGATATGTACAAGCTTATATGACTTTTTCATTGAATAAGGTTTCTGGTGACTTAGTCTTGATGAAACCAATAGTTTTTTGTTTATGTGATAATAGTTCCCTGTCTGTAAATGTGACAACAATGCTACTTTTTGCTGACTTGGAGTTGAACTACAGTGTAGTTAATCTGTGCAGTGACACATAGAATTGGACTTGGGTCTGTTCTAGGGTCCTCTAATATCTGTCGTACAAATAAGGTTATTATAATAACCTTATTAATAATTATGGATCATTAATAATCCTTCTTTTAAAACAGGATTTAAGAGTAAATAAAATAAAGGTTTTGGTGAATAGTGCCTGAAAAGTAGTGTAAACCGCACGTATGTTAAAAGGTAAGAATTTGGGAGCAGACTTCTACTAGCATTTTAAGAGATTGTTGCTGTCTTTGTTGTCATGTGTAATCACAAACACTTCAGATAACCTTGCTGGAATTTGGCAGAAACTAGTTTTACCTAGCAGTAGATGCAAATCTACAGGAAAAAAAAATTGTTCCAAGAGGTAAAATGTAAGGAAACTTGGGATGCTTTGGTTATTAATCTGAGGTTCTACATGGCCACGTGTGAAATGGGGATGGAAAGAATAGTTCACTCCTGAAAGAACTGATTTCTGGGCTGAAGGAGAAACCTCCACGCCAAGTTGTGCTGTTTGAGCTGGAGTAGAAAGGCTGTGCTTGCAAGGTACAAGGCAAAATTCTGAATGAGGAAGGTGCAGACAGTTTAGCAAATCCTGCCTTTGTGTGAGTTTCTCATATCACAGAAGACACATGACCCTGGTGAGGTGAATATGAATATGAAATCTTTTGTGGTGAGCATGCATTTCAACATGGTCTAAGAAAAATTGTTTATTTTCTCTTACTCGTGGAGATATCAAGCAATCACCCTGAAGTTCACATATACTCAAGTTAAATGCAAATATGATTTCCTTTTGATTATGGTAGAATAGTGTTTTGTTGGAGTTTATTATATTATAAAGCACCAATGTTGCATTTGTTTGTGATTTTCATAATGAAGTCTTGCTACAAGTGATTTGATAGACATGGGAAGAATATTCCATTGAGTCAATCTATTTTCTAAACATAAATTTCAGTTTTCTTAGAACAGAAGCTTTTTGGCTTTCTTCAATCATTGCTGCAGAACACAGATCTTTTGTCTGCTCATTAAATGGAATTTCTGAGGTAGACTGAATAACACTGACTTGCTATTGGAAGGTAAATAAAGCTAAGAGGAATGTTCTGGAGTTGAAAGCAGAGGGTGAAGATCTGTAAATCTTAAGGAATAATTAGTGATTGTCTCTGAGAGGATGGTGTAAGCAGCAATAAAGCCAGATGGCAGTGTCTTCTCTATTGTCTCAGAACTGTTTTAGGCCATTTTGGGATAAGCTACAGGTAGTATATACCAATAATACTTCTGTCGAAATATTTTTCAGTTGCAGAGAGATAATTCTCCACAGTCCTTGGAGTTTTTCATATCATACTTAGTTATAGTAATGGTTAAAAATGTCAATTCTGTATTTGTCTAGATCCATGTTGCTCTTAAAAGAGATTAAAAAACTCTTTTATTACATTATTAATCCCTGGGTAACTACTAAACACATTAAGTCGAATCACCTCTTATCCTTTTCTTTGCTAAGATAAATAGATTTAAATTCTGGAACCTGTCTCTAATGTATGTTTACTAATCTTATAATTGCCATTGTGACTCTTTTCCAAGCCTCCTCTTATTCCTCAGCAACTTTCTTTAATTGAAATACTAAGGAAGAAGATATTTTTTTATTGTATTCCTATAGCTGTCATCAGATATAAGCTTCCTCCCCTACTGAGAGTTCTAGTTTAGGCATCTTTGGCTATTATTTGTGGGTTTAATCACAGTTGCATATTATAGTAAATGATATTAGTGAATGATTATCCAAATCTTTTTCTGCTGTTATATCCTGTGGTTGATTTAAATTGTCCAGCTCTATCTAAACTTTTCCTTCCCCTTGAACCTGATTAAACCCCAAGACTGCTCTTCACTGGTCGTTTTTATTAACTGTTTCCTGGAGCTTTGATTCACCTTTGACTTTTATGGCTCCTGATTTTTTTCTTTTTTACTCCCCCCAGGTCACCAATATGATTACTGCAGAGTGCATACACAAGAATGGAATTTTACAAATGTGTGCCCATTTAGCAGCAATTATGCTTTAAGATTTGAGGCCTCTCCACTTAGACACAATGTTTAAAATAAAATGCCTTTTATTGTAGTAAATAATAATGATGAAATTATTGGAGAACAGTGTCTAACAAATATCAGTCAAGAGCCATTTCTATAAACTCTTAGTAACAGGAAGTAATTATACTATTATTTAATTGTTCTCCTTTTATCTGTGATCAGTGTCATGTTCACAGCCTGATAGACATATTATTCAATCCTTGTTTACCCTTTCAATCTTCACAATTATCTTTTCCCTGACTTTAAATCTTTTAATACTTTGTTGTCCCATCTAGTGTGTGATGTAACACACGTACCACCAAGATAGCTTCTTTTTTTACAGGTGTTCTCTGAAAATGTTAATACAATAAAAGAAATAGTAATAATTCCAAATGGTGTATGTTTTTTTAACAATATACACATTTTTACTACCTTTCTAAAATTTCTGAAAATAATGTTAAGGTAAAGAATTACTGAGCTTTCAGCAGTTCCTTTTACTTTTTGCAATTAGTGTTTGAGAGCAATATAATACTGATTTAATCCATCCATTTCCTTCTACCATGCCTTTCATTCCTCCAGTTCAGTAACTTTCACTTCAAATATTTTGCACTTTCCTTCAAAGTGTTTGCACTGTTTATCTTCAACAGTTACTCTAGCAGCCAGACCAGTACACCTGAATTCAGAGTACTTATTTCCAGCTTTCTGTAGAATCCTAAACCAGATATATTTCCATATATATGTCAATATTTTTTCCCCCACCACCCCCTTTTTTTTTTTTTAGCATTTGCTGCAAAATCTTGGAATGAAGCACACAATATACCACAAGACTCTTACAATTACTGTATTTTCACACAATTTTTGCCATAGGACTATTTCAGCAGTTGATTGCTTTGATGAGTTTTTTAACATTACAGAGATTTAGGGACTGTATTACTCAAAAAAAGTAACTGAAGTAATAGCTGCTTTGAAAAGGTGTTTTATAATAATGCATTACCTTGTACTATTTGTTTTCAGAGGGCTATTCCAAATTCTGCTGAAACATAAGATGGGAGGGGGAGGAACGTGGTAGTGCCACTCACCCTAACTATCATTATATTATCTTTTGGCACATTGGTTTTAGCCCTGCTGTTGTTATTTCAAGCTCTGTTTCTGGATCTCACAAGTCTCCTTTTCACAAACTTATCTGTCTTATCTCCATTTAATTATAAGCTATAATAAGTCCACAGGATTTTTAAAAGCAGCAGCATCTAATTCTACAAAATTCCCTTCCATCAGTCGTCATAAAAAAATGAAATCTCACAGAACTTTTAATTGTGCCAAAGACTGCACAATTCCAGACTCCTCTCTGTCTGTCCTTTAACAAAAGCTAATGAATTGCCACTTGTTTGCTGCTGTTCTAGTTCATACCTCTAGGCTTCAACAAGAGGTAGAGCAGTGCTCAAATTTAACTTCTTGTCAAATCTCATATGTGTAAAACTATGGGGGAGTGGCCATTTACACCTTTTGTTCTCGGCTGCTCTCGCTCCTCCCTCACTTAAGGTACCAGCTGATTTCTGCAGTGATGCTTGAGGGAAATATCACTTCCATGTTACATTCTTGGAAAAGGTCCAAGTGTTTGTTCATTAAGACAAACAAAAGCACTATGTAATCTGAAGATTATTCTGCAGCTGCTGACAGATCAGTATATGCAATTTTATTTAGTGCAAAATAAGTTAAATCCGATGTTTCTTGAATTGAGGATTTACCTACTTTGGACATCCTAATACACACATAGCACAAATTGAACAGACTATTTTGTAGTAATATATTGCTTCCCTTCAAATGCTTTAGATAAATGGAAACAATTATTTTGTTCTTTACTGGAAAAGCAAATTAAATGCTAATTAACATTCTACTTCTGTTTTATCTGTCAGGCTGTTTTATCTGTCAGGCTGTTGATGACAGAATATCCAATGTTCCTTTGATTTTCAACCTGTTGACAAGTGAGAAACATGGCTTTTCATTTTGCTTACTCATTTGCTCTTGAAAAAGAGTGTGGGGATTAATTTTATTAGAAGCAGAAAAGCCTTTCCCATGTGACTTCAATTTAATAAAGAAACAATTATTTTGTAACACATGCACGTGAATGTAAATGGTGTATCCCACATTTCCACCTTGGCTTTGTGTAACACACCTAGAAGAGTTCCAAATTTATTTTTGTTTTGTATGTTTGATGTTAAAAATTGGTTTAGATGCTTTAATTGTATAGAATGGAAGTCCTGCTTCAGGTATCTAAATGGAGAGAATTGTTTGACAACACTAAAGAAAGGGTTTCACAGCTTTTTATTTCTGTTGAAACTGTCTGGTGTTGTAATTTTCATTTGCCCTGACTATAATTGCACTGTGTTTCTTTCCCTTTTCTTCCTAGTGTTCATTATGATCATGTGTAAGTGTTCAACAACTTATGCAATTAATACTATAAAATAAACATCAGCAAGTAAGTTCAAATGCTCTTTATGCTTAAAAGGTTAGTGGTGAGTTAACTGTGGCAGTTGTCTAGTTGCAGCAATACAGAAAACACCAGCTCTATTATTTTTCTTCCATTTAAATAAAACCTCTCTTTGGAAGGTGAGGACGTGCTACCTGACCACTTCTGGAACAAAACAACAGCAAAAAAGGGCTGGGGACACAAAAAAGGATGCCAACAGAGTTAGAAATACAGAATTTATGAAGAAATGTATTCTGGGATGGGAATTCCTGACAATTTTTGAGCAGGTTGGATGTCAATTTGTAAAAGGCCAATATGGGATAAAAAAGGGAAATGACGTGTAACTCTGATGGTTGTACTATAATAGAGAGATCCAAGTAGTTGTAGGTGAGAGCAGATGAGACAGAGTAGGTTAGGACATGAAATGCTACCTAGGGCTGTATCTAGAAGTAGAATTGGTAGAACTGACCTCTAGAGTAGCCAGGTAACTGGTTCATAATTACAACATTAGATACTTACTAGATAGTGTCTAATAAGACTGAGAAATCATCTTGTGATTTGTTGTAATTATGAACCTAAAAAAAATAAATTCAAGGTGAGACTGATTTCTTTATGAGTTGTCCAGTTAACTGTGAAGTTAGTGACAGTGCAAATCTTGAACTAAAATACCCTTTTGTTACAAGCAAAGTTATTGAAAGTTTCCTTAAGGAAAAAGAGATAAAGGGAAAATTAGTTACATGCCTATAGGTAAAGAAAAAATGGTTTAAGGAACTGTAATCTTGTTAGACTGCACTGACCTCACGCCCCTCAAAAACAATTAATGTATCATGGATGTTAGTAATTGCTAAATAAGTTGGAGAAAGTTTCTAATCCTGAAGTGTTTCTAGATGATGAATCCGATGTTGTGTATATGTTTTATTAAGAATCGGGACATGTCTAGCTCAGACATTGGAGCCAAGAACACAAACAAAACCACCCTGCATTTCCAGGGCACAGTGACTAATACTTCCAGTGAGATCTCAGCATTCCCTTTATAGATCACGTGTTAATGTACACTGACATTCCAACTTGCAGCACTGAAAATTAATATCAATGGAGTGGGCTAAATAAAGTCTTACTCTGGAGCAGCAAATACTTTTGGGATAGAGGACAAGGATTTAAAAACCTTTCTGCTCATGTTGAGTCAAAGTCTTTGATGCTAAAAATAAGAGTTTAAAAGCCTGCACAAGACTGCAGATTGTTTATACCTGCGTGGATATGCTGAAGTGAAATGGATCATCATGCTGGGGTAGCTGAATTACAAAATGGACCCATAAAACTAGATGGTGGACAGCAAGTTTTATAATAATTTTTTCTCATATATGAGACTTTGTCTATAGTGTGTTCTTGTGTAGCATCTCTCTTAATCATCAATGATATTCTACATTTCCAAGTTTCTAAAGAGTAGATGATTGCAGCATGTCTAAGCAGGTCGAATGTCATTACTGTCTTCCATATTTTCATTTGAACACTATTCCAAAATTTTATTACAGTAGTACAGAGACTTGCCTTCTTTTTTTCTCTTCTACCTGTTTCACCCTCAATATTTCCCTTGACCCCTTCATATGTGTATAAATTACATGATCAGACTAGAATTTTATATTTCCCCTGAAGGTGTAGAGGAGCTCTATAGTGAGGCTTTCTGTTTTCATTCATGGGGAATGGCTCCTTTATCAATTCCCAAATCCAATTCTTTTTGAAATAAGCTTCTCTCCCTCTGTCTGGAATATCACAATCTCGAGCCACGTGTTTGCTCTTGTTTCAGGTTTCCTCATCCGTTGAAGATATATACATCTTCTCCAGATGTTGGCTTGGATTTTCATATGTTCAATGAATATTCATATGTTCAAATATTTTCCTGTTAAGGACTTTAACTTCTTTCAGTGCCCCTTGTTTCTTTCATTCTTCTATTTATCTGAAGTTAGTGGAATTCTCCCTCCTAATTACATTTCCAAGGCAAGTGTAGTATTATTCTGAATCGTTGTCACTCTGCGGTTATGCTTGTTGTATGCTATTTTCCTTAAATTTCTCTGAAATTATTGCTGAGCTGCAAGTGGATCAGTTTATTATTGATATATTTTCTTTTAGTTCTTGATGTTCCTAAACATAGTCTTCATAAATCCACACATGCTAACATTCCAAGCCCTGATATGTCTTAGATGGTTATTGTTACATTGCATGTCTTAATGAAAGAGAATGTGAATCATAGGTAAAGGGTTTTCCCTTTTCCCTTCCAGGAAACTGGGATTTGTGACTTCTGTAAAGATAAGAGAACTAAAAATTCTGGGGCATGTTTGCTGTTTGTATACACTAGCAGTTTACTTTTAAGCAGTTGTTTTGGATGTTTCATTTGGATTACTGCCTGTGGTGGTGCTTCCCCCCCCTCCAGGCCACAATGTGATCTGAGAAATGATTGTTAGGCTTCAGCCTTGAGGAACAACACATGAGCTGAGCTTCTCTGGAGCTTTTTGCAAACACTCTCTGTTCCCAGGACTAGCTCTGTTTAACAAGTTCCTGCTTTTTAAACAAAGAGGTTTGGAAACCGATTTTTCTTGCCTGAGAAACCGGTGTGGAATAACATTTTTGATATCAAACTTTCTTTGAAAGTTACCAACTCAAATTGTGGCCAGGGTGGAGTAATGTTATGAGTAAAGCCCGCTGTCCTGTGGCACTGTAAACAGCAGTCCCAAGAGGGGCCCTTTGAGCCCTGCTGGGGCACAGCTGCCTCTGATCAGCTCCTCCCTCTGAGCACCTGGCAGAGCCAGCAACCTCCAGCTTCTGCTGTAGCTGGAGAATCACTGACAAATGACGATGACAGATCCTGGGCTGATAACCCCAGTCCTCAAGGATCAACCCTTCACCTGGTGAGAGGATGCAAAGGCAGCTGGTGTGAGCACTTCACGGAATTTGAGAAGAATTTTTCACAGGCGTATATTGTGTACATGCTCTTTAGATCTGTGTGCATGTCACTGTGAACATACTATAGCAAAGGCACTCTGAATGTTGCTCTGCCACATGCTCTCCATGGCTGGAACACGGCTATCCATGCCTACAGGCTATTCAGAAGAGACAGCAGAGGAAGGAGAGGTGGAGAGATTGCCCTCTACATAAAGACAGGGATTAAACCTGAAAAGCTGTGTCTGAAGAACAGCCATGAGCCAGAAGAAAGCCAGTGGGTAGAAATCAGAGACAGAGGCAGCAAAGACAACTTTATGTTTGGGGTCTACTACATGAACCTGACCAAGGGCAGCCTGTTGATGAAACCTTCCTGCACCAGGGGCAAGAAGCATCCTGCTGGCACGCCTGTGTCCTGCTGGGGGACAGCAGCCCCCAGCATCTCCAGGAAAAGCAGAATGGCAAACTGTAGGCAATCCAGGAGACTTCTGGGAGGTGTGGAGGATAACTTCTTAAGCCAGATGATGGCTCTAACAGAGGGAATGCAACACTAGAGAGGATGGTCACCAACATAAGTGAGATAATCAGGGATGGCACTAGCTTGAAGTGATCATGCATTGGTGGAGTTTGCAGTCTTGAGGAATACAGGTCAGATAAGGTGTAAAGGCAGGCTCCTGAAATTTAGGAAGGCAGACTCCCAGCTCTTCAGGGAGATTGTCAGTGGGATCCTCTGGGAGACTGCCCCTGGGGACAAGGGAGCTGAACAGAGCTGGCAGATCTTTAAAGAATTCTTCCATAGAGTGCAGGAGCTAGCAATTCCCAGGAACAAGAAATTGGACAAATGTGGCAAGGAGGTGTGGTTGAGTAGGGAGATGCTGGTGAAACTAAAGGGCAAGAAGCAAATACAGAAGCAGTGGAAACTAAGACAGTTGATCTGGGAAGAGTATAGAGAAGTATGATTGTCTAGGGAGGGGGGGAGGAAGGCCAAGGCAAAACTGGAACTGAACCTGCAAGGGATGAAAAGAGTAACAGGAAGGGCTTCTGCAGAGACATTAATTAGAAAAGAAGGGTCAAAGAAGCTGTACCCCTCTGATAAACAGTGCTGGTGAAGAGGTAACAATGGATGTGCAAAAGACTGAGGTACTTAACTTTCTTACATCAGTCTCCAATGGCAACATCTCTTCCCACACCTCTTGAGTGGATGGAGGCTGGGAGAGTAAAGTCCCTCCCACTGTGAGTGCAGATCAGGATCATGACCACCTAAGGAACCTGAATGTGCACAGGTTTGTGGGAAACAGTGAGGTGAATCCCAGAGTCCTGAAGGAATTTACTAATGTAATTGCCGAGCCACCCTCCATAATATTTGAAAAGTTATGGTGATCGGGGAAGCCTTCACACAGAAAATTTTTTGGGTTGATTCTGGTTTTAGATTGATTATTTTTAATTTGCTTTTTGTCTGTGTGCTTTAACCATCTATAAGTAGTAGACTGAACTTGGACAACAAATTTTTTATGCTTTCAATTTTATATTAAACCTGCTTTTGATGAGATCTTTGGCAGTGTTTCTTTGAGCGACCTTAAAACATTCATTTGCAACACAGCCCATGTCTGGATATCTTTGAAGGAGATGTGTTTTTTTGCAATGCTTTTTGACTACAGAACCCTAAACATTTTAGGCAAAATGTGCAGGGAGGTGTTAAGAAATTTTATATGCAAATGAGTGTACATTTGTTTTGTATACTATACACTAGAGACACCTCCTGCTTTGTCAGGTTTCACTGTTTCCATAAAAAATGAAAAATGACTGAATTATGGCACATGTATGATGACTGATGGTGGCTGGTGAGAAACAGAATTTGGCAGGTTTTTGGTTTCTCATCTGCCTGGATTTGAAGATGTGAATATGCAGGTGATACCAACTGATCT
The DNA here is from genome assembly GCA_013397075.1 of Rhabdornis inornatus. Taxonomy (NCBI): domain Eukaryota; kingdom Metazoa; phylum Chordata; class Aves; order Passeriformes; family Rhabdornithidae; genus Rhabdornis; species Rhabdornis inornatus. The sequence continues at coordinate 201,665 of VWZS01004859.1, forward strand.
TGCATTGCAACATTTTCCAGACTGGCACTGGCCTTTTGGGCCAGTGTTAATGTAGCTGACAAACTCGTAGTAGAGCCCTTTTGCATCCAAATGATAGCAACTGACAAGTTTATTAATCTGGGAAAAACTACTGCATTTTAGTTGATGTCAAAAGTGCTGTGGCAATTTATACCAATTCTTTATATTGCCTCTCTAGCACACCCCCAAACCACACAGATTTGGTCATTCACTTCTATTTGCATTTCACTTATGATTGGTATCTGTTGTCTTTCAATAACTGAAATAGGTACTCTTGTGAATAGCCTACAGGATATGGTAGTTAACTAACAGGTTTTTCTTTATTTTTCACTTCTCAGTCTCTGAGGTTTTCTTCATAACCACTTTTTTTCTTTTTAGTTTTTTTTTTTCTTCCTGCTCTTCAGTGTTTATTTTTTTTTTAATGAACTAAATAAAAGTTGTTACAAGAACTTCAGAATAAATACAAAAAGAAATGTATGTATTTATTTCGGTGCACATTCTCCTTTAAGTGCACTTTTGGAAAGGAAAGGACCTTCTCCCTAGTTCCTCTCCCTCTGTACTCACACATGTCCTCTCAATAAGGAATTCCAATAGATGCATCTTTTCCAAATATACTGTGTTTACAGCAACAAAGAGAAACAAAGCATGACTCACTGACCAATTAGTGGCTGAAATGGCCCAAGGGTATGTCGTGGGCCAGTTACCTGCCTAGGAAGCTTCACAGGTAACCTTTTAAAGGAATTGCTTGGAAGTGCAGACACAAGTCTCCATTTATTATGGAAAATCTTGGTGTTTTTTTTTTTTCTTCCTGAAGTATTATCTTCCTTTACTTGTATCCAGTTAGAGCAGTGTGTTTTGGGCTACATGTACTTTTTTTCAACAGCTATTAAAAATAAATCTTGTAAACCTGTTTCGGATTTCAGTGCCAGCAGCTTAAATCAGTTTGTGCCAGTTAAAGGTGATAGACTTCCTTCTTCTCTCACTTCTGTCAATTTTAGGGAAGAAATGCCTGTTTGTCCCATTTCTCCCTCTTACATGGGTATAAGTTTAAAAGAACTATGCTGAGGGAAATGGGATTGTTAAAAACGTTTGAGGAAAACTAAAGGTTTCCTTGCATGTGTGCTCTTTCTTTATAAATAGGTTATAAATATTTATAAATAGGTTATAGGAGGAGAGGCAGCTGTGATAATGGAACCAAAGTGTTGTGCTCTGACTGATCAAAACCACTACGTGTACTGACTGGCAAATTATCCTAATTTTTAAGCAAAGTAAAAAAAAAAATCCACAATCTCTTATTAAGAAAAGCATTAGTTGCAGTCAACAGAATTTGACAATTTTGTAGATGTTTTATTATGTACCTAATTCTAAGAAATCAAGATGAAACAACTTTCTTTGTGGATTTGTCTATTTACATGTTTGTTTCTTACAAAATGTTTTATTAAAGAGACATTTTGGCACAAAAGTGTAAAATAGTTTTAAATACACCATACTCAGTTGAACTTTTACATATTTCCTTCTTTGTAACTTTTTGTTTCAAGAAACTGACTTGAATTTTTTGTCTTTGCAGCCAGACTATTTGTAAGTACCTTGGACTCAATAGTAAACTAAAAGCAGTTTATACGTCTCTATTTGTTTGCATATTTGCAATTTGAAAAGCTGTGTTGGGTTCTTATGTCATGTAATAAAAGATCTCTTTATTTATCTAGCTACCTACCCTGAATGTCATTTAACCATCTCAGCATTCACTGGCCTGTCCTATGGAAAGGAGAAGACATTAACTAATGTGTCTAGAGCCTAGATGCTCTTGTTTTCATTCTTGAAGGAGTTCATAATAGCAAACTCATGTACTTGTCAAAACTCTCAAGGGTGTATAAAGTGATATTTGTGTCGCTCTTTGTAGCCTGTGCAGTGGAATTACCTCTTTGGGTTACATCAGGACTTACATTACACTGTGCTCCTATGGACATTATCTTCCTTTTTCCCAACAAAGGTCAGCTGATGCAGTGTGTATGTTCTGTGGGATGCTGTCTGGGGAGGAGCAGCAGATTTCATCAATTTAAGGTGGTTTATTTTATTTAAACTTCTGACTTTCTTTTTTTCTTCTTCTTTTTTTTTTTTTTTTAATTTGAGTGGTTATCCACAAGAATGAAACGATTCAAGCTTTTGGATCTGTTTGTAGGGGAAAAGCAGATGTTCAGTTTGAGAAGAGAATGACTGAGAGGTGAATGGGATTGAATCAGGAATTTCGTGGGAATCTATTTAAAGAATGAGATTATCCAAAAAAGAAAAGCAAAAAAGATTTGGACAATGGGAAGTAAAATACTTTTTGAGAAAGACATTGTTTATTTAGCCAGAATAATAGTTTAGAGTAGTAGTGAGTGGACTGCAATGTCAAAATAATGTTTTTCTTTCCTCTCGTGGATGTCTTGAAAATTCTTCTTCTTTTTTTAATTCTAATAGGAGTTCAAAGTCTCTAATTTTCCTGGGTTGAATGCAATCTGCAAAGTTAAAAAAGTCTGCTATGGATTGAAGCTACAAAGTAATTTATACTAATAAACTTAGGAATTTCTCAGTAAGCTCGGAAATATGATTATAATCCTCCAATTTTTTCAAAACATTTACCTAACCTTTGACACTCCTTTTTCTTTTCTATTTTTTTTTTTTTGCAATTGTCAAAGAAGGTTTGTTATGTTCTTCTTTATCACTTGTGAGTAAATGCTTTGTATTTCCATCATCATCATCACGGGAAAATGGTACCATTTTTGACAACTAGCAACAATGGAAGAGATAGAAGAATAAAGTTTTTCTTTGGTGACATAAGGAGGCAGGTGACCAAGCAGATCTCTCTTTATGAAAGTATGTAACCTCGAATGAGGTACAGAGGTGATATGAGCCTTCCACCCAGTGTGTTGCCTCCTACTCAAAGCATGAACCCTGGTGAGTCTGGTGAGTATGTTAAAAATGTACACATCCAGATTCATACAAATTGTTGGGTTTTTTTAGTCTTACCTATACTGATAGATTTCAAGATTATGCAGTGTGCAACCTAATCAAACCAGAGACCTGGTTCTCTGTCAGCATGTAGCTGTTCCCCAGGGGTTAGTGTAATTGTGGACTCAAGCATCTCTAGCAAGAAAGGGTCTCATCTGCTTGAATTCCTTATACAAAACCAGTACCAATGGAGCAGTCTATTCAAACAAAGGAAAACAGAGTGGAATCAAAGCCTATTCCTCTTTTCCCAAACCATTTAGTTGCATATAAATAAGCAGCTTATTCAATATTTCTGGATTTGTTATTCTTGGCAATGGTCTATGCTTTGTGCCAGGTAATAGATCCATTTAAATAGCATTGTCTTATCTTCTTATAATAGCTCTTTCTGCCACAATACTTCCCCCACCCCCTCAGCCTCACAGACAGTGATTTGATGCTCCTTAATATAGACAAGTTTGTGTTATGATGCTTTATCCAGCTTCCATTCATTTTTAGGACACTATCATAATTTTTGTCTGCTTTAATAATAATGTGGTCTGCATCTTTAAAACATGCTTGCATCTGTCTATTTATATCAGTCTAAAGCAGTGTTTCAAGGAATTGTAAAGATGATGTGCTTCATATTCTCTCCACTACACTGTCTCACGGGAGGGGAGACTGTGTGGAACATCTTGGTGTGCTGGACAAAAGTCAGGCTCCACAGCTTTGCAATGTGAGAGCCTTGGGGATGAACACTCTGTTGGGGTGTCCCAAAGAAATGTTATCAGAACTACCTAACTTGAATTCTGAATTTCTTGGCAGTTCCTACCTATCATTGCCCAGATAAGCAAATAGGAAACTCAAAAATTGCCTGTGTACATTAACATAGCTGAAATTGAATGTAAGTAAATTTAAAATACATACCATGTGAAAAATTTGATATACGAACCTTATACTTGAATGGAAAATAATGCTTGGTATATTCTTGATGCCACTAGTCCTATTTACAACATTCAGACAATGTCTGTACTCGGATGCTCTACCTAAAGCATATTGCTGTTCCCAGAGAAACTCTCTGCTTAAACTAGTAGCACCCTAAAGCATTGACAGTCCAGCAAGCATCCCAGAAAGACAAATGCCAACAAGGAACTGCAAAAACGCAGCTTTTCTTTCTCCTAGAAGTGTAACCTCGCTCATGCGCTCAGGGTAAGAATCTCTCCAGCGCCTTCTCTGGATGTGTCGCAGTGCCATCTAGTGAGCCTTGCCCGGACAGGGAGCGAAAATCCGCATTTCCTTCCATTCCTGTTCAATCCGTTCACTGCTCCTCCAGTCCCCTGCTTGGAAACTTCACTACTGTGTGTTTCTTGTATTCTCCAGGTGCCATCTTTCTTAAAGACACTCGTCCATGAGCATTATATGTGCTTTCTAGGGTTCTAACGGGAGGTGGAGATTTGTACTATTTTAAAGCTAGTTTTGGCCCTTTGTCTTTGAAGAAGAGAGTGTTGGTTTTGGCTTACCTTGGTCAGATTTGCTCTTATATTTATTTCTGAGGTGCAGGGAGATAAGTTTTGCCAAAAGGTGCTCTTTCCCCAAAACTAAGCAAACGCACATTTTAAACAAGCATCTCTTTTTGAAGTATGTTTTTTCCCTCATTCAAACTGAGAAAAAAAAATTACTTGAGTGAGATGAGTGATGGGTAAAAATGTCATGAATCCATACAGCACATAAAAAAACTTTTCAGAAAAAGTTAAGAGCAATGCATAGAAACATACAATCATCGGGTATGGCTGCCACAAATAAGGTGTTCCCTTAAAAAATGTAGCTACTATTAGACAAATAGGTAGAAGAAGTATTTACAGGATACAGTACTGCTTGTTACTCAATAGGAAAAGAAAAAAAGTCTTTGCTATGATATCATGAACAACTGAATGATGATTTTGAAGTTTTCATTTTGCCTCCACATATATTGGATATTTTGTGGAATCAGAGGGTTGCAGTAAAGATCAATATTGATCATAAAAATAGATTCTAAATTTTCTCACTAGATAGCTGGAAATCATACTGGGAAACTCAAGAGTTTTTGGACAGGCTGTTATTCATTCCTGTTCTCTGAAACTGTTACCTGTCAGTGTTGGGCTCATATGAGCAAATGCACACAGGCAGAATGCTAACTTTATTATAGCAATATACATTTTCTCAAAAGTCTTTATATTTCAGGAGTATTTTGGCTTCTTGACATGTATTTGTAACACAGAAAATGTTTCAGTAGTTAATGGATCAGTTACTTTTTTACTAGACTGAAATTCTAAAAAAAGTGGTGCCCAGTTTGTGAGAATTATGGGTATAAAAAATATCAGATATTTTATGATGTCTCATGACAAATGTTAAAGTAAAGAGACACTTTGTCTTTCTTTTTTTTTTATGCTGGGGGCTAAAATAGAGGAACATATGTGCTATTCTTCAGATTGCCACTTAAATCAAAGGAAGCTTGAAACAACAATTTAAAGATGTTATTGTTAAGTGACTGTTTGCTAATGAGGGACATAATTGGAGAGTTATCAATGTTTTTATATATATATATATAATACTTTTATAGCTATACTGAAATTGAACTAACTAGGAGAATTTTATATAATTTGAATCTACTGATAACTGTTCAAAAATTTATGTGGCAAATTTCACAGCAAAGAAACCTTTTCCTGGAGATTAAACCCAGCCAAGTGTTATTTAAGAGCCAGCTATGAACTGGATGTGCCTTGCTACCAGGTTGCAGAAGTAAGACTGTGGGCCTCTGAAGTTTTCAGATGTTTGTCTTACTTTTTCCTGGTGAAATTTAACTGATTTTCCCCCCTGCTTTAGAGAGTATGTAATTGAGGTCTAACTCTAGGTAAGAGTTTACTGTAGTCCAGGCCCAGCCAGTTTACGTGGCTGCTTCTCCAATATCACTGGCATGGATCTCTAAGAGTCTCCTCATTTAATAGCTGGAAGAAAGCATTGGAGAAAATCTTTAATAAAATAGCATAGACATACTGTTTATCTGATCTTCATCTCTGAGATGAAGAGTCCCCTCAGAGCTAAGGGGACTTGTATCAAAATGCCAGGGATAAATGGCTGCTCTTCTACTTAGCTTTAGGTTTTCCTTTCCTGCATTGAAGTGCAGGACAGCCACATCTTAAATTGATGAGTATTTTGCACCATCTACAGAGCCTGTGAAAGAGACTACAGTACAAAGGACATTCACCAAGTCCTGGACCTATCCCACAGCTTTCACCTCTTAATGTTTATCGATTGCTTTGTTCTACTAAATCTACCCCTTTCAGGTGTGATTTTCAGATTGGCCTTAGGATTTGATGGAGTGTAATCATATTTTCTTGGCAGCTGCTGTGTGGTGTAGCAGGAGCTGGGTTACACAGGGAGTAAGCTGAGGGCTGCACTGCTCGAGTGACTCTGTCAAAGAAATGTCTCGTGTATCCTGAATTCTACCCTAAGGAGCAAGTGAGGTTTTCCCATCATCCACTGCAGTCTTGCCAGTGCATATATTTGAGGACTGAAAAAGCCCTTAATTTAACAGAGATAACCTGTCTGTTCTCCAGGGATATTTGGCTATAATAACAGAGCTATGAAAATTTTTCTCGCTCTGTCAACTCTGCTTCACCAGATAGACCAACCCTTAGTGTAACTATAGTCATTGAAATAATATTTTTAATCAAGTAATTTTTAGCAGCAAAGATACTTATCCCATTGTGTTGCAAACAGCAGATATGTTAGTAATTTGCTAAAGAACAGAAAATTTAATTTCATTTCAATAGCATCATATATTCTGTTATAAAATGCTACCTCTGGTGATATGACCTTAAAACAACAGTACCAGAGACAGAGAACTAGCAGGGAAGTTTAGTCTTCAGAATTATTGTCATGTTTCTATTTTTCTAATTTTTTCTTATATTTTCCTTAATTTTTGTTCCACTGTTGGCAAAAATTCGATGATGATTATGTCACAAGTATCCAACCACCAAGAGAAGTCAGAAAGCACCTGTCAGCCAGTGAGAGCTGTGCTTCAGAAAACAGTTCCACCACCAGCACTTTATTTACACTCCCTGCCTACATCAGAAGCCAAAGTTCTGGTGGTGACTCGTGTGAATTTCAAAGGAGGCTTCAGGTTTCTCTAGTGGAAGTTCAATTGCACATGTAAACATGCTGAGAGCAATAAAATTGTGTTGGAAATAATTTCCTGTGAATGAGTTGTCTGGTGTGGTACTTAATCACTTCCAAAACTTCAGGAATTAAAGCACTTATGGTTGTAGGAATATTTGTCCCTTGATTCAAGGTGCTGGTGGATTACTTGATGAAAACACATTAAACTATGTCACAATACATCTGAAATACACTCTAAGTAACCTGTTTAGTTGTTTTAATAAACTGGGTTTATCTCATATCTTATTTTATGCAAATTTTTTATACATAGGCAAAGAGATATGTATTTGCTAATATTGCATGCAGCACGTGTTGAATTAAATGTTGAATTAAAATTAATTAATTACTATACTGAGTCACTTCTTTAATGAACTCTGCTCCTCCTATGCCTGAGTGCTGGAAGATAATGTAATAATTACTCTAATTTTCTTTCAGTAATTCTCAAGTGCTTAGATTTAAAAAGCAAAGGTTGTCACCTTTGAACTCATATGGATGCAACTAATAATAGTGAAGATCAAATAGCCTGTCACTGTATTAATCTTTGTCATCCTTTGAAGTCAAGGGAATAGAAAATACTTATTTTTAAAGACAAAGAAGAAAAATGTTGAGCTCTTTTGAGATTATAAGTTGTTTGGGACATTTAAATTATTAATTTTAAAAAATGGACAAATGGAAACAAAATTAGATGAATGTACATGTTCAAATGCAAAGCTGAACGATGGAATTTTCATTACAAACAAAACCCCACAACCAGCTGGAGTCTGTCTGAGAGAGAGACTGTGGCAGTCAGATGCTGCCTTTGGTAATTTGAATGCCCCACATACACTATTAGATTCAAGGAAACTTGTGTTTGAACTTACACTGTTGCTTTGGTTTGCTTGCCAACCATGTTATTTTAGAGTGATCTTACAGCTGTGCATTTCTTGATGTTATGTAGTAGACCTGGATTTGTTGTCTTTGATTGGTCTTTTATGCATTTCAATGGCATTTCCTAGATTTAATTTGAAATAAGTAAGGGAATTTAGGCTGTGACTCACTCATCTACTGTACTTGAGAACATATTTATTCTATGTGCTTACATCTACTGTTCATGCTGAAGTTCTTGAAGGTACAAACTCCATTTATAAGGTGCATTTAATGTCACTTCAGATTTTATTTCTATTATTGCTATGATGTTTTATTTCTCTCTATTCTATAAATGGAACAGTTTACTGTTTATTTTCTGATCCTGCTTTTCAATTTGCAATGTATTTCATGTTTTGAGGAATCATTTGTAGAATGCTTACAGCAAGATGTTATGAAAAAAGCTTACCTTTGTAATATCAGTGTTTGAATTTAAAAATTTTACAAGGAAGACTATGTCTAGAATTCTTTAAACATCTAAAAATAATTTTCTGATTATGAAAGGTCATACTTTTTGTCCTCGACAGCCTTTTAAAATTTTATTTTCCCATGATATTGCTTTAAGAGACATGCTCTGTGTGTGTGAGAGAGGGAAAGGGAGTATCAGGGAGTGTTAGTGTTTTCCTGTTACAAAATAATTGAAGCTTTTTTAATGAGGCTTTATTTAAATGGTTAAAGCTTTTTTTGTTTGATCCCCATGTTTGTGGCAAAGCATATTTAAATATTAATGAGAGAAACACACAACTCAATGGTAAGGGGAAAATTTGTGAGCATGAATGATCAGAATTGCTTTTAGTCAGAAAAACATCTGTATCATGCAGCTAAGGATAGTTATGAACCAAAGCCAGCCTTCCTCAAAATTTATGAGTTTAACAGAGTTTAACAGCCAACATAATATTTGCAGTAGATTATAGGTAATGGAAATGCAGAAGGACATATAAGAGATACATAGATACATATTATACGATTATATTTATATGTCCATAACAGCCAAGAAACAGGCTGTTAGATAGAATTGACAAGTAGACCTTTCTTCTTTCCTGACCTGAGTTTACATCTCCATGAACCTGTAATTGGAGTTAGTATTATAATACCAACACTATAAGAGTTTTACATGAGACAAATTAAGAAACTATTGTACATAAGGGCAGAAATTGTTGGTGAGCTATGTACAGGTGTTCTAAGTGTCATGGTTTAGCACAAAAATGCAACCACACCAAAAGCAATATTGTGATGGGTTGCATCATTTGATTTTTGTATCTCTTCCACCTGATATGTTTACTGAATTCCTAGTTTGCCTCCCTGAATTTCAAGGCTGAGGCCAATGGAACCTGGCCTGACAGCTGCTTGTACAGGAATCTGGGCCATACATGGCATCTGAAATATGAAAGGGTCCCCTTGGTTTCCCTTGCCACTCCAGGATGGCTGTGAAGAAACTGAAATCCTCCAGATCCCTGCATGACTCTTGTTATAGGGACATTTATAGAATTGAAAATCACTTCTCTGTCATTGAACATTTTCTGGGCCATGAAGTTTTACAGTTGTATGAAGGAGCTAATCCAACTCCCTGCATTGCTCCAGGACCCCCTGAGGCTAGATTAGCTGGGGATGAAGTGTTGGGTGTATGATGAAGTGTTGGGTGTGTGATGAAATGTTGGGTGTATGATGAAGTGTTGGGTGTATGATGAAGTGTTGGGTGTATATGTCTGGAATCTCCTCAGTTGTGAGTGCATCAGTGTGGTGGTGATGTATGTCTTGCACCACAGCCTTTCTCCTCGGGCACTTCCTTCCTAGCACAGACAAAATGCAGCAGCTTTTGGACATCCAGATGTCTCTCAGATCTAAGAAACTGTCAGCTGAGCAGACTCATGTTCTCTTTTATATCCTTAAAGATGCTTGGTGTGTCTGGTGCAATAGTGTGTGGATGGAAGGGATTTTGTTTCCTGCCCCCTCTTGCCATTATTATTATTATTATGTTTTATTTTTTTTTAAATTGAACTCCTGTATTTATGTCACATGCCTATGCTTAATTCTCTTTATCAAAATAAAGATATAATATTTTCTATTAATACATTTATATATGTATATGTCTCTCTATTTTTAATAAATATAAGCAAAATAAAATTCTAAAGTCCTAAATGAATGAATTCCAAATAAAACGTCTTGATTCTTAAAACCCCCCAGTTTTCCAGATCTCCCTGGAAGCAGTATTAGGATTCGTTTCTTTTTGAGTTCTAATAGCATGCATTTCCTTTTCATCCTTCACTTTCACATTGATAATTATTAGGCTTAGCCAGTCACCACTATCAGCTTCATATTGGTTTCTTTCCAGCAGGAACCCAACCTAGTCTCTGGGGAGTATGTAACATTTCTTGCATTGTGTTTTTGCAAGGAGAAGATGGTGGCCATTTTCATACCTGAATATTCTGCTTGCTACAAGATAGAAAACAGCAATATAAATTTGCATACTTTGGTATCTAACTTTAGGTCTCATTCTAAATGCACTGGAGAAAATACAAGATTTTTTTGCATAGGATTCGCAACAGTGAGAAAATAAGTGTTAGAATGGGTACCTGGACACAACTTTTTCCTCATATACACATTATGTTAAACAGATGACAAGCTGACATTTTAGAGGTGCATGTTTAGTGGAAAGGAACAGAAAGGAATAGGGCAAAGTTGTTTGATTATTTCCAATTATTTTAAGGTACTGTTTAATTTTAATCAAAATAAGAAAGAATCTACACTATTTTTTTTTTTTTTGTAGCAGTATGGAGTCTGTTGATCTTTGGATATATTCTTTTAGGATGAATTTTCACAGTTTCAAGAATCCATAGATTCCATGGGGGAAAGTTCTCTCCCATGATCATTTTATCAAGGCAACTGAGCTTCTGTTCATTCTACTGGTAAAACCATGAGACAGTATCTATTGAAACAGGATGCTAAGTAAGGATCCTGAGCCATCTTAATTTTTTTTTGCACATTAAAATTACTATTGATTCTGAGTCACAGGGATGTGACTCATCCTGAAAGTTAGATATGTCCCCAAGATGTTGCTGCATCAGAGGCTGATATTGAGATTAGTATTAGGGCTGCTTGGTTTTCTGGGGGAGAGAGTAGGGTGGGCTGGGTAGGTGACGGGAGCAGTGTTCATTTTGCTTTTGCTTTTTTACTTTTTTTATTAACACACAGGGAGGGGAAAAGTGAGGGACCAATATGTAGTAGAGAGTATTGTTTTTCTTCAGCTATTTGAATACTTAAGCTGACACTTCAGTTAATAAACTAGATGTTCTCTGGTGTGATACTGTGGTTACTAATGCTTGCTTCCTGGTTCCACTCTAGAGAGTCTTGGGTAATTCCTGCTGGGAATAATTATGAATATTTCTCTGAAAAATAACCCCAATATTCATCACTGGTAAAAAAGGAAATAGAATATTAGTTATTACTAGCAGAGGAATTTAAAGCAAATCAGAAAATTAATTTCTGACACTGGATAAATCTATGTGTAAAGTTGTGTGATTTTGTAAATTTAAATTTTTAATACATTTTGCAATTTTTCTTTGCAATTTTAAAAATGAATCTAGTATGGAATATCTTTCATATAGATTGTTATATGAACTGAGTTCCTTTTTTGCAGCTTGGAAAAGAGGTAAAAAAGAAAATAGAGAGATATGCAAATATACAACTGATATACCCAAAAATACTTCTAGCTAGTAAATAAATTTATAGTTAATGAAAGAAATTGACTTTTGCACCATTTATACTTGTAGAACCCATTACCACCGTGCTGTAGAGAAAAAATATATAATGGGATTAGGCAAATTAATGGACTATGTTTTCTGAATTAACTACTAAACCTGATGGTCCAGACACAACTTCCAACTTCCTGTAAGCTTCTAGATTCTTAAAGCATCACACTGAGACAATTATTGTGTGCACACTGCAATCTTCAATTCCCTAGGGAAGTACATTGCACTAAGGCAGGCCTAGACTTAGTAAATTTGTTCATGTATTCTGACCACAACATGATATAATGTTCCAAATATTTTGGATTTATAGCCTCTGGCAAAGTTAATATACTTCACAGATTTCTATGCCTGGTTCAAAAACACTGGAAAGAGATGCAGAAAAAAGATATTTTGGGATGTATCTATTTAAGTAAACATAATTTTAGTATTGGGATGTAACTGTTTTATAAATAGTTAATGTTTCTTTACAATATTTTTTCCTTTCTACCTTTTTTTTTTAAATAAGGTGTTACTTCATATTTCTGAATGTTTGCAAGTATTTAGGAAAAATGCTACATCAACACAAATGGAATAAACAGGGTCAACCTCTCTATTCCCATTCACACTATTCATGTTTATTTTATTAGAGACATCTATGATTTGTTGATACCACTTCAACATTTCATTTCTTAAGGGAAGCATAGTTTTAGAGCTAGAAGCCTCTAGAGCCTGCAAGCAGGCGGCGGAAGTGAGTGGGCTCATATTGAGAAAAGCACTGTTGATTGACATGATATATTGGTTTAGAGTATATTAACTTATCTCACACTTTAAAGAGTCAAAATTAACTCAGGAACATGTTTAGAATCCTAACACCTCAACAGATGGAAAGCTCCCTTCCTTCCTCCTTCTCTGAAATCACCTGGCAAAGAGTGAGCCAAGGCTAAAAAGGTGGTTTAGAGAATTTTAGTTCATTCTGCAAATTATTTTTTTACACTTCTCAGAATAGTGTGCAGCTTTCCACAAACCAGAATGAATCTTCATAGCTTTTTTTGTTTCCTCATAAGCAAAAATAAAGATCAGGAGTAGAGTTTATTTTAATTGCAGTGCGTACAGTATGTCACGGTCTAGTGCGTCAAGCATTGCTATTTTGTGTCTGTGCTTAATTCCAACTTTAGACGGACATACATCATAACTGTAAACACCTGCCTCGCGTCATTAAGGATAGCAAAAATATCCCATTGTGGGAGGACCATAAGCTGTGTTTTAGGCAGTTTGTGTGTGATCTCTGACAAGAACATACCGTGCTACATCTTTCTCACTGTCTGCATTCTCCTTTGGATGAGAAATCCGCAATTCTGTCTCTGTCCTTGGCCCCACCATTCACATGCGTACACATGCGTGCACAGCCTTCCAGCAGCACTCAGAGTAATTTAAAATAATTTTAGAATAGTCATACTTTTAATAGAGAAACGAAACTAAATTTAAAACGCAACAAGACTAGCTTAAGGCCCTAATATATCCAGAGAGTTTAGAGGTCATTTACAATAATTCCATTGCTGCCATATGTTTAAGGAAGATTAATTAAAGGAAATAAAGCTAGAATAGTTCTGCTTTCATTAAAAAAAGAGATGTGATTAGTGCTTAAAAAAAGGATAGAAGTTATCACATAGGGATCCAAACATGAGTAAGTTGCAAGCAGTCCTATCATCTGTCAAACCAACTACCGCATCAAATTCATAAATAGCAGTGTGTAAAAAGGAAACTAGGAAAGCCAAACTCCACTTTAAAGCCACAGAGAAATAGGAGATTTTTAAGAAAAGCTGAGCAGTCCTAGTTGATATAATTAAAACTTTTCAGATGCTTTGGGTTTAATTTCTTTTGGTATTAATTTCCAGAACAATTCCCTATGTATTGCAAACATTTGAGAACAGATAAACTGAGGATAAACTCCTGACTCCTTTTGGTTTTAGAAGAATGTGAGCACATGTCACATACTGTGATGCAGGAACTTCAGTACTAGTACAGGTTGTCTCACCCATGTTTTCTCTCCTTAAAACTCAAAGAAATGTGCAATAGTTGACTTTAGTATCACTACAGTTAGTCCACCAGGAAAGAGCTGTCTGTGGAGGAGTAATCCAAACACTCCTTTAATTACCAAACTATTGAACTACTGAAGTTTTAAGTTTAAAAATGAATAAGAAAATTGACCTAATATGAAATCCATAATTTCAATTTTTGTGTTTTTCAGTCACTTGCATCAATGATTGGCATAAATCCAGCTTATCCTTGAGCTCCTATTTAAAGTTGCTCATCAGCTTTTGTGTGATCTTGGTCATGTAGGTCTTTGTTTCATGTAGGTCTTTGTTCTAACCTTTTCCTACTCAGGACACCAATTTTCCTGCCAGAAAAGTCATAGGCCCTACTGTTTTCCATAGAACACCACCAAACCTTTGGGATAAAATGATGCTGATGCTGAAAGGAGTGTATTGGCTTAGCAGATAACTGGGACATGCAGGCTCTCAGCATCTCTGTCTTCCACTTGCTCCTTTCTGGATGGGCAGTAGTATTTCTTGGGAAATCTCATCTACAAAATGATTGCTTCCCCACAAAACAGGGAATGCAGTAGTGGGTAATTTAATTTCCCAGATTATCTATCTCATGTAATCTAAGTGTTAAATGGCTTTGCAGTGTGGTCAGTGTCTTGCATTTACTGCGAATAGTATGGAAAATAATTTCTAAGATAGTAATCTCTCTTTTCTAATGTACTGTATTACTGTGTTAGCATGCAGCTCTTAGAATTTTGCCTTTGGTTATATTAAATCTAGCATTGAATATTTTTTTTTGGCAGAGATTTCTTGGCATACACCCAAGAGAAAGATAGCTTTGGGTAGGGTGTAGGGTTTTATAGGTTTATTTTGCTTTTAAGTCTTTCTGTGAATGTGTGCATGCATGTCTACAAGTTCTATACAAAAGTTTATATATATAGATATTAATATATAATGAAACCAAGTTATATTAATATATCGTGAAACCAAAGAACTTTTACCTGAAATATAACACTGGCAGATGGAACATAAGAAAGTAGGACCCGTGAGATGCCTAATTCCACCAGTGTACAGCTTGGGTCACCTCTCTTGCTCCCATAAGATGTACAATGTTTCCTGTCCAGAAAGCTGACACCTGTCCTTCTGACATGTATGTTACTGATACATTCAAAAACTGTAGTGGATGTGAGTTTCTTGCAGGTATTTCAGCTGTTCTGGGACATCTCAAGTAACTAATATGTTTCCATAAAATCAGCTTCTAAGGTATCAATTTTTCTCCAGAATTATCCCATGAATATTAATGCTACCATCTTCAATTGCAATTACACCTGCAACTAAACTGAAGATGCTGCTCAATCCTTGCTGTATTTATTTAGAGATGAACAGAGTGTGGTACATGAGCAAAAACTGAGACATGTCAAAAATAAATATACACTTCTACTTTCCCTAAGAAAAAAGGGAAGGCTTAATTAAAATCTGTGACTTGATAATCCTGCTGGTTACATTTTGTTTTCATAAATGAAGTTCCATGAGAGAGAACAAAGGAGTTTGTCTCATTTATATCTAGGAAATGAAAACAGACAATTGAGGAAATTCACAGGTAACCAAATCTTCTAGTAATGACTGCTCTAGCTGTCTACCATGAGGTTATGCATTTGTATCTTTAGAATTATGATAATAGGATAGTGGTTTCATAAGTCAAATGTGAGACTTGATTGTTCTTAAATGATAATTCCTCCAGAGGTAGGAGGAACTCTGTTAAACATGGTAGGCCCTCTAAGTCTCAAAAAATATAGAAGAAGATCAAGTCTGATGGTCCAGTGGCCCATTTGACACAGACAGCAGTAATACTGGAGGATTTGACTTAGGTGATTTTTCAGTGAATGATATATAAGTATCAGTCAATAGGGAATTATGCCAAGTGAATTTACACCAAGAAAAATCCTTCTACTTCGAAAAAGATCCTGAAGATTTTCTGAGACCTTTCAAGTCTATCCATAAATACCCAAAGGCTTTTTTTTGCTCTTTATGTGTAAAGATGCCCAGAGGCTGACAAAGAGCAGCAATTTGCAGTATATGCTTAATATTAAATTATTTTGATGGATCTGTCTGTGGTGTTTATTTGGGTGGTTTTTTAAAACAAGACTGCTTTTGTGGAGAAGGAATTCTTTTCTTTCTTTTTCTTACTCTGTTTTACTGTTTTTATAGTACTACTTTGTTCTCTAGGTCCTAAAGACAGCTGAGTTACTATTCTAGGGCTAAGCCCCCTCAGTTGTTGTTGAAGCTAACAAGAGATGAGAGCAGTCTCATTTATATAGAACCTGGGTTTTCTTAATAGTCTTTGCTCATCCCCCATTCACTTTCTCTTGTGATCATACTGTTAAAAGTATTCTTATAACACCTTTGGTTCCCACCCCAACTCCCCTTCCCAGGCTATCAGTAAAAAACCAGAAGATAAATAAATTTTGACTTCACCATCTAGCCAGTAAATCCGTAAAGTAAAAAAAATAAAATAGGAAGGCAGTTCTAAGGAGATATTCTGTTTTCTAGGGATGTAATCTTATTTTTATGTTGTGGACCAAAACTATGGAAGTCCTATCAAAATGTGTTTCCTTTCTTGCCTTTGTACACTGTTAAGAGTCTTCTTGGGGCATAAAGACTTGGGAAATGGTGGTTGTCATTTTGATTTATTTTGAGATTTGTGTCTTAAGGATGTGAGGAGTTACAGTAGCAGTGAACATGTTTCTCAAAAGCTAATTTTATTTATTTATTTTAAAATATAGATATCTCTATTAAAAAAAATGAGATGATGATGATGATGATGATAATACGTTAAATAAGCTTCTAATCAATGTTTCTGTGCAAACACATAGTCTAGAGAGTGAATAGGGCCTGCAAAGTAAGCTGGTGGAAGTAGGAATGCTAATAGACTCTTACATTTGGTCTTAGTGAAATGCACACTATATAAGTTATGCTTCATAATGCTTTAGCCTAGTTTAGGTCAAAATAGATCTATCAAGTGCAGAAGAATAAAAAAAGTAATCACAGAAGAGAACCTAAAGAGCCAGTTAACTTTTTAGCTCAGAGGCAGAATTTACAAGAGAGTAGAATTCAACTAAAGGAGTTACCTCTAAGGTTAGAAAAATAGGGACAAAGCTGTGTGCCATATTTGAATTAATTGAGATTTATATTAGAGATTAGATGATGAGACTCCTCCCAAAGACAGCACACACACACTGTTAATCTTGTGCTCATGTGAGGTTTATGCTCTCTTGTTGCAAGATTTTTGTTTCTTCCTAATTAAATATCTAGACTTTGTATTTATTCAGTGTAAGCTGGCTACCTGTAAAGCCTGAGATGTTAAGCAGAACTAATAAAATGTCAATATTAAGATTCCTCTTTTAAGGCTATTAAAGTTATACAGCAAGTAAGTTGTTTTTCTACTGGATTACTTTACTTGTACTACATAGCTTAGTACTTTAACACTAGTCCTTTGGTGTTTATATAAATATCTAAACAACTTATCTAAAGAAAATATATTTAATTTTTATTTTCCAGTTCATAAAATGAAACCAGTGATATAGAAATCCACTGCAAGAATGTAATTTTGCTTCTGTTTTCTCTTTTTACATTATGGTAAATTTTTTCATCAAATAGTAGTCACATTTTAATTGTTTTTTTTTTAAAGTGCTCTCTCTCTTTATGTTTACACTCTGAAAACAAGCACTTAAAGTACGACGGCAACCTTGAGCAAGGAGGTAAGAACAAGTTTATTCATATTCCATAGTACTTCTTATTACTAGTATAGTTCTGCATTTAAAATTTTGAACATTCTATGCATAAGGAAAAACCTCACCAAAAAGGACTCTTATAATCATAAGTGTATTTTTCAATGCCAACAGGGAAGATAAAGTTGGGTGGGAAATGTCACCAGACTGAGGCTGAAGAAAAACCATCCCAAGCCATTATTGCACTTAAAATGAGAAGACAATTCTACTGTTCTGTCCAGTCTCAGGTTGTTTTCTTTTTCTGTCAAAGAATTTACTCTTCACTTATGCTAAGGCAACTGAGAAGTTTCCCTTGCTTTGGGAAGTCTTTTATGTTAGTCATAAGAGTTAGAAATGTTTTGTCAGTCATTTGGTGGAAGTGGTTTACCTTGGTTTTTGGTTGCAGTGAAACACATTTGACCCATGAGGGTTAAACAGCATCTTTTAAGAGAAAATCAGAAATTAAGACTGACTCTCAATTCTGTCTTGTGGCTCACCTCTTTCCAGGTGCAAGCACCTGTGCTGCTCCCCAGGCAATACAATGGATACCCAGCCCTCGCCTCTAGCGAGATGGGGAACCTTCACTATGCACATCTGCACCAGTAGAAAGGCCTACAGCAAGACAGGGCATAAAAGTCAACAAAATGTGGGGATTTTTGAACAAGTAGCTCCTTCAATACAGTGGAGAAAAAGGCTACATGCTAAACATAAATAATTTTTTCTTGATTATGTCTTTCCAGAAGGGTAAGATGAGACTTGAGGAATGTTCTGAGTTGCAGTGAAGTAAATCTATTCTATAATGATTACTCTGGAGGAATTAAAATCTACTGAGTGATAGTCACCCTGTCCTAAATTAGTCACATGAAGCTTAATTTTAAGGAAACTTTAAAAATCTGTTATTTCTATTAATTTTTTAAACCCTATCTATAAGCAAATGTTTATAGTGGATCAGGTGGCCTAAAGCAATTGTTTTGGTAGAAGGGAGAAGGCAGAACTCTTTGCAGGGATATAATTGAATTAATTAGTGAGATTGTGAGGTTAGGAGAAATGGAAATTCTTAAGTTCAGTTCAGCTTTTAAAGCCATGTATTGTGAAATTGTCTTTTGCATGAAAGTCATCAAATAAAGCCTAAGAGTCTGATTAGCTCAGACTCTGTCTTCCATATGACTTGTGGTTTGTGTGCTGGGCCCTAAGTCTGTCCCAGCCCCAGCTGTGTGCTCAGTGAAGGTGTTTACAGAGGGCTGTAAAGGGGCTTCCTGTCTAAATGGAACAGTCAGATTCTTGTCAACTCTGTGTTGCTGCTGCTAAACTGCAACACCTTCTAGAAAGGCCTGGGTTCTTCTCCCTCAGCCCCAAACCCACTGAATGCCATGTTTGCAAAGGTATGGCTCCCTGGGTGGATCAGTGCCTGAGCCTGGGTGTGATTCCCAGGGTAATAATTCTTCTTCCTATTCCTGTCTCAGTCCTCAGTCTGGAAATGGGTGCAGCCAATTTCTGCTGCCCATCTCTGCCTGTTTCCTGCTGTCACCTGGCATGTCAGAGTCAAGGTTGGGCGTTTTTTAAACTATTGTTATTTTCCTCTATGTATGCAAGTTTTATTTATTTTATAAAGAATTCCACATTATCAGGGAAGTGGATATTGGCATAATTCCTTTTAAAATTAGTTTTAAATCTTAATTTCCTAGGGGTGGTTTTTAATACTAAACAGAGGGCATTATAGCAGCACTTTTTTTTCTCTCTTACATATAATTTGATTACTATTTACAGCAGATGAGAACTTTGTTTTTTAATTAAGTGAATGACATTTATCAACTACCACATGACCAGTTCAAAATAAATCAGCAAATCTGAGCAAAATAAAAATAATTAATCTACAGATTTGGTTGTCTTCTATGAATCATCTAATGCCATCTATTTCAGATTGGTGTTTCAGGAACCATTAGTGAGGATTTTTCACTTTGTGACATTGCACAGTGAGGGCAGATAAGTCCAATTAGTCCTTTTCCCAGTAGACAAGGTATTTTAATTAGTTTTTAAGCAATAGAAAGGGAGTGTCTGGTAAAGTGTAATGGGAAAGGACTCCTGACTTTCTCCCTTTCATGCCATACTGCACATACAAATATATAGTGATCTTTCAGAAAACAATGGAGGAAAACATATAAAACCCTGATTAAATTTTTTTTCTGAATCATGAAAATGGTCTCTATTTACAAATAGAAAAAAATCTATATTAAAAGAAAACCATTAACTTCATCTTTAAACACAATTTCCTTTTTAGTGAAAGAATGTATAATTAGGAGAATTTTTTTAATGGATACTTTTTATGATGCTTGACTTCATTTTCTATGAAAATTAATGTTTACTGGATATTAATATTTATTAGGTGTAGCAGTGTTTACTGTTTAAATATTAAAAAATAACTTTATTAACAATTTTTTTACTGTAATTGCTTTTCTCTGAAGACAAGATAGTCTCCAAGAAGTTTGTGTTCTGAATGCAGTGCCACAGTGCGAGGGGTTTGACTGGAATTCAGTTTTCAAGAGGTTATATGCTCCATCTATTAGCTGCTTGTTCTTGCTTTCACCTAATAATCATCTACTTCCCCTCAGTTTGAGACAGTGGTTTAGAAAACCTTTCAGGCAACAAGATCAGTGGTTGCTTTGACAAGGTCACTTTTAACCAAAATATATTTAATCGAGTGACTTTCAACCACACTCCTTTGACAGTTGTGTCAGCGGAATAGAAGGGGTTAAAGAAGCAGCTTGCTGTGGTGCTAAGGAGTCCTTAAGCTGGCTTTGCTGCCAAAGTCCAAGTATATGTAACTTTGGGCATAAAAAGGTGTGCAAAATTCTGTTGGGGCTGTGACATTCCTGCTAGACTGCACATGCAGCTGTATGGAAAAGTAAATACAGCATCAGCTTGTAAGTCGTCAACGTGCACTTACTGTTCCAATACAGGCTTTTTAAGCAGTTGCTTCCTGTGCTTTATTGGAATTGTCTCACTAAGAAGGAGCCTGAATTGTTCCATTTTCCAAAGTATGTGTTGCATAGAGCCTGTGTGCTCCTGCTACCTCTCTTCCCCACCTCCTCTTTGCATCTAAGCTTTCAGGCTCTTCCATCCTTCATTACTTTGGGCTTGTTGTGCTTTTAGTTGTTTTGCTGTTGATCAGCAGTTGATGAAATAACTATTTTCCCTAACATTTCCATGGTTTGCAGATGCTCCTATTTTTTGCCAGACTTAACTAAGCTTTATTGGTCTTCAACACTACACGATATAGTAGGCCATTGTTTTATTCTTTTTTTTCTGTATGTGTTTACATATTACTTTGAATGTTAATCCATCATGGCTGGCTGAGGGCTGTCAATATTCTGTCAGACTGAATTAATGTTTTAAGTTGCACTTGTGTTCTTATCTCCTGCAATGAGGGTCTGAACCCAAAAAAGATGGCTATAGCCAACAGTCAGAAAATCTGAGATGGAAGGAAGGAAAATAGAGCCAAGAAAATTAAAAATTGAGAGGGGTATGATAAAACCAAGGTATAGAGACTTCTCACCATGGATTTCTAAGTGTGAATTCAGGAAGAGATTTTGAAAGACTACTGCCTCAGTTTTAGGAACAGAAAATTTATTTGTTAATAAATTAAATTAATTTTTTTTTCCATTAAAAAGGTGCCCAGTACAGCCCTGTAACTATTGCTAAGTATCTGTTTATCCTACAGTCAATACGTAAGGTACCAGCTTGATTGATATGACTAAATTCTGAGACCCTTGTTGAAGCAAGAAATTCTCCTGATATTTAGAAATTTGCTTACTTAGAAACAAAAAAGAGGAAAACAACCAAAACTACTCAATTTTCTCCTTGTAGATGGTTGCTTCTTCATATAAAAAAGTATTTACCACCAAATTACGCCAACACAGATATGTGGAGTAAAAGTCACCCAAAGAGAGCTGACATCCAGTATTTGGTATTGTTCCAAGGAAAGTCTTCCCTTACTTCAGTTTTCAGTGAGCAGAGTTCTGTTGCATCCTCACTCTCTTCCAGCTTGGATGGTCACTGCGTGCCTGTCAATTATTCAAGTGTTTTAGGCACTGTATCTTGTGTGCTTTGACATAGTGCAATCTCTGGCTGGCTGAAAGAGTTTTCTTTTTTGACTTTTTTTTCTCTTAATTTTTTTTTTCCTTTTTCTTTTCCTTTCCTTTTTCCTTTTATTTTCATTTTCCTATCCTATAGTACTTTTGCATTAACCCAAAATTAGTACTTAGGAAATAAAACCAGAAAAATAATCTTAAAATCAAAAATTAAATGTCAGTTTCTACTGATACAGTACCGATGTTCTGTGGTGACAGCCTAGTGATTTTTTATCTACATGTTTCCTAGTTTGTTCACAAAATATAAAGCCATGAAATGTCTAGACTTTTCTTTGCAAATGCATTTTTTACAGGCAATTTATGCTGCTGTCTGAAGCTCTGCTGCTTGAACAGGCAGGCTGCTTTTGAGTGGGAAAGTGGAGCATGTAGTCAACACTTACCACACTGTGAATGCTAATGAATGATGCAGGGAAATTAAGGTTAAAATGAGAAATGCGTGGAGACCTCATAGCAACCTTCCAGCATCTGAAGGGATTCTACAGGGAAGGGAGAGGGATTCTTTGTCAGAAACTGTAGTGGTAGGAGGAGGAGTGATGGGAAAAAATTAAAAGGGGAAATTTAGGTTAGATATTGGGAAGAAATTCTTCACCGTGAGAGTGTGAGCCATGGCAACAGCTTGCCCAGGGGGCTGTGAATGCCCCATCCCTGGAAGAGTTCAAGGCCATGCTGGATAAAGCCTTGATGAACCTTGAGGAGGAGGTGCCTCTGCCCATGGCAGCAGGGGCTGGGACTAGATGATAGCTGAGGTCCCTTCCAACTCCTCGAGATTCTGACTCCCTGATTCTATGACTTAGGCCAGGAAGGATTTTACTGGAACTTGTGGCAAAGCCCTGGTTATTCTGAGGCAAAGAAAAGCTTTTGAATTGATTTGAATGAAATTTTACCTGCAAGTGAAGTGCTTCTGAACACATAATATGGCTCTGAGATGAGCCCTTCTGAAGAGCTGGACTGAGGCAGAGTTGACACCTCAGAGCGAGCACTGTGAACAGCCTTCACCAAGCCCTGCTCTCACTGCCCTGGCACCACGAATGTCTGCTGAGATTGTTCCCTCTCTGTTCATCAAGGGCTGGTTGCAATGGGAAGTCCTTAGATGAGCTGTAGTTATACTGCATATGCAATTTCCAAGTGTAGTAATTTTGTCAATATTTTGTGTGTAATTTTGTCGATAAAAGCCAGCGATTTAGAAGGGCAAAAATTATATACATAAGTACAGACAGGTTTTGTAGTTTGTTATTGTTAATTGAAAATACAGGAAAACACGACCAGAATTTAAGAAATCAGCCTTACTTTTTGTGGTGCCTTAAGCATTGTACTGGGTTTAGCTTGGGTGTGGTTAATTTTCTTCCTAGGAGCCTGTATGGTGCTGTGGTTTCGATTTGTGACCAAAGCAGTGCTGGTAGCACACCAGGGTTTATCTATTGCTGAGCAGTAGAGCACAGCATCAAGGTTTTCTCTGTTTCTCACTCTGTCCCTGCAGTGAGCAGGCTGAGAGTGGGCAATGGGAAGGGACACAGGGGGACAGCTGCTCTCAAGTGACCAGGCCTATATTTCATGCCATTTGGCATGGGGCTTGGCAACAAAACCAGGGAGTAATATTTCCAAGGCAACCATTACTCAGGGATTAGCTGGTTATCAGCTTGGTGGTGAGTGGTTTCCTTTGTGTCACTCTGAATGGCTCAAATTTTTTGCTCCTTTTTCACTTATTAAAGAGTCAATTGAGACTCAAGTTTTCCTTTGTTTTGCTCTTCCAATTTCTTTCCCTCTTCTAGTTGAGGGAAGTGAGCTGATGTGAGTCTTAACTCCTGGCTGGAGCTAAGCTTCCATAATCGTGAAGCTTGCAATTTTACTCTAATTTCAATCTTGCCAAGAGAGGAACTAAAAGGAGACCATTTTGAATAAGTTTTCTTGAAACTATTGAAAGCTAGGACAGAAAGAATTTTTCCATACCTGTACTTTGTATCAAAATCTGGTTTATTTCAAGGTAAAAAGTGAATAATTAATTCTTAAGAGACATTTACATTCTTTATAGAACTTTACTGAAGCTTTATGGTTTTGGTCTATTTAACACAAATCAAATCTCTAGAAGAGTGAATGCTGGCAGCTCTAACCAGAAAAAAAAAATCATGATGCAGTCACTATGTCATTCTACCATCATATTTTGGCTTCAAGACACTTTCTATGGTTTGTTCATTTTCGGATCTTGAAATTCCTCCCACACCTCAGAAATATTTTTAGGTGATGCTGCATGCTCAGGATTCATTTCCAGCTGAAGAGAAATGTGCAAGCAAATGATGAAATTTTGGCAGCAGATATGGAGAGACTTACTATGGTAGAAACTTCAGTCTGAAATAAATTTCTTGGAAATGGGGTAAATTCAATATTTTTAAATCACATACATTTTCCACTAAGAGGGAAAGAGACAGTATAATTGTTACTGTAAAGCCTAGTAGTATGATTCAGAACTAGAAAATGCAGCTCCAGCTCTATGTGATAATCTTATCACCAGCTCAATCAGCTCTATCAGAAGGAATGAGAAAGAAGTCTGGGAGTCTCACTTTGTACTTGTTTTTGTGAGAAGGCTAGGAAAGGGGAAAGAGGAAACTCAGTTCAAAGAAAAACAACCTAAATTTGAGATTTCTGCAATAGTTTTATAGAACTAAGGGAGCCTGGAAAAAGATACCAGCCCACAAGATGCCTATTAGCTTTAAAGTACCCTTTTAAATTTTTTTTTTTATTAAATTTCTTATCTTGTGAGCCATGAAATCAGTAGAGGAATATTTGAAGCAATATAAGATTTGGAGGACTGCATTCTGCTCTTGGTTCATTTATTGGAAGAGTTGTATACTGATTCACACAGTCTCAGGATCTGACTCTGTCACTGCATTAAGATCACTTGTTCTCCTGATACTCTGCACAGAAACAAAAGTAAAGGGAAAAAATAGTCTTCCCAAGTTCCTAGGACATCATAAAACACCATATGCATCAGACAGTACCTAAGACAGTGTTTTGGCTCCTGTACCTGCTTTGCTGCCCAGACCTGTTACATCTGTGCTGAAAATTGGAGGTAGGGAGTATGCTAGAAAATAGCCAGGGGTGAGAGAAGATGGAGCAATTGTTTTGGGATTCTTCTCAACTAGCAGAACCTTTCTTACATGGCAATAAATTAAACCCTGGACCCCTACAGTAAAGCTGGGAGAAAAGATCAGAGTTCTGAATTATTTTCCCACCTTCTATTTTTGCTGCCCAGTTGCAAAAACAATGTTTAGTCTTTAATGCTAAGTCTGCATCTGAAGGTTGAAAAGGTCTGAGTGCTGGAGTGCAAGTCTATTGGTTTTGATAAATTTCACTTTCCCCTCTCTTATATGTGAAGATAAGATTATAATGAAGATTCCGTGAAGCTGGAGGTCACCGTAGGCATTTCCCAAGAGGAACAGGAAAAGGAAACATCTTTTTATACCCTACTTAACTAGCTCTTCATTTCATTTATTCAGAAGGTTCAACAGACAGCAGATGCATATTACCTAAGCAGAGGACTTTAACAATAAGAAAGTTCAGTATTTAGCTGCTGGTTTAGGCTCAGTGCATGCAAGAACATCGGTCCCTATATTATATTTACTCATTTAAAAGGTCCTCCTTAAACAACAGGCATCTGAAAATTATAGAACTCTATTTCAAGACCATATGAATTTGAAACAATTAAGAATTTAATAATGAAACCTGGAATACTGTTCTCCAGTAAACAGTGAATCATTTACAGTCAAATTGCAATGGAATTTGGTATTGTATTGGCCTAGTTTATATTAAGAATCAATACAAGTATATAGTTTTTTAATGAGAAATTTAGAAATAGAACAAAGTCAAGGAAAAGTAAGGAAATGGTCAAGTACAACAAAGGCTATTCAGAAAACTTTACTAGAATATGAACATTTTTCTTTTGATTTTATTTGGCAGAAGGGAGAACTCTGCATTTTCCTCTTACATGGTCTTGACATTCAGGTTTATTCTTAAATTTACTCAATAGATTCTTCCAAAGGAACTACATATCAGTATGTTTTTTTTTTGTCTGGAGGAAGGGTAGGATTATATATCCTACCACAAAAGAGCAATTTTGGTACAATCCATTTTGGGGATATTGTTGTAGTGATGATCAAGTGGCTTGAACCCTTTGGGTTTCAGCTACCCACCAGAAATCTGATATTTCTTCCTCCTCCACTATTCAATATTCCTGCTGCCTCTTCTCTTGATCCTCAAAACATTTCCTCATGTACATTTCCTAGATCTCGGTATAACATTATTCCTCACAAAGGTAAATAAATGGTCTTGTTAGCTTCCTAAAATTGTGCAAAAAATAGCAATGTTTGAATTGTTGTCCTAGGTGGCTAAATTGATGAATTTGGAAATTCAAGTGTGTAATTCAAGTGTACAAAATACAAAATTACTCACCAAAATACAAACTAGTCATTATTTACTGCTTGGCCAGAGAGGCTAAAGTGTGCTTTAACTTTCTACCACAAGTAGCCAATGAGTTGCCTAAAG
The DNA here is from genome assembly GCA_013397075.1 of Rhabdornis inornatus. Lineage (NCBI taxonomy): Eukaryota > Metazoa > Chordata > Aves > Passeriformes > Rhabdornithidae > Rhabdornis > Rhabdornis inornatus. Next base: position 227,974 of record VWZS01004859.1, read on the forward strand.
CTCACATGCCAGAAAGGTGTCACTATTTCAACTGAACCAACCATCACAGAATCATGGAATGGACCCACAAGGATCATCAAACTCCAGCTCCTGGCCCAGTTCAGGACACCCTGAGAATACCATCATGTGCCAGAGACTGATGTCCACTACTGTCTTGAACTCTGCCAGGTTTGGTTCTGTGACCTGGGGAGCTGTTCCAGTGCCCAGCCACCCTCTGGGTGGAGAACCTTTTCCTGATTTTCAGCTTAAACCTCACCTGACAGAACTTCAGGCCATTCCCTGGTGTCCAGTCCCTGGTCACCACAGAGAAGAGATCAGTGCCTGTCCCTTCTCTTCCTCTCATGAGGAAATTGTAGGCTATGTTGAGGTCTGACCTCAGTCTCTTCTTCAGGCTAAGAAGATCAAGTGAGCTCAGCTACTCTTCATATGGCTGCTTTTCTAGGTCCATTATCCTCATAGCCCTCCTTTGGACAGTCTCTAATAGTTTTATAACTTTCTTACATTGTAGCATCCAAAACTGCCCCCAGCTCAGAGCCGAGTGGGACAATCCCCTCCCTTGCCCAGCTGGTGATGCTGTGCCTGATGCCCCCCAGGACACAGCTGGCACTGCTGGCTGCCAGGGCACTGCTGACCCATATCCAACTTGCCATGGGCCAGGACCCACAGGTCACTTTCCACAGAGCTGCTCTCCAGCCTCTCATTCCCCACTCCATACACACAACCAGGGCTGCCCCATCCCCGATGCAGAATCTGGCACTTTCTCTTGCTGAACTTGGTGTGGCTGGTGATTGCCCATTGCTTTAATATGTCGAGGCCTCTCTGCAGGGCTTCTCTGCCTTCGAGGAGCAATCAAGCTCCTCCCAGTTTTGTATCACCTGCAAACACAACATCCCCTCTAATGCTGCATCCAAGTCGCTTATGAAGACGTTGAAGAGCAAGGGGCCTGTGATGGAGAGCTCCACCAGTGACAGTCACCTCCTCAGCCACTATCAGCCTTTGTGCCTGACCTGTGAGCCAGTTTATTCAGCTGAATCCCAGACAGTTTATCCAGAAAGATATAGTGTAAGTATCAAATACCTTACTGAAATCCAGGGAGATTATGTTAACATTGTGCAGGCCTGTTTCCTGTTGAAAACTTATGGTTTCATTTCCACAGAAACACATTTTTAAGTCTGCAAAGGTTTCTGAGCACATTTGATATGCACCAGAAAACTGAGTTCAGTGTTCAGGTTTGGCTACCTTTTCTCAGAATTCAGACAAGAGTACTAATACTATCACTGTTATGAAGGACCACTTAAAAAGCCTAAATTCAGTTTCCTTGTTGCTCTGGGATAATACATGCATGATATTTATTCTTTATTTTTTAGCTTCCTGCAGAACGTTTTTGTTAGCAGGCAGCTGAATTACCCCAGTTGTGTAATTCTTCAATACTGTGTAGAACCTGTGGTGCTTGCTAAACTCAGTCTGAGAGTTATGGGACAAAGATGAACATAACTAGAAGAAAACTTAAGGCTGGAGATGAAGCACTCTTTTTGGTTTTTCTGCAGTACAGTGTTAGTGTTTTCCCCAGTGTTAGTGTCTGTGTTGTGAACTGTGCTATACAGCCCAGCCAAAGGTGACAGAAGGATTGTGTGCTGGCAGAAGGGCTGGGAGGGACCTTTGCTGAGACCTCCCTAGCCTGACCCAGGGAGACTCCTCAACCTTCCCCTGGTGCTCAGCTTGTACATGAGGGAAAACAGAGTGGTCTAGTTAAGTAAACCAATTTGTGATTGCCTAGATCAGAACCCATAGCCAGTAAAAGCACATTAAGATAATTCAAGAGTGCTGAAAGTGAGGAGGTTTGCCACCACCATAGACTTATGGTGAAGAAGAGGCAAAAGTTGTGTTTTCTAGTAAAAGAAAAATAATGTTGAATTAAAAGTGCAGTGGCAACATAATGAGTAAATTATGTGTGTAGATTCTAGATACTTTAAAACAAATGCACAAAATTCAGTGCTAGAGGGCATATAATTAATTGATACTTCAAAATTACCTTCACAGTTTGTATATTACATTAGTCTTTCTTTTGATGTTTGGACATCCTTATATACAAGATCATGAAATTATTATATCAACTTTCATAGTAAAAGGCTCTCTGAAAATTTTTGTTTTGCAAACTAAAGGTGTTAAAAGTTAAAACCAATAATGTTGGTTTTTACTATAAATTAACCCTAAATTTGCTGCAACTGGTAATTTCACAAGAACATTTTCTGGTTGATATTATCAGTGTAGACTTAGGGAGAAAATTACATATATTTTGTCCAAAAATCATGATCTAGATTATGGTTGGCTGTTCTGCTTTTCTTCAGTAGGGTTTTTGCTTTTGATCTTAGCTGGACTAAGAATTGGTTGTCTTTGCATACAAAACTACTTCCTTGTCACTCTCTCCTAGAAATTGAACAGCAGCATATTTGAATATGAATTTGAAGGGTCTCACTCTAATCTCACGTGAAATCACGGGAAGTCATTTGTGATTCAATGAGCTTCTCCACTGTCATGCATAGAAAAAGAAACTCCATGGAGTACCAAGATAGCCACCTGTCATGCTGAATAGCTTTGTTTCACTCTTGACCCCATCCTTTTCTTCGGTTTAATTCCTTTGTTTCTTTTCAAAATTTCAAATAATTTATTTTTTAAAAGAGAAAGGACTCTCTTTCTTGCTTGTACAATACCTAGCAAAATGGTATCTTTCTTTTCTGGCCTGGTATAGTGACAGGAAGAATAGGAAATTATTGGTTAATATGATTTTTAAAAATCCACACTATTAGTCATTGAATTCTTAGTAGGTTTGGTTAATGAAATCCAGGTCAAAGCAATCCCTAGTCCTACCTTGTTGTATTAAAGAACAGCTTTTTTTTTATTATTTTATTTTTTTTTCCCTTCAAAAGACCCTTGTACATGTGTAGAAGCAGCTGTGTGGAAAACACTTTCTTGAAAATGGTTGAACATGAGCTCTGCAGAAGAAGAAAATAAAATCAAGACACACAAAATCACTTTTATTGCTGCTAAGGTCTTTAGAAATATTGTGCACAGAGATTAGTAAACTGCTATGTGAATAGCAGGTAGAGCCTTGGGGTCATTCTAATTGACCAAGGACAGCTTTCACATTAGAGGTTTTAAAACATCAAGTTCATTAATGTTTGCCTTCAGACACCATGGATGCTAATGTGGAAGCTCAGGGAGGATGAATATTCTTGTCTTTGGTTACAATCTAATGGGTTTGTTTTTATCAATGTACCAACATGACAACACACAGTCATAGTGTGGCGACTGGAACAGAATCCACAAGTGACTCTTAGTCTTAGAATAAGAATTATGATCCAATAACTTTAAATCCTAGGTTATTTTTAAAGATTTTATTTAGATGTAGTCATTTGATTAGTCTTGTGGGTTGTAATAATCCTCTATTCACTTTGGGGTTGATACTCAACATATGGAGGTTCCTTAAGATAAGTTGAAGTGGCAGGAGACCTCAGCATCAAACTGGCATTTTGCTGCAGGATCAGGGTGTTCCCTTTTGAATTATTTGGAACACAGTAAGATATTTGTGAATATTTTGCTGTCAGTCCTGCTCAAAATGCTTTGGATAGCACAGTTCTGTGCTGTTATTGGGCTGGTGGTTCCTTGTTTTATTTCTTTCATCATAATAAGAAACACTATTCATTCTCTTACTTAGAGCTTATATAGGAAACCGTATGTCTTCTAGATGTGGATAGATGCTGAGGATTTCAGGCAGATCACAGTCCTGTGCCTCTGGAAAGGGAGACAACCGTGTCTTCCATACAGTCAGGCAAAGAGCTGACCAAAGATTTCAATCCCAGCACCTGCTTCATTTTGTCAGAATAAAAGGGCTGCAGAGGTGTGTGAGGACAGATCTTCAGACTTTGTTTTACCTTGTCACTTAGTTTATGCGATAATGAAAAGCTCTGTGAAATTGTTTGGATTTTGGCAGGCTGTGAGCCATATAAATTATTTTTTCTCCGGTTCTGCTTAGCACAAGAGGTTCTATTGCTCCTGTGTGTGAAGAGGAGAGGTCATGTTTGCTCCTTGAAGTCTTTGGTGAACAACAGAATAGACTGGAGAAGCCAAAAAGAGTGGAAGAAGAATGGAGCATACCAGAACTGTATTACTGCTGTTTTCTAATGAGAAGTAAATGAATCTGCCATTCTGCAGAGATGATATATGTTTCTAGGGGAAAAAATGCATGAAACCAGGCTTTTCTTCCCCATGGAAGAACATAAGCCTATGAAAAGCGAAGACCAGAAGCTATTCAAAGAAGTTCATGTAGTCAAAATATCTCTAAATTTTATCTTTGGCTTCTATTTGCCATTGGGGACAATGCTGCATTTCTTTTCACTCTCTTGTGATTCAGTCAGTCCAACTGACCCACACAATTGGCCTCTCCAAAGGAATGGTTGCTGTGGACATGGCTGCCTCCCATTCACATGGTGAGAGGAGAGATTCCCCATCATGAGGTTAGGGCTGAAAGCAAATGACAATAAAAAAGTCAGCTTCAGCAATTCAGCTGGGGATGCACTTGGGGTAATTTAGGTAGAACAGTCTCATATGTTAAAACATAATATCCAAAAGTTTGGTTCCTGCTCCTATCATGAAATCTCAGCTAAACTGGTTCTGACAGCTTTACTGACATATGAAATGGTTAACATATTCAGTTGAATTTACTTGGGAAATTGTGGAAGTTTGTCAAATTCTGGATTTTCTTCACAAGTCAAATTAAAAATAAATAAATGCTGAATAAGTTAAGATGCAGCACTAAAGTGATGATATTTTAATAGGATTTTTTTTTAGTCAAAACTTATGAAGTCTTAAGAAACAAAACTCATAACTAAAAGACATTATGGCTAAAATATCATTGTATTTACTAATCCTTCCATTTTTTAAAACTCTGATAGAATCTTTTTGCTTTTTAGAAACACTCTGGAGGAAAGGGAAAGAACAAATTAGACTAAACAAAAGTTGAGAAAAGAGAATGTATTCAACATTGTGTAGTGGTTAAAATAACAGGAAAAAATAATAAATAGGAACGTTCTGAATTGGAAACTAGCTCTGAGTCTCATTAAAACCTTAACTGCTTTAGGCTTTCCCTTCTCTCACCTGCCACCCACTGATGACCTATGAGTCACCAACAATTCCAGCTTCATCAGAAACCTTTATTAAATTATTTTAAACCTTAAAGCCCTGTGTGATAAGAAAAAAACAACACTTTTCATCTTTTTTTTATACTTTTGAATTATAAGATTATCTGTAGATAAAAGAAACCTCATTTTCCATTTATGCATCTGTATGTATACACATATTAACTACTACAGTATGCATAACTGTGTAGTTTTAAAGCTCATTAATACAGTAAATGATGAAAACTGATGATATTTTAGCTCGTTATTGTTCACTGTTCATAAATCAACCCTTTCAGAAAATAACTAGATGACTTTCAGATTTACTCAGAGTGTCAGCCTCTGGGCAGCAAACCATGTTCATCAGGAAATACGATTCTTTTATTTTATGGTGGTTAGTACAACTCAAAAGGGATATTGATTTAATTTTTTTTTTAATTCAGTAACAATGAATAATAGTAAAGGCTCTGTTTCATCATTGTTTTTCTCTGTTAACAAGAGCTTGGCTGTAGTCATTGCCCAGATGCTTCTCAACAATCATATGTACAAATAACTACCTGCTGTTTGTCTCATCAAGACACAGAAAACATCTCTGTGAATAATTGCAAAGCCATTGAAACTTAAAGTCTCTTATTGACTTGATGCAACTGCTCAAGAAGGCAACTGGACCTGAGTGTGTTAATTAGTAGGTGTAGTTCCTAACCACTATACTACCCAAAAACTGCGATGCATTGTAGCACTGCTTGGTTCCTGCTGTGTGCCCTGAAGAGCTGTCATTCAGGAGAGGATTTGCAGATGTAGATTCTGTAGTGGGAAGGAATCACTGTTAGTTACAGCTCAGCTGAGGGGCGAGTCCACATCTTCTCCACATGTACTTTTCACACGTACTCTTCACAACAGGATTTTTCCAGTGGATGACTTAGATGCTTCCTCATTTGTCATTTCAGATGGTTTTTATTTTGCCTCCAGAGTACTGTTCAGCCAGGGTTTCCAGCCAACCCTTCTTTGCTACCTTCCCCTAGAGTATGGGCTAGTATAAGTGCAAATCAAAATTATTTCCCTAAGTTCACAGGACAAAGGGACACGGCCAACAAAAGACCTGATGGGCTACTTCAAATATTCAAAATATCAGTAGCAAAGTGGCTGATGCTTTGCAGTGTGCACAAACAGATTGAGGTGAGGATGAGAAATACATAGGGGTTTAGGTTTCTCTATGGTAGAGCACTTGTTTAAGTTCAAGCGTATGAATAAACTTTCAGAAATTATTACACATGCTTTAAGTTGCATTTAATCATGTGACTAATAATTCTCAGGTTAGGACATCAATCCTGTCTGAACATCTTCATCAATAATTAGTTAAAAGGATCATTTAGATATGGTCATTTTTTGAATATGTTTCTATAACCTTGAAAAAATAGATCTATGTCACTGCTATGATTCGTATGATGGAAGGAACCATTGATAAATCAGTGTCAGTACCAAAATATATCCTTTTTGCTGTGTGAACTAGACACACTGATATACCAGTATAACTTTTTCCTCTGGCTTAGTGTGAATTTTGTCATGTCACTTTTAAAATTTTCTTTTATCGTCTTTTTTATTCCCTCCTTTTTTTTTTTTTTTTAATATATATACACATAATTAAGTGGAAACAAAAATGATTCGGTTTTCCCTTTAAGACAAGCTTTGTTTGTAACAAATCTCTCCTCTGGTCAGCTGTAAGGCTGATTTCAGTACATTGATTAAGAGGGAATCAAGTCCACCTACTGTGACATTTTTTCTCTTTTATTCTTCTTTTCCAACATATTTTCCTCTCTTTATATAATTATGTATTTCCTCCTCTTTTATTAGTTCTTTTGGTTATAACTTCCATTTATACTTTATCCTGGTTTTATTTCCTATTAATATATACAGACATTTTGCAATTTCTCTCTTTTTTTTCCTCTCCATTTGACTGGTCTTCTCCTTGCTTTTTGGAGAATTTAAAATGTATCTCCTCTGTATCTAGAAATTCTCAAAGATTTCATGATCATTTCTGGGTTTGTTACAGAGTCCCTGCTCCAAACCTATTTTGCCTCATGTCTGCCTGTTATGCTAAAAGCCAAAAATCTGAAAATGGGTCAATCATCATAACATTCCCCAATCCTAAAACTAGCTGGATTGAAAGACTTGATTAAACAAAAAATCATAATATAATTGCCTGATCTTTAAAGCTACAGACATTTCTACAAAAAAAAGAAGACACAGATTGCTGGTAGATGAGAGGCTGAACCTGACCCAGCAATGTTCACTCACAGCCCAGAAAGCCAAATGTGCCCTGGGCTGCATGCAGAGCACTGTGAGCAGCAGGGCAAGGGAGGGGATCCTGCCCCTCTGCTCTGCTCTGCTCTGCTCTGCTCTGCTCTGCTCTGCTCTGCTCTGCTCTGCTCTGCTGAGATCCCACCTGGAGCTCTGCAGCCAGCTCTGGGCTCCCAGCTCAGGAAGGACAGGGACCTGCTGGAGTGAGCCCAGAGGAGACCACCAAGAGGCTTACATGGATGGAACACCTCTCCTATAGGGAAAGGCTGGGAGAGCTGGAATTGTTCAGCCTGTGGAAGAGAAGGCTCTGGGGTGACCCAGCTGTGGCCTTGCAGTACCTGAAGGGAATTTGCAAGAAAGGTCACCTTCTTATAAGGGCAAGTAGTGACAGGACATGGGGAAATGGCTTCAAACTGAAAAAGTTTAGATTAGGAAGAAATTCTGTACTGAGAGAATGGTGAGGGACTGAAACAGGCTGCCCAGAGAAGCTGTGGATGCCACATCCCTGGAAGTGTTCAAGACCAGGCTGGGTGGAGTTCTGAGCAACCTGATCCAGTGAAAGACATTGCTGCCCATGGCAGGAGGGCTGGAACTAGATGGTTTTTAAGACACTTTTAAACTCAAAGTATTCTGAGTCTATAATTTTACATATCTATATCAGAAAACTCTCTTTTAGGAAAATGATTACATATCTGCTTGAACAACCTCTGTGAAAACAAAAGAGATTTCACAGTAGGTCTAGAATTATAAATAATTAGAACACAGGGAATAATGGCTGCATCCTTCTGATGAACCATGGACCTCTCATTCCCTTGAGGTAGATCACCAAATCACACTGCATTTTTAAATTAATTATTTGTAAAGGTTAACAAAATAATTTATGGGACGTTTTATGCAGATTGAAGAACTTTTGGTCCTTTTCTAAATGTGTAATAATGTAGATCATCTCATCTTTTGGAGATCATCTCATCTAATAGAGATCATCTCCTCTGCTGACCTTCAAAAGACCATATCTGACATCACTGAGTTCTACTGAAATGACTGCCTGCTCATTATGTTTATAGCACACTGGTTTTTTTTAATCCTCACACCTAAGCAGATTACATTGTTGTCTAGTAGATACTGTTCTTTCACTTTTATAAGCACCTTGTAAAACACTGACATTAGGGTAAAAACATCTTTTATGGGTTTTCTGGAAGCCTAGTATAACTTCTTATAAAATAATATAGGATATTGAAAAGAAAAATCCACAGGATTTCTGGAGTAAAAAGTGTAGAGTTCTTCCCACAAAACTATGGTCATGCATGAATTACAGCCCTGGTTTCAGCTAGAATAGTTCTTTTTCTTGCCAGTAGCTGGTACAGTGCTATGTTTTGGATGCATTATGAGAATACCACATTGACACCACGCTGATGTTTTGGTCGTTGTTAAGTCCAGGACTTTTCAGTGTCCCATTCCCTGCCAGTGAGGAGGTGAATGAGGCTGGCAGGGAGCATGGCTGGGACAGGTGACCCGAAGTGGCCAAAGGGATTTCCATCCACAGATCATCCCCAGTACATGAACTGGGGGGGAGCTGGCCAGGAGTCCCAGGTGACTGCTTGGGGATGGGCTGGCATGGATGCTGAGCAGTGTATTGCTGTGCCTCATTTCTTTCTCTTGGGTTTTATTCTCTCTCTCTCGTGTTGTCGTCTCCTTTTCCATTACAATTATGGTTATTGTTAAATTGTATTTTGTTTCCGTTATTAAACTGTCCTTGTCTCAGCCCACAGGTTTTAGGTGTTTTCCCAATTCTCCTCCTCATCCCACTGTGAGGCTGGCTGGGGGAGGCAGAGGTGAGGTTGGTGATCAAGAAGCTGCATGGCACTTAGTTGCCACCTGGAGTTAAACTATGACAGTGATCACAAATGAAGAGTTGTATTTTCCTGCCTTTCTCTGTTCCTGGAAGAAAGTGACCTGTCACTGCTCTCTTTTCACTGTGTTCTTGTTTTTGTTCATTTGGTTGTTTTTAAGAGTCTTTTTTGTCTCCGTGGCTGAAGAAGTTAATGGTCTTTATATTTTTCTCTTCTATTCTTGTGGTCTAATACTCCAAATATCAGAGAAACTCCTATGTTTCTTAGTTTAAAATCTAGCTAGCTGCCTAAGAGTGACCCTTTGGCTTCTATTGTACTTTCTAATAAATTTAAATCTTATTCTGCAAAGCTCTTCCATATAGGCTGAGCTTATTCCAATTAAAATAACTCAAGTCTTAATAAATAAAATTGGAGGTGGGAGGAAGTTCTGGATTAATTTTGGCCTACTATAACAGGCTTTGTAAATAACACATCATCCATGTTGGAATTATCTCTACCACTATTTAGGTACAAAAATAACAAAACAAATGGGTCTATAGTGGTAAATCTGTCTTGTGCTGTCAAAGTAGCTGTACTTGTCTGTCTTCCAAGCAAAAAAAAACCTTGAAAAGCAACACGTTTTTTAAAATAACGAGGAGAAAACAGTACAGTAGTGAAATTCGTGCCATCTATCTGAACGACAAGTGATACAATATTTCCTTAACTATAGTAAAACCAAAGTAGAGACAGCCCACAGACATGGGCAGTTGGTGAGTGGGTAGAAGTACAGTCATGCCTGAGGAGTAATTGCATTGTAATTGGTATTTTTTGCTTTTGCTCTCACTCTAGGCAGCTTCCAGCAAGTGGGTACTCTTCTTCCCCCACACACTCCTCTGATCTGCATGGACTGGGGGAGTGCAGACAACTGGGAGAATTTCTAAAATGCTCCAAAGAAAATCGAACTTTTCTCTCATTATGTTTGACTATAAGACATATTTGTTTTGTTGTTGTAAAGCTGAGCTGTCTCAGTGTGAAGCCTTCAGGAACTCTCCAAAAATGTAAAGGGCTACACCAATTCTCTATAGTCTTCTCCTTCAGATTACTTTTCTCCCACAGTAACTGCCTCCTTATGTCTCAGCAACTTTGTGCCAAAGGACAGTGAAAATAGATGGCCTTGCACTGTGAGTTAGCAAACAATGTCACGTCCTTCTCATATGTACATTGGAGAATATTGGCTCCAAAACAGATTACATTTTTTTCTGAAACATCCTACTCACCAGCCTCTAGGGTCATGTTCACAATCTTACTTACTGTTACACAGTTGGTAAGACGAATCCTGTGGAACACATTTGACCTTTATGCGGAAAAACTTGTCACAGTGGCTAGGGAACACTATAAAATGTATAGGCTTGACTCTCTTCTGAAGTCATCAACTCCCCGGAAAAGTCATTTTTTCACCCACAGATTTCTCCATTCTACTCTCACATCAGTGAATCTGACTGGCAGATATTTTTCAGGGGAAGATTCTTGGGGAAACTATGTGTTCTTTTGGCTTTATTATTAAACTGTGCATTCTTCTGGCTGCTCTTCGAGACTCTGAGAACAGAACTTAAACCAAATGTTAGTTGTCCTAAAGTTGTGGAAGTTGCTATTCTAAACTTAGACTGGATTTAGTTTTGCTCACCTCTCCAAATTTAAGACTGAATCTATGTGCAAGACCGATTCACTTTGATAGTAGGTCTGATTTGACTCTTTGTGTTTGTTGCACAGCCAACTCTGTTTACTTTTAGCTGCAGACCTTAAGTTTACAAATTTCATTATTCACTTGTGCTTTCTGTCATGAGAGGTTCTTTCCCCTACACCTTTGCAGAAAATGGGAGTGGCAGCTAGGGCTGTTTGTTAAGCACTGCTATTTCATGTGCCTCTGCCAATATTTTATGGGATCAGAGTTTGCAATGTACATATTAATTAAAGCACTACAAAAAAGTCAATATTGTAGACTGACACTAATCAGGGGAAATGTCAGCTTCTTATTGAATGAAACTGCAGTTAGGCTTGCAATTGCAGAGATCATATGACTAGAGAAAAATACAGAGCCTGGTGCAGAAAAGTTTAGCCAGCCTTACTTTGGTGCAGTGAAGTAAGCATGAGAAGAGTTAAGAGCAGTGTTGTCCCCAAGGCACATGCAGTACTGTGGCTTTTAGTGAAAGCTGGCTGCAGCATGAAGAGCATTACAGAAAGCAGACAGAACTGGTATTCTTGTTTTGTCTATGCAAAATGGAATCCGAGTGAAATATACTTAGGGACACTCAGCAATTTAGGAAAAAATACATGTATTTTACATATATATATATATTTATATCTGTATAGATATCTACAAATAGGCTGGCCACACAAACCTAAAACTGCAGCAAAAGTGATATAAAATTGCATCTTGAATCTTTCTCTAAACCAGTATGACAATGGTTGAAGAAATGGGAAAGAAGACAAATCCATGGGAAAAAATGTAAATAAACTGAAGACCTTATCAAATGTGCTGTATTTCATAAATGTCAGCTAATTTTTCTAGGAAAGACCTTGGAAACAAAAATGCCCACAACCATTATGATACAACCCATGAACACAATTTTTCCTAGCAACTGAGATGTTCCTTCTGTAGATAGTGGTTTAAAATTCAATGTCTACATATTTTTGAAGAAAATAAAAGCTCAAATATATTCTTCCCTTCCAACTCTTCAAAAGATAAATACAGAGCTGCTGGGAAACTTAAGATACAAAGACACAAAATAAATCCATTTTTTAAAGTGGTTTTATTTGACATCAGATAATGTTCGCTGCTGGGAATATTCTTCAACAAAGGGTTGACTATAGGAGAAATTAAAGATATATCTTGAAAACTGATATATTTAAAAGTTAATATTTTTATATCTATTTATATTTAAAACTGAGATATTATTTTTTTCTTTAATCAAGAAATAGAGGTAGAAGAATACTTCAGTTTCTGTGAAGCACAGAAGTAAAAATACTCCTAGTGTGAACAAAAAACATAATATCTATTAAAGTCTGGGTGTGATCACTAGGTTATTTGATTTCTATTTGATGATTTCAATTATATTTTTCTGAAGTTTTCAGTGCTGCCAAACCTTGATCTTATTGGTTTCAGGAATACAGGGAGGCTAGCACTGTCTTCTTTAGAAATGTATGCCTACAAATTTTATCTATGAAAGTTTGTCCCATTGTTAGGAAAGCCCAATGATAGTAGGAGAGTTCATAGCTATATCCAGTTTATAAATATTTTTCATGAAAGTCACTGCTACTACCAAAAAAAAGCCTCCCTGTGTGCTATTGTGATTTTCTATTTTTATTTCTATTCAAATCTGAAATAGTTATCAAGAATCCAATTTGGTTACATGAACTGAATTTTAATAGTTTTGTTGAAGTTCTGTGTTTTTCTTAATTTCAAATTATTAGCAATTATTTGCAAATTTTTAAATATGGTTTCAAAGTACCAGTCCTACCATAATACTCTCTGGTATACAGCCAAAATGCTAAATGGCAAAGCTTTAAATGCTAATTTTTAAAAATAATTGCTGTCTCCTGTTACCCTGTGTGGCAACAAATAAGTGTGTGTATGCTAAGTATGCCAGTTCATCCTTACATGCAAAAATACTGAAGTTCTGTTGTGCTGCAATATGCTTTCAAAGTTCTAGTAGACACACCAGTAGCAAGCTCTACTCTATGGAAAACAGAATAAATATATTTTTATGCTTTTAGTTTAACAACCATTTTTAGTCTTCAAGAAATAGTAACAGAAAAAGCATATAAAACTTAATATTTAAGTGTTAGTATTTGTACCAGTGGAAAGTAAAATTGTTTCAGGCATGCATCTATTGCTGGGAGCTAACTAATGAGTGGAAAACTTGTTGAAATGTTAACTTCTAAGTTACAGTTCAATTTGTGCTTCATTTTAAGTAATGGCATTAAACTTGGTACAATCATACAACACCAGGTACAGAAAAACACTATGAAATACAAAGAATAAAGTAAGAAAAATTAAAAAAGTATACAGAACGCTTTAGTTATAAAGTTGATTAATGAATGGAGCTACCTGTCAAGACATCAGTTCTCTACACTTTATCAGACTAAGTTCGATGATTTTGTGTGTGTGTATTGTGTGTGTCAGTCTGGCTGACCATAAGTGAAAATGTCATAATGCTTTTTAGTCAAGTAATGATGATGCATTAAGAATCTCTGATGGTGACACCTGTATAACTTGTTTAAGTGGACTTGTGTATTATTGTGTGTTTGCATATCTAAAGTAAATTCTTATTGGACAGTAGAGGCTTCAGAAGAGGGAACATTACATCTGCTATATTTTTGGAATTACAGGCTGCAAGATCCTTTCTCAGCTTTCTGTGGCTTTTAAATAGCAGGAGATTCATGTGGAAGCCTATTAACTGTAGCAACTGAATGTCTTCAAGAATTGCAGGGTAACTTCTTATATTTGCAGTCATGGAGGTCCACTGAAGTTCCTAGTGACTAGAAAAGTCACTGTTTTTAGAAAGGGAAAAAGGGAAGACCTGGGGCACTAGTCTAGAGTCCATCTCACCTCTGTGCCTGGCAGGACCATGGAGTAGCTCCTTCTGGAAATCATGCTATGGATAATGAAAAATAAGACAGTGATTGGTGACAGCTGACATGGTTTCATTAAGGTTAAATCATGCATGAAAAATCCTTCTACACTGGGATTACCACACTGGTGGATGAGGGAAGAGCAACTGACTTGTGCAAAGCATTTGACAGTGTCCTGCATGACTTTCTTGTCTCTACAGTGGAGAGACAAGATTTGATGGATTTGATGGATGGATCACGTGATGGATAAGTAATTGTCTGGATGGTCACAATCACAGAGCCGTGTTTACAGCTTAATGACCAAGTGCAGACAAGTGGCATTGCTCAGGGGTCAATACTGGGATCTGTTTAACATGATCTGTTAATCTGTTAATCACTGTTTAACATCTCCAGGGGCAACCTGGACAGTGGGACAGAATACACCCTCAGCAGTTTTATCAATGACATCAAGCTGTGTGCTGCAGACAATGCTCTGCAGGGAAGGAATGCCATCCAGAGGGACTTTGACAGGCTTGAGAGGTGACCAGATGCAAACCTCATGAACTTCAATCAGGCTGAGAGCAAGGTCCTACAGCTGGGCTGGGGCAATCCTAAGCACAAATACACATTGGGTGGAGAAAGAATTGGGAGCAGTCCTGAGGAGAAGGACCTGTAAATGTTGGTTGAGCTGGCAACGTGTACTTGCAGCCCAGACAGCCAACCCTGTGGTGTGACAAGCAGGTCAGGGGAGGTGATTTCCTCATCGTCTTGTGAGAAGCTCTTGTGAGACTTTATCTGGAGCACTGTGTCCTGCTCTGGGGCCCCCAACATAAGAAGGACAAGGACCTCTTGGAGTGAGTGCAGAGGAAGCTGTGAAGGTGATCGGAGGGCTGGAGAACCTCTCCTGTGAAGATAGGATGAGAGAGCTGCTGTTTCTCAGCCTGGAGAGGAGAAGGCTCTGGGGGGACCTTCCAGCCGCCTTCCAGTGCCTAAAGGGGCTGCAAGAGAGCTGGAGAGGGGCTTTCCACAATGGTCTGTAGTGATGGAATAAGGATGAATGGTTTTAAACTGAAAGAGGGCAGGGTTAGATTAGATATTAGGAAGAAATTCTTTGCTGTGAGAGAGGTGATGCACTGGCACAGGTTGGCCAGGGCACCTGTGCCTCCCTGGAAATATTCAAGGGAAGGCAGGATAGGACCTAGAGCAAGTTGGTCTAGTGGAAAGTTCCCTGCCCATGGGAGAGTGTTGGAACTAGATGATCCTCAATGTCCCTTCCAACCCAAACCATTATATGATTCTGTGAACAGTTATAGTACTGACTGAGACCTTTGGTTAGGATTAAACTATCATTGAGTACAAGATCAGCATTCTGAAATTATTCTGAATATTTCCTCTCCCTAATATAATAAAAAACATGGATTATTATGAAAAGCTAGATGACACCATACAACAAAAGCTTTGAAAATGAGATAGAGTAAGCTACTTTTCACCTTAGCTACAGCTTATCAATATGCTTCATTCTATACAAGATTTAAAATAAGCTCCCCATTCTGAATGTTTTAACTCTACATTAATAGGAAATACATGTCAAACACCCACCTAAAACTGTGCTCTTCTATCCAATCTTCAGAGACCTGAATAACAACCTTGTTCTTTAAAGTGCTGACCTTCCAATTGCAACCAGTGATACCTCAATGTGTACCAAAACAAGAGAAATGTTTTAATAATGACCTCTTTTAATCCTGGCCTTTATAAAAAACAGTGTGACCAGGGCAGCGATTTTCTCCCTGGACTCAGCACTGGTGAGGCTCAGGAGAGACCTCAGTGTTCTGTACAGCTCCCTGGAAGGAGGCTGTAGCACAGTAGGACAGTGGGGATTAACCCTTTCTCCCAGACACTAACAGCATGAGAGGAAACAGCCTTCTTCTGTGCCAGGAAAGATGGAGGTTGGATGTCAGAAGGAATTTCTGGAAGGAATTTCTGGAAGGAATTTCTGGAAGGAAGGAAGGAAGGAATTTCTGGAAGGAAGGAAGGAAGGAATTTCTGGAAGGAAGGAATTTCTGGAAGGAAGGAAGGAAGGAA